>OZ038375.1:56000953-56600953 GCA_964036015.1 Leptarthrus brevirostris
ATGACATCGATTTTTTTATTCCTTTTCCTTCTCATCCCATTAAAAATATTTTGCGTTCCTTTTTTTTCTTTTGAGTCTTCGGTCCGTCGATAGGACATAAAGAGTGCCCGCATTAAAGTTCGGGTGGGTGTACCGAGGAGTGTGAGGCAAGATCTCACCCCAATCCGGCGAGCATAGCACGGCTAGCAAGGCGGGCCCCTTATCTCTTCGGTCATCGACCAAGCCTGCACGGCTATACTTACGCTCACCCTGGTATTTCCCATAACCTTCCCAATTCCTTTCGGTTGTGAGCTACAACTAGGTTGTGACAAGCAACTTGTGGTGCTCACAACCCTCTATCCAATCCATGTCTGCATGCATCCATCTTTTGGTTGCCTGTGAACATGGATCTCCACAATTTACCGATAACACACTAACGTCAGCAAACAAACTTTTAAACTGCTAGACTCAGTAGACCACTGATTTTCTCTTCCTAGCACTGCGGCAAAGATTTATTCTAGCAGTGTTGCTGTCAAAATATGTTCAATGGGACTTTTCAGCCAACGCACACGGTCCTCTTTTGAGTCTATCCAAGATGGTGTTGGTCTATCCGAACAGGTTTATAATTGGAAAGCATCGCAGGGAAGGGGGATTATTCCCTTAAATTTTCCACCAAAATGATTTCTAGATTACTAAACCTCGGCACTTTTCTTGATGTAGTTTAATCGTTGAGTTGGGTTTGTTTTCGTCATGGCAGTAGTGAAACAGCGACATGTCTAGAGAAGGGCAAAAATAAATTGGAAATTAGAGCGTTGTTATATATTCTAAGGATGCAAACTACGAGGAAGTAACTAAAAGTAAAAGATGGTGGTAGGCCGAATGTGGAGCTGGCCATTTAAAATAAACGGCAACGCGCTTAGATGCATTACCTCAACAGGTGTTTTCACGGTTTCAACATGTATTGAATTCTCATTTTTAATTATAAATATTTAATGAAAGGAAATAAATGTTAATGTATCTTAAGGTGGTGTGGAAAAATGCATCGTTTTAATAAAAAATGCAAAAATTTAACTTTGCAAAGTTAATAACTTAATGAAAATTATTGTTCCAAGTATTGTTATTATTGAAAAATGTATTGACTATTCATACTTGCACTCTTTTATTATAATCCAATTTCAGTGTATAATTGTTTTGAGGAAAATTAATTTATAAATTATAATTTTAAGAAAGGCGCCAAAGCTGCTTTCCGCAATGAATTTTTGGTACCGCCTCCCATGTATTTTTTGGAAGTGTGCGAAAAATGCTCACCCATCTTTAAAATTGCCACGTGCTTTGAAGCTTATGGGCTTCTCCTTTAGTTACTTCCTAAGTGCCGTACCACACTTGCATGTTTGTTGGAGAGAGGGCGTGCAGAGGTGAATAGGGAAATCCGCACGGAACTTACCTATTTATCGTCGTTGCTTTGAATGAAATGCTTTAATGTTACCATTACACACACTACATTGCGTGTTCTACACAAAATCCGACACGACAGGTGTGGGCACTCGTGCGGACCTCATCGCGCGGAAGCACGACAAGTGTGGGATGGCACTTAGACTATGATTACACCGTTCGCGGAAGCGTGCGCTTTCACGTGTGGCTTTCACGTTTTTCCTCATAATTTGACGTCACGGGTCAAAACTGGCTCTACCTTACGGCCTGTAGTTATCAAGATGGCGTTGGGTAGAGCCAGTTTTGACCCGTGACGTCAAATTATGAGGAAAAACGTGACAAAGTTTTATTTCTGTCATCCGAAGTTTTGTTTAATTATAAGAAGTGTGATTAAGTTTTAAAATCGTTCTAACCAAAAACTAATAGTGAATCGTATAATGAGTAATTTGTGGTAAAAAGTTTTGTGACATTCAAGTGGCGAAGTGTATATATTTTTTAGTTAAAGCGAAGATTTCGGCTAATTCGCCTTGGACTTTAAATTAATATTGTCTGAGTTTCAGACATTATTTAAGTGAAATAACTAGTGTGTGATAAAATTAACTTGTAAGATAATGTCGTCAGAAAGTTCCATTTAGATCTATTTAATTATGTATGAGTTATCGCCGGTCAAAATATATTGGCAATATCCAAAAGAAATGTCAAATGGAGGGAAGTAATGACGTCCGCTCTTCAACCTAGCGGATGTAAACAACTCTCAATTGCATTAAAAAGTGAAAGAAATTACGTTTAACTTTATTATAAGTAATGATATAATAGTTTTGTGATTTAGTGAGAATATGTGGTACTAGTGATTCGAGTTTTGTTGGTAAATACTATTGACAACTTTTACATTTGAAGAGTTGGCTTAGATTTTGTTAGAATTGATTGTTTGGGGAATCCACGTTCACAGGCAACCAACAGATGGCTGCATGCGGACATTGGATTGAAGGTTGTGAGCACCACTAAGTTGTTTGTCACAACCTAGTCGTAACTCACAACCAAAAAGAATTGGGAAGGTTACAGGAGATACCAGGGTGAGCGTAAGTTGCCGTGCAGGCTTGATCAATGACCAAAGAGGTGAGGGACCCGCCTAGCGAGCCGTGCTAAGCTCGTCGGATCGGGGTGAGTTCTTGCCTCACACTCCTCTGTTGTATATCGGATTTCACTTATAAACATAAGTCATAAAAATCCCAACAATCAACAAGGCTATGCCGTATATAGAATTCAGCTTATCCAACAAGATAAGCCATAAATCCGAATCCATATGCATTCGGTTGAGCCAGCGTAAAAATTCAAGTGTAACAAACAAAAATATTAAATTACACTCACTGACTCAACCAGCATACAAACCTTCGTAGCATGTAAAATGCGACATAATCATATTCCCGATAAAGCGTGAGAACGAAAATAATTCGTTCACACGGAAAAGCGCTGACTAAACATTCCAAGTACCCATGTACAGTACCTCGCCCTGATATACATGTGTAAGGTAAAAAGAAAGCAAAAAGCTCTAACTATGTACATGAAACGCGACCATGATCTCTCCCTACATTGAAAGAAAAGCTTAAAGCTTTCGTGTTGTAATGTGAGCCATGCTTTAGCTTGTCGGTATGAACCAGCGGCCTGTTGCAAGTCTAAAATCCGAAACCCGAGGTCAACAACATCGGATAACGGATATGACCACAAACACAAAAAAAAACCAACATGAAAATTTACCATTAAGTAGCCACTTCGTAAACACATTCCAGAGGAAATTGCATATCCTCTTTCACAAAGTGGCTAACGGGTAAAATTTTCCTAGAAATCAAAGCAAGGCAAAAGTACATGAAAAATGATGGCAAAGCACCTGGGTAAAATTCCAAGTCTCAGGCTATAAGCGCTTCGCCATCAAATTCCTACATCGCCTTGCTCAAGGTTTAACGGTGCTTGAACTTGATCAAGCCAGTGAGAGGAAAAAGCTCTCACACACACGACCAAAAGCTTCCCTAATGTTTAACGACTGAACGGAAATTATACGATCGAGAGAGAAAGCTCAAAGCTTTCTACCTTGATCTAAAAGTTCAAGTCGAAAAAACAGGTAAGCGGTCGTGAAAAAGTTTTTTGAACAGAGAGTCTGATTTTAAACGTCATAATAGAGGGTCGGTCTGTTGTTTTCGAGTGATGAAGTACGGTCGCCGGTAAACTTAGTTACAAAATAAAGTTAGTTAAAAGTTAAGTTTTGTGTAAAACTGGTTCTTCTTGAAATACTTAAATCAAAGTAAACTTAGTTACAAAATAAAGTTAGTTAAAAGGTTAAGTTTTGTGTAAAACTGGTTCTTCTTGAAATACTTAAATCAAAGTAAACTTAGTTACAAAATAAAGTTAGTTAAAAGGTTAAGTTTTGTGTAAAACTGGTTCTTCTTGAAATACTTAAATCAAAGTAAACTTAGTTACAAAATAAAGTTAGTTAACAGGTTAAGTTTTGTGTAAAACTGGTTCTTCTTGAAATACTTAAATCAAAGTAAACGTTACAAAATAAAGTTAGTTAAAACGTTAAGTTTTGTGTAAAACTGGTTCTTGTTGAAATACTTAAATCAAAGTAAACTTAGTTACAAAGTAAATTTAGTTAACAGGGTGAAATTGTGCAAAACTGATTTCTGCTGGAATATTTAAATCAAAGTAAGTTTAGTTAAGGAGTTACATTGTGCAGTACTAGTTCCTGTTGGAATAATTAAGTCAAAATAAATTTGGTTAAAAGTTAAATTGTGCATTATAAAAAAAAATTATAACAAATTGGCGCAGCCGGTAGGATCGAGGAAGCTTGGTTGGTTCAAACCGTAAACGCTTTAAAACCCTCGATCTAATATAAAAAAAAAAGGGGATCCTTTGGCCACTGCTGGGTAGTCAATAGCCCAGTAAGTCACCCCCAACGCTCAGGGCTAAACAACTTTAGCTGCCTCTGCTCCAGGCGAGCAAGCGGTTGTCCTTTTAAGAAGTGCACCAAGGCACCATCTTGAAAAGAGCAGAAGACTTCTCCGGGACCAGGAAGGACCATTAGGACACCCAGGAATTACCCTCCAGTGCCAGCGATACTCCTGAAAACCCAACCCTAGAAGGACGAGTCTGCGAAATAAGGCCACCCTTACATCGGACGACTCAAAGGTCAACCCGTCCGCAACTTTAAATAAAGAGGCGACTAAGGGGACAACTCGCCTCCACCAATTACCGCACAACAGTAGGTCTGAGAGGAAAAGCAGAAGACGGCTAAAAGCCCCCTTTCAGATCACATCAAAGGGAAACCAAAAGACGGCTGAAGTAGCCCCCTATCAACAGAGAACTACGGCAAGGGAGTACCTAAGTAGGCTACTAGCCCCCCTTGCAACCACCAACAACTCATAGTGTATGTCGGAGTCGGAAGGTGACTCCCCACCGAAAGCCGCACCGAAGACCAAGTTCACCACAGAGAGGACACCCCCAACAAATAGCAAACGTCCACCCCCTTCGCCCAAAGAATCCGAAGGAAGACGGCTCCGAAGCGGCACAGTTTACCCCACATTGACAGCCGCTAGTACAGTAAGTTTAAATAAGTATTTAGATAGGGTTCTCGAGAAAGCGCGGGACTCCGATAAACTCTCTGTACCTCAGTGTGATAAAAAACTAACACAAAACCGCGAGGATAGACTCGCGTTAGTGAAAAAATATCAGGAGGACACAGAGAGATTTAAGGCGGACATCGCCGAATTTAAGGGAACCTCGCGCTCGCTCGAATTAGTTAAGGAAGATAATTTAAGAGATAATAATTGTAAAGAGGCCAGTGTACTCAGAGCCTCACCAAGTAAAGATAAAGATCAGACCAAACCCGAACCGACCGACGAACACCTCCTATACGATTGGCTGGAAGTATCCTTCACGGACACCAGTCACGAGGAAAGCTTGCTTAGTCTACCCGAGTATAAACCCAAAACAACCTACAAACACTCCAAGATGGTAGATTACGCCAAAGTAGCCAAACTAACGGCACAGCTTGTTCCTTTGTTCTCTGGCGCAAATAGCCCTCAGTTGAGCCAAGAGCTCCAAACTTTTATAGGTTGCTGTAAGCAGACACAGCAATGCCTAACCACAGAGGAACAAGCAGCTTTCCTACAAATTTTGCCCACCAGACTCCGAGGTGAAGCGTATCAACTCTTCGCCTCAGACGTTCCACCCACCTTCAAGGAAGTGGAAGTACGTCTAAATAGGGCATACTTGCCTAGGGAAACCTATCAAGAGTTGGTAAATAAACTAATCACAACTCGACAACTACCCCTAGAAACGTTAAATGCATACACGACCAGACTCAAACAATTGTTGGTCCTTTGCAAAGAAGCTGCCGACACCAAATACGGCAATGCAGCGTCCACAGTGAAGACTCAGTTAAAAGACTTCGCTAAAAATGCACTGAAAAGCGGAGTAGGTAACCCGCATTTGTGCCAGTATCTCCTGACAATAGGCGATGCTACAGTGGACGAGCTAATACAAAAGGCGCTAGACATGGGGAGGCTCCAGCAAAGCGCCATATTTATACAATCCCCACTTTCACAAATGCCAACATTACCCGACACACAAGCTTATGACACACACACAGGGACCAGCCCGTTAGCCCATGGTCAGATAAACTTTTTACAGGTACCTCCGAGGACATCACCAATAAATTACCAAAACCAACAATACACTCCGAACCCATCACAACTCCCTCCATTTCAGCAAAGGGACCACAGGCTTGGAAATAGACGACCGACCCCCAATACACCGGCACAGAACATTACATGTAGCTTCTGCCAAAAACGGGGTCATACGTACTCCGACTGCCTAAAGCGCAAAAACACACCTTTCTGCATAAATTGCAAAAATTATGGGCATGATGTTCGCGATTGCAGAACCAACCGTTCTGCTAGAAACCAAGACACAAGCCATGAAAGAAGGCCCCCTAGAGAAAACAGGCCAGGTTTAGAGCAACGACCCTCCAGCGGCCCCCGAGTGTATAACATAAGCGTCAAATGTAATTTCTGTGGCCGACGCGGACACACTGTTGACGTGTGCCAACAAAAACAGAAATGGGAGTCTCAAAATCCGGGAAACCTCAGACGCCCAAGACTAGTATCTCTACCGTAAAACTTCCATTAGACATCGGCCTACCCGGCCAAACCAAATTGGTAGTGGATACTGGCGCTGAGGTTAGTATTATTAAGAAAAAGGCATTACAGTCCCTCGACGACATCAATACCGAGGAGGTGTACACACTACAAACGCCGTTTGGTACTGAAAAAACCTTGGGAAGCTGCCAGGGAAACTTCACACTGAAGCACAAAATACCCTGCAATTTCCAAGTCATTCAAAACCTTCCAGGTCTCACGGACGACTTAGGAAATGACTTCCTAGCAAAGAATTGCAATGTTGAAGGTCCAAATATGGCGCTCAGGTTTCCTCGCACAGAAACTAACCCCGAAGAGTTTGCTATACCCCTAACATTTGCATCGGACGAAGCGTGTTCACAGAACGCAGTCGAAGTAGAAACACTAACAGGTAGGACTGAGGCCTCAGAGGTCAAGCTGTCTACTTGCAGTGTCCTCAAGGCATCTCAATTGGAGAATGCTGGCTGTAGCACACAAGAACACCACTCGAATAAAAGGACTACCAAAGATCCGGCTTGCGAAATAAGGCAACACCAGATAGTCTTAGACGAACCTGTTCGCATACCTGCAAGATCCCAGATTGTAGTCAAAATTCCGTTGCAATTGGCGGAAGAAATGCTCTGTCTATCGCAGGAGATAGACGATGGAGTCTTCCTGGCAAATAGTTTACTCTCATCAGGAATCAAGGTAGCGCCCATTGGAATCCCCAACGCTAACAATTCCCAAGTAGTCCTGACAAGCCTCGACATAACGCTTGTCCACACTAAAGACTACACCGTCATCCCTATCTCCAACGGATCGGATGAAACAAAACTAGATGAAGAAACCCCAAAATACAGAGAAACACGGCCCACGAGCCGGAAAAAAGGCACTGACCAACCCCACAAAAGGTCTTCTCTAACCGGTCCCAAAGACCCAGTAGCCCCAACGCCAATTAGAGGTAGAGCGCCAGAGACGCTTGCGGGTCCCTCAAGAAAACCCCAACGTCTGGCGCATGCGAGTACAACAAATGTCTGACACCTAAGGAAAGCCCAGATCGACAAACTCCATCGCCCAGAAGCTCAAGCCCAAAAATACAAACGACAAACGCTTGCGAGTTCCAACAAATGCCTGAACCCGTAGGTATCACGGCCCACAAAACTCCAACGTTCAAGAACAGTAGTTTTAAGAAAAGTAAAAACAAGAACAGAGTTACTAGAGCCGATAAGACGGCCACTCTGCGACACATTAAATACCTATACCCGGACAGTGACGATCCGGACGAACCCCAACATAACCCGCGCCTCGCCAGGTTAGTACAAGAACTCAACCTGGACGACACCTTAAGCGCAGAAGAGTCATCTGCCACAACCAAACTATGTTATGAGTACGATGATATTTTCTTTTTAAAAGGTGATAGGCTCACTCATACCAAAGCCATCACCCCCAACATTCCCCTGGTGCAAGACCAAGCACCCATTAATCAAAAGATGTACCGATTGCCTGAAACTCAACGCAATATAATCAACGATCAGCTCCGAGAAATGTTGGATAATGACATAGTCCAACCGAGCAAGAGTCCATGGAATTCACCTCTCTTAGTCGTCCCCAAAAAAGCGGGACCCGATGGTGAAAAAAGGTGGCGCGTCGTCGTCGACTTTCTCAAGCTTAACGAAAAAACGATTGGCGACGCCTATCCCCTACCTCGTATCGAGGACATACTCGACCAACTAGGTCATTCCCGATACTTCACTACCCTCGACTTGGCCAATGGTTACCACCAAGTATTAGTCGATCCCAAAGATAGGCCAAAGACGGCTTTCAGCACAAATTACGGGCACTACGAATTCAAGCGTATGCCGTTCGGGCTCAAAGGAGCCCCGGCTACCTTCCAACGTCTAATGAATTTCGGATTAACAGGCTTACAAGGCCTGGAATGTTTCGTGTACCTAGATGACATAGTCATCTACGGGAAAAACCTGGCGGACCACAATCAAAAGCTCCGCAAAGTCTTCGACAGACTGAGAGAGAACAACCTGAAACTGCAACCCGAGAAATGCCAGTTTCTAAGACGAGAGGTTGTATACTTAGGCCATAAGTGTTCCAACAAAGGAGCACTCCCAGACCCCAGCAAAACGGCATGCGTCCAAACATTCCCCGTTCCCCGAACAGTCAGACAAGTCCAATCATTTCTGGGACTTGCCATCTACTATAGGAAATTTATACCCGATTTCTCAAAGATAGTACGTCCAATTACGAATTTGCTTCGCAAGGATGTGAAATTTACTTGGACTAACAAATGTCAAGAGGCATTTGAAGTAATTAAAAAATCCCTAATTTCCCCTCCACTGCTAATTTATCCCGATTTCACCCAACCATTAAATCTAACCACGGACGCCAGTAGCGAGGCCTTAGGAGCCGTCCTTTCCCAAGGAGAAGTCGGACGTGATCAACCTATTGCCTACGCCAGCCGCACACTAAATAAAGCTGAACGCAACTACTCTACAATAGAGAAAGAGTTGCTAGCTATAGTCTGGGCCACCCGTAACTTCAGATGTTACCTACAAGGCCGAAAATTCACGGTCTACACAGACCATAAGCCTCTCAAAGGCGTCTTTAACGTTAAAGACCCAACTTCCCGTTTGGTGAGATTTCACTACAAACTTTCCGAGTTCGATTATTAAATCGAATACAAACCCGGAAAATATACTACAAATGCCGACGCACTCAGTCGCATCCCGCGGGAAGAAACCGAAGACACCACTCTTCTAGTAAAGGCCCTAGTCCACCATAAAATGGATTCAGACTCGGAGGAAGAAAACGGTACAACCCCCCACAGTCGCTTAAAATGCAACGCGGTGACTCGGGCTCAAACAAAACATGCTCAAACAGAACCCAAGAGCCCCGAGACACAGGATCCCTCGTTAAGCAACCAGGATCACGAACCGCCAAAACCTGAACAAAAAATAAAACCAATAGACCCACCAGGAAACGATCCAGACACAAATGAACCAAAAACCCCTGAAGTTATTGACTACCATGATTCTCCTTTCGGTGGCCACCAGGGCGTAATTAAAACATATAAACGGATCAGAAGAAAGTACTGGTGGAGGCACATGCTTAGTGACATAAAGAAATACATTAAGCGGTGCTCCAAATATCAAAAGATGAAAGCGTCACCACAATTCCGAATGCCGATGGTTATAACGGACATCGCAGAAAAACCCTTTGACAAGGTCTACCTCGACATGGTAGGTCCACTTGAGGAAACAGAGTCCGGAAATAAATATATCCTAACGTTCCAGGACAACCTTACGAAATTCGTCGACTGGTATGCCATACCAAATGGAGAAGCTGTAACAGTAGCGCGAATTTTCTTTGATGAAATAGTAAAGCGCTATCGCATTCCAAAACGAATTGTCACCGATCAGGGAAGCAATTTTCTGAGTGATTTATTCAAACAGGTATGTAAATTGCTAAGGGTGAAGAAACTCCAAACTTCAGCGTATCACCCACAGTCAAATGGCGCACTAGAGCGTGCACATAGACCATTAATTGAATACCTCCGAACAATAGTGGACGAAAATCCCAAATCTTGGGACCAATACCTGCGAACCGCTGCATTCGTGTACAACAACAGTGTGCACGAAGGGACGAAACTAACTCCCATGGACTGCCTTTACGGCTTTACAGCGGATGTTCCCTCCAACCTTAAACGGGACCCAGAACCCGTGTATAACCACGAGAGCTATTACCACATATTACGGTATAAGCTTCAAAAATCTTATGCAACGGCTCGGAAAAACATATTGGCCAGTAAACAACGCTCGAAAGGTTACTACGACAAAACTATACGCCCTATATCCTTTCATATAGGGGACAGGGTCCTCCTCAAGAGCGAAAATAGAAAACATAAACTCTGTCAAATCTGGGTAGGACCCTATTTGGTAACCGGCGTTCCCAGCTCAGTGAATACCACGATACGAGTTGGTAAGAGAATAATCACCGTCCATAATAACAGGCTGAAGCCGTATTACGAATAAACCAACTAAATAATACCTAAATCCCCCCATTTATTGCAATAGTTATTAAACTTTAATACCTTTAATTTGAGTACAAACTATCTAACCCAAACCTTTCCTCTCCCTATAGACATGTCCTTGGCAATCATTATACTCGGATTGTTCCTGTCCCCTGTGACAAAAGGCGAGATAGAGCCGTATACAATAACCCCCCTGAACAACACCGAAGTACTCTTTGAAGACTTGGGAAGCCTGATAGTGTATCATAACACCTGGAACGTCACAACGGAACTGGATCTGTCCGAATTGGAAAATCAAACAATGTTGGCGGAACGAGCAGAGCATTATGTACACCAACTCTGTGGAAATACTTCATCAGCAACAGGCCTGTGCGAAATGCAGAAAAAACATGTTCATGCACTAATGGAGAACATTAAGAGACGCACCAACGTCATTAAGGAGGCCGTACCAAAATCCCGAAAACCCAGATCGATATTCGATGGTAAAGATAATGCCATGCATTACCTCTTCGGAACGATGGACAGCGGAAACGAACGCGAGGTGTACAGTCGCTTGGACGAACTCGAAACAAATACCCAAGCACTCGCCGACCTAGAGAAACAGCAGATTAGTGTGGTAAAGACAACCTTGGACAGAATCCAGAAACCCTTAACGTCACTGCCGGAACGTCAAAGGCAAATAACTCTCCAAATAAATGATCTGCACAACTTGACGGACGACCTGCAAGCTAGACAGTTAAGACAGGAAATTATTTCTAGCCTCCTCCTCCAAATGGTCGAACTAGAGTTTAGACAGCAGGCCTTATTAGATATAATTGTATCAAGTAGGAATAACCAAATACACCCATTACTAATTTCACCCGGTGGGCTGTTAGAAATTTACCATAAATCCCATTCAGCCTGCCAGAATCCCCAAAACTGCCTCTCGATTCTTTACCAGACAACCGAGATTCGAACCCATTTATTACAAGAAAAACTTGTAATTCGCCTCACCCTCCCTATATTCGACATACCCAAATTTAAACTACAACAAATCCGATGCTTTCCAATCCATACGGAAAATAACCATTCACTAATCCCAGAGATTGCTTACTCGCAGATAGCAAGTCAAATTCACACGCAGGAATTTTTACTCCTTAAACCGTCAAATATCCGTCAATATCAAAAAGTGTCTAAAAACATAGAAGAAGACACATATATTGGCAGACTAAACACCCCGATAACGAAAGCAACCCTGTCCACTGAATGTGTTATTAAACTATTATTTAATCCACTAGAAGAAAACCCCAGATGTCACCTTAGGGCACAATTAACAACCAGGGACACCCTCATCAAACTAAAAAGACCCAATACTTGGTTATATTCTCTAGCCTCCCCAACAATAGTACATATCACCTGTGCACGTCGGTTACTCACTAACTGCCTAAACGGACAAGGCATATTAGAAATTAACGAACCCTGTCAACTACAAATAGGCCCAAACACTATATATTACGAAGCAAAAAATATTCACCCCTTAAAAATCTCCCAACCGGATTACTTCCCAAACACCAACGAAACTAAAGGCCACACTCCCGGAACCACAGGCACAGGAACACTCCCTATTACTCCTTGGGGACAATACGAACCAATTAATACACCAGGGCACAAAATCCTTAGACGAGATTCGCACCCAGGTAGAAAAGGTTCGCATTAACACGAAAGCCAAGATCCCCCATACTTTATCCACTACCTCCCTATCCCTCTCTGGCATACTGCTGTTAGTCATAACAGGGTATATTCTAATAAAATATGTGGCTCCCAAAGTCACACTATTGATTAGCCAGCGGAACACACCGCCCCCTCAAAACGAGATACCAATGCAGCAAATCTATACCACCCCCCCCCCCCCTCCCCCGGAAACAACAGACAAATCCCAAACACTCCCCAAGACACAAACATATCAAAGACCCCAAACGCTTCCACGAGTTAAATCGATTCAACTCGTATAAATAAGAAAACCAGAAAACCATCTTTAATTATCCAATTATTTTATCCCCACATTTAAGTTCAAAAACAGAATCCAGATTTAAGTTCCAAAACAGAGATGTCCCAGATTCAAAAAAAAAAAAAACAAAGTTTTTAACTTTAAAGTCAACAACACCATATAAAATCAAAAGTTTTTTCAACGCCGATAAAATTATGGAAATTCAAAAAAAAAAAATTATTTAATAATAATAAATTTTCCAACGCCGATTAAGAAACCTTTAAACCTCTTTAAACCTTCATCCTCAACCAAAAAAAAAAAAAAACAAAACACAACACAACCATTGAAACAAAAAGAAAGAGGGAGAAGAAAAGAAAGAGACACTCAATGAGATAATTATTCCAAATTTATTCAAAAAGTAGTCTATAACAGCTATAGATATAAAGAAAACTCAGAAAATTACTCAAAAAAAAAAACCCGAAGAGACCTAGTTCGCTGAACTAATCCCACCACTCCTCGCTGGGTTCTGCAACGCCACGATCGAAAGAAATGCCCACATCCACTCCATCCTCCTTCTCAGGGTCGTCACCCGCTCCAAAAATGGGAGGCTCCAAGCTGAGCTGAATGGTAAATTCCAACCTTCGCCGGAGCACCCCAGAAACCAACGGCAGGCTGCCCTGATCTCTTGAGCAGCAGCCTCTCAGGACCCAGCCACCCACGCCGAACACTAAGAACAAAAACGCCGTACACCCTTAAAACGTGAGGGGAGCTAACTCGAAACCCCTCAGACGAAATAACTTCTGTAAAACTCATGGTAGCACCTCGACAAAATTACGAATAGAAGTAGGAAAACTATCTTCAAAACACAGACTTTTATTAGAAAATATCCCTGACCAGACAATTTTCAACTAATAACTATTCCTCTCCACAGAATAGTTATCTTTTTCCCAGAAGAAAGGATTGTTGCAAGTCTAAAATCCGAAACCCGAGTTCAACAACATCGGATAACGGATATGACCACAAACACAAAAAAAACCCAACATGAAAATTTACCATTAAGTAGCCACTTCGTAAACACATTCCAGAGGAAATTGCATATCCTCTTTCACAAAGTGGCTAACGGGTAAAATTTTCCTAGAAATCAAAGCAAGGCAAAAGTACATGAAAAATGATGGCAAAGCACCTGGGTAAAATTCCAAGTCTCAGGCTAAAAGCGCTTCGCCATCAAATTCCATTAAGTACATCGAATTGCTCAAGGTTTAACGGTGCTTGAACTTGATCAAGCCAGTGAGATCGAGAGAGAAAGCTCAAAGCTTTATACCTTGATCTAAAAGTTCAAGTCGAAAAAACAGGTAAGCGGTCGTGAAAAAGTTTTTGAACAGAGAGTCTGATTTTAAACGTCATAATAGAGGGTCGGTCTGTTGTTTTCGAGTGATGAGGTACGGCGCCGGTAAACTTAGTTACAAAATAAAGTTAGTTAAAAGTTAAGTTTTGTGTAAAACTGGTTCTTCTTGAAATACTTAAATCAAAGTAAACTTAGTTACAAAATAAAGTTAGTTAAAAGGTTAAGTTTTGTGTAAAACTGGTTCTTCTTGAAATACTTAAATCAAAGTAAACTTAGTTAAGGAGTTACATTGTGCAGTACTAGTTCCTGTTGGAATAATTAAGTCAAAAAAAATTTGGTTAAAAGTTAAATTGTGCATTATAAAAAAAAAATTAGAACAGGCCTCGCACTAGGAACATTGAGCTTTCAACATGCCATTGACTTCGAATTGCTTTGGACACTATAACCTGAGAGTGTATTGCATTTTATGCACAAGGATTCTTCAAGCAAAAGAGTAAAATTCTCACGCATTAATTTTTTTGAAGAAAGCGATAGCTGCCGCATTTGGTTTATGAAGAACAAGAATGAAAGAGATATAACAATTAGCAGCTGTTTGGCTTTTTAGAGATTTATTAAACGTCAAATCTGCAAGTGCCTGTTGAAGAGTGTTTGTCCATTGTGATTGCGATAAATAATATGACATTCGTGATGGACAATTAAGGACGCTCACGGGCAACCTGTTTGAGTGTTGGATTGTAATCCCAATTAACAATGTCAACATTATTACGGGAGGAGACGATGGATGTCTAAAAATTTGGGATTTTCGGATGACAAAGAAGTCGCATTTGGAATATTCGGTTTAATACTTTTCACGATCAACTCATTTTGTCCAGCAGTAAAGAAAAAGTATTTTGGTTATATGGTATTACTCATTTGGACTAATTATATATTTTTTTAAGACTCCGTGATAATCTACTGCAAACATTCGATCAAAATGAAGATTCCGTTTTTTGTGTTGAGTGGAGCAATGTCGACCCATGGATATTTGTATCGTTGAGTTATGTCGGCCGGCTTATAATATCTAGAGTAAAAAACAGTATAAATATAAATCCCGGAGGAAATTGTGCTTACTTAGCTGCATCTTTTGGAACAGCAAAAGTTTTTTTTACAATGCAACCAGAGATGCACTTCCTTCGTGTGTTTCCCATTTTCTGTTTTTGGATAAATTCATTTTAATTTAAATATGTAATTTTGAAAAGATCTGTGATTATTTAAGTAAGTGCTATATATTCAAAAATTGTTTTCAGTACTTGTAATATGAAGAACCTAATTGATTTATTAATTAAGTAATTCATCGAAAATGAAGTTAAATAAATAATGCATCAAAATAAAGTCTGGTGGTCTGGTTAATACTTTTTGTTATCTCGAAATATTTGAATTAATTTCTGGTCAATTTGGAATACATGAATAACTAAAATTAAATAGTTCCTGGTTAAGTCAATTTTTTCAAAATTAATCGTATTATATACCTTTTATTGTGTCGCTTTCATACAGTTATCTTAAAATAAAGTGGTAATGTACAATATTGCTTGGTAAAACTGCGTTGTTTATAAACACCCGAACTTATGTACAAAAAGATTTCTTCATTTCCAACAAGTTCCATAAGGTCGAAAACTTTTTTTCTTAAACATGTTTAGAATTTTGCTTCCTCTATTATAATTTGTTTCTATATTTGGCATATTTAATAAAAATTTCCTACGACTTAATATACGACCCCGATGTTTTATTATTTTTACCTCGCAAACGGCTAAATGTAAGTTAGCTGGTTTTTTCATAAACAAAGATGACAAAGATGAAATAATGGAAAATTCACTTGCATTATAAATACACTTCAATTCCCATAAAATATCTTCATTATCATTTGTAATTTTCCTAAAATCGAGTAAGCAAACGACCTCAATTCTAAAATGCATACTAAGATTGCATGTAAACAAAAACAAAACACGAATTTGTATCCCATGCCAGGTAATTTGTTACTATAATTAATTATGAGAAAGTACCGAAACTACACAAAAAAATTTGAATAGTAAACATCCGCCTTTGACTACAACGTCGAGAAAATAGAAGGAAGCAAAGGAATTTCCACAACACTTTAATAATATTATAATATATTCCCTTATAATCATTTGTGTTTTAGGGTGTATATTATCATGATTAATAATTATTAACTCACCCAGTTTGCATTGAAAAATACAATTGGTTCATTGCACTTAATTCACTGTGAAAATCACTAACGTACAATGAGATGCTTTACGCGGAATATTAACTTCCCGCCAATTACATAAAAAACCGACAAACTATAAAAAACAGACTAGAAATTAAATTTTATTAAAATTTCTGCAGAATATTCAATACATTATTTGAAAAATATAATTATTTAGCTTCACTGTTGTTTCCTCGTCGTTTTCAAAAAAGATTCCAACAGAACCCCAGAAAAGTGAAACACCGGGGTACAAGCAGGAATTAATTAGTGAACACAGACTGAGTGCTATTGAAAATACAATATCTTAAAATCTAATCACTATAATTAACAAACTAGTTACTTTTAAATTTCAATTCGCCACACAAGTTTTCACTCTAATACACAATTTTTTATATATAAACACTATTTTCTTCACTTAAGTAAAACCAACATCTATAAATCCATAAATATTATATTACTTACGATCCTTTTTATGTTAATTAGTAACGATCCTTTAAATAATCTTTATGTAAACACGTCTTTTCCGAAATATATAATTTTTCTGACAAATCAGCTAAATTAAAATACTCCGGCTGGGCGAACTGTCAAACAGTAACTAACACATGCTAATTTTACAAGAAGTTTTCTCATATCCACGCATCAAAAATTTGCCACCGCTATAGGGGTACCTATAACCTGAGATTGTATGTAACACTTTTATTTGAAACCTCTTAATGTACAGAGCAAAAAGAAGATGGCATCCAAGAGATCACGTTGACGTCACATAAATTGAGAAACTAATTGAGAGAAGTGGTTTTTAATAACTAGCTATCTCTTTCTTATCAATATGAGCTTACCCATAAATTATTTCTATTCGCTTTTCATGTTGCTTGAAAACTTTTAGAGATTCATATTCAGTTCTCACACCAACAGACCAAAAGATACCTAAAATAAAGCTCCTGTCAGAAGTGCACCAACTGTAGTATTATATTAATTGTGGTATGAACAAGCAATTTATACTCTGTGGTTGGCACTTCTGTTAGCTGCCGCGGATGTGATCATTTCGGGAAGAAGGAGCTTCTTAAGAAGACATTCGTGACAGCTGCCAGAGGTGACACCAGCACATAAGGTAAGGGAAAAATGAATTACTAATAATTTTCTAGATTTATCTAAGCCATCCTGGCTTGGATAAATCTCTAATAAGGAATCTGACTTCAGAACTAGTTGGATGAGATAATAGCAGTCGGGAGGTTGAGATTTAAGGGGCCAACCCAGACTTAACCTACAGCAGCAAAATAGGCAAACTTAAAGTGGTTTTCAATTGCCTCATCAGTACAAAATTAAGAAAACGAAGAACAAGGGAAGAAAAATAGAAAATAGAAAACGAGCACCGACGCAGGGAATCAATTAAAATAATATTTTTTTATGTATATATGGCTCTCTATTTGGCACATCGTTATAAAGCGTAAAAATCCTACAAAAGCTAGCTACCCTAAAAATCACACAAACATTGAAAGACTCAGTAATAAGAATTAAAAAGAACATAACAAAATATACTACTTACTGTAAATAGATTAAATAAAAAGGACTCTAAAACTTGAAGGCAAAAACCTGTAAAAATAATAATAATTTTTTTTATGTATATAATGGCACTTTATTTGACACAATCGTTATAAACAAAAAATTCTACAAAATTCTAGTTACCCTAAAAAATGTACAATATTCAAAACAAAAGACACAATAGTTAACGATCAAAAAGAACATAAGAAATAACACTGTACGTTACTCTAAAAATGTTTCGAAAAAACTACTCTAAAACTTTAAGGCAAAAAAAAACAAAAATAGTAAAAAACCTGTAAAAAAGAAAATAAAAGAAATTTTAAAATGCCTCCAAGCGAGTGCCAGCTCTACGAAAAGTTGTCAAAAATTTTGAAAAAATTCTGAAACTAATCCTAGCACTAAACAAAAATAACCGGAACCGTGAAGAAACTTAAACAAGAACATGATTGTCTGAGTGTTCCCAGAGGGTAGATGCAGCACCCTGCGAAGTTCCTACTTCGGGAACCACTGCTCAAAAGCAAATTAGAGTCCCGCGGGACCAGTCTGCAGAGTCATTGACGTCTGCAAACTGCTTCCATCATCTTCCCAGCTCTACGATTCCAACGTGAGACTTGTCCTTCCCGCAGCACTTGCAGCAATACCAAAGCGAAGAGAAGCTTCGTGGACAAGCTGCTGCAAGTCTGCGGCCTGTTATTCCCAGTGAAAGACGAGGCTTCCGTTCCGCACCGACGATAAAGGTTGCCGGGTGCAGTTGAATGTGTCGGCCTTCGTTGCCATGAACTCTAGACGTAATCGCCTCTTCAATCTGGCAATGAAATGGTTCTTTAGTGCATGTGTGTGAAACTGTGGGTTAGTGGGCTGTTGCCCAGGCTCGATCCGCATGCAGTACAGATGAATTGTCGATTTAGCAAGTGAAAAGATAAAGCTTATCAAGCAATTTACCTGGTTACATGTCCTTGGCCCCAGTAAAAACGACGTTCTTGTAATACTGAATGTCAGCGGCTGCCAATCATATTTCAGGGGCCTTAGCGCGTAACTGGCTTTATAATTGGAAGTGTATCTGTGGCCTCCCCGTGGCACCGCTGGTAATTGCATATATTTATGCAAGCTAACACAGAGCACGATAGGAGTAAACCTCTTAAATAAATCCCCTAACTCTAAGGTTGCGGAGCCACGCTGAGGGAGTCTAAGAGAGGAGCCATCTGAGGATGGGACTACCCAAATCGGATTGGTGCCTCTCGCAGGACCTGGGGTCAAAGGATCGCTAGTGGTACCACCTCAGGTGCAGCTCAATCTCCTGTTATATTCTAGTTGAGTAAGGTTGGTATGGGGGGATCTCTGCCTTCTCGGTCTGTTTATTTAATTTAAAAAAAGATGTTGTAGAGGAGAGCGGTTGCGAAGGTGAGGTGGCGCAGGTGGAGGCGGACCGTTATAGGTCAGGTGAAACCAGCGCTCCTAGGCTGGAGCAACTGGAAGAGATGGAGTATTCCAAAGGATTGGAGGAAACGGGAAAGGCCGTTCACAAAACGGCTGACAACGTGGAAAATAATCCGGCGGAAGGCAACGCTAAATCATTCTCGGAGGCGGAGATGCGTAAGCATCTGAAGCGGAAGAGAAAAAGAGAGCGAAAGAAGCAGCAGATAGCGTCAGCTAAGGCTGCTAAGACGGCAGGTGTGGACCAGGAGGTCAGGCAGTTGGCTGACAATTTGAAAACATCTGCCCTCACAGATTCAACACCGGAAGAGGGGGGTCCGGTCAAACGAAGCCGAGGTGAAGGCCAAGGTGCAGGGAGGCCAGGTAACCCCACGGATGGTGCTTCTGCCTCTGGAATAAAGGTAGTTGAGCGGTCGGCGACGGCTACTCCTACCTCCAGGGGACAGTCAGAAGAGGAAAACTCGCTGGAGCCCAGCAAGGAGAAGCAAAAGCGGATCCGAGCAAAGGCGAAGAGGCGGGCCCAGAAGATGATGGAAAGTACCCATCAGGAACTTGCCTCTAAGCCAGGTACGAGTTCGGATCCCAGCAAGGGAAGATGTGAGCCGACCCGAGCAAAGGAGAGAGCTTCGGACCATGGCAAGAGGAAGAGGGTTCACCAGGACGGAGATAGGGCTAAACCGGGAGGGGGCAAAAAACCTACTCCGGGACTGCGGCAAATGATCTCCGTCTCGGTGTCACCGACGCTGGCAGGGAGGAGGGTCTTGAGGACAAGCATTTGCAGGTCTTCAAGGCAGCCCTTTTGAAGGCCATTGACTCCCGTCCTGGCAGGGTGGGTGACATCGGGGTGAACAACGTGGCCTTGGAGGACGGGTTAATCACACTAAGGTGTGTGAACCAGAACTTCAAGGCCTGGCTGTGCGAAACCGTCAGGGGAATGTTCAACCTATGGGATGGAATGAACCTGAAGGTGGAACGGGTGGATGTCTTAAAAAACATCATGTTCTGGGGCAACCCGAGGACAAGGACATCATCATACAGAGGCTGTGGAAACAGAACCCCTGCATCGAAGATACCTCCAAATGGAAGGTGTCCCGAGTAGAGAGGTATGGCGACGCGGCCAAAGGCGGAACCGCCATGACGGTATGGTGTCCGGCTGAAGACATAGAGCTGATGAGAAAGGGGGGGGGGGGGGAACTCAACTGCGGACTCGAGTCTGCCTTCGTCAAATTTCAGTCGGCAAACAGAGGTCAGACGGAAAAACCGTCAGTCGGTAGGGCGACTAGCAGTCAACCGAAATAATTAGGGGAGACGCCAGTAGAGAGGGAGGTGGGCCCGTACCGAGTCAGGTGGTGGGAACACCCTGAAAGTTTGGCAACTCACTCTGCATCACAGTAAGGCGGCATCAAGTAAGCTGTGCCGATGTTTTGTGGAAGAGAAGCTGGACATAGCGTTGCTGCAGGAGCCCTGGCTATTTAGAAAGAGTATAAAAGGGCTCCCGGAGAGATCCTGCACTAGTCAGTCGGGGAGTTCAGGCGGTTTTACTACCACAACTCAGCACGCCAGACCTTGCCGTGGTTCGTATGTGGTCTGGGGCCGGGGCGTGGATCGTAGCCTCGGGCTATCTACCATCCGATTCGCCGACCTCAACCCCGGGTAGGGAGGTGGAGGCTCGGGTGGAACACTGCAGGGATATAAATGTGGAACTACTATTAGGTTGCGTTGCGAACGCCCACAATACAGTGTGGGGCAGCACAGACGACAACCGGAGAGGCGAAGATTTGCTGGAATTCGCGGCAAGTAACAACTTGGCAATTCTAAACAGGGGGACAGAACCAACTTTCGTAGATGGAAGGCGTAAGGAGGTTATTGACGTCACCTTTTGCAATACTAAGTTGTTGGATAGAGTGCTCAACTGGAGAGTGGCAGATGTGATGACGCTGTCAGATCATAGAGCCATAACTTTTGATATTCGATACGGGGTACACAAGAGGCAGATTAGGAGGCTTATCAGGATACCCAAGAACACCAATAGCCAAAAATATTTGGAGGTGTTAAGGGAAAAACTGATAACGTGGACGCCAAGAGTAACCAAAAACACACTGCATGTAGAGGAGCAGCTGTACACTCTACAAAAGGCTGTAATGGAGGCGTATCGCAAATCCTGCACTGCAACTGAAGTAGTGGACCAGGACCCAAAAACTGATAACGTGGACGCCAAGAGTAACCAAAAACACACTGCATGTAGAGGAGCAGCTGTGCACTCTACAAAAGGCTGTAATGGAGGCGTATCGCAAATCCTGCACTCCAACTGAAGTAGTGGACCAGGACCCAAAACCTTGGTGGGACAGGGAACTTGAAGCACGGAAGAAGGTGTGCAAGAAGGCGTTCAACCGAGCCATACGGACTCAGGATGGGGAAGCCTGGCGCAGATACAAGTCCTTAAAGAAAGAGTTGAAGAAAGCTCTACGTAGAAAGAAGAGAGAATCGTGGAGAGACTTCTGCTCGAACACGAGAAATATATCCGAGGTCTGCCGACTTCAGAATATGGTCTCAACTGACCCGGTCTCCAGACTTGGACTGGTTCGGTACAGAACGGGTAGGATGTCGGAGACCTGGAACAAAACAAATGAAATCCTGCTGGAAACTCACTTTCCGGGAAGTTACAAATCGGACAGGCCGTGGCATACGAGGAAGCATGGTGCGAATGCAACGGATCGCTCCGAGGCGGAAAGGATTGTGACGCTTGAGGGGTATCTATTAGATCGTTTGAACCATTCAAGGCATTCCCAGCCCTGCTTCAGTGGGGCAGTGAAATCGTAGTACCAATACTTAGGGGAATATACACAACATGCCTTGCAACAGGATATGTGCCGGTTTCGTGGAGAGAGGCTGAGGTCATATTTCTACCGAAACCGGGAAGAAAAGACTATACGGAGCCGAAATCCTTTAGACCCGTGAGCCTGACGTCTTTTCTATTGAAGGCAATGGAGAGGACCGTGGCTAACCACATCGAGGGGACTTCACTCACTAGTTATCCACTAAGTAGGAACCAGCACGCCTATTGTCCTGTTGAACGTGGAACCAATTCTACCGTTAGGAGATGGATTGGCAATACGTTAAGGACAAGAGCAGTTAACATCCAGAGAGGTGAATGGAGACTTCGGGGGAGTTTTGACAGAGGTTGTCCACAAGGAGGAGTGCTATCCCCCATTCTGTGGAACATTACTGTTGACTCATTACTTCGTAGACTTGAGGAAGAAGGCATACGTAATGTTGGGTATGCTGACGACATAGTGATTATTGCAAGGGGCAAGTTCATACGCGCCGAAGCAGACACCGTAAGAAGAGCTATGAGGGTTGTCGAGCAATGGTGTGTGGAACAGGGGCTCTTCATAAATGCAAAGAAGTCTGCTCTAATCGTTTTCACTAGGAAAAGGAAGAATCTAGACTTCAGACCAATACAACTTTTTGGGGAAGAACTTACGGTCTCGGACTCAGTCAAGTATCTGGGGGTATTCCTAGCTTCAAGACTTACCTGGCAAAGACATGTTGAGGAGAAAATCCAAAGAGCGAGCAGGGCTCTACATCAATGTGGGAGGGTGTGTGGGCGCAGATGGGGCATCTCGCCAAAGGCCGCATACTGGATCTACAGTATGATGGTGAGACCGATTATATCCTATGCCTCTGTGGTCTGGTGGCCAAGCGCTTCCAAGCCCACAGTAAAAAGGCAATTGAATAAGGAACAGAGGCTAGCGTGTGTGACTATAACAGGGGCCTTTTGAACCACGCCGACTATGGCGTTAGAGATGATACTGGGCTTGCTGCCTTTGGATACATATGTGAAGAGAACTGCTGCCTCAGCGGCTCTGCGTATGGATCGGGGTGTAAACTGGTGTAGATCTCGTGATAACCGGGGGCATAGGAAAATACTGGAACTTGTCAACGATCAGATACCGGAATTGGAAATGCCTGTTGATGGTATAAGCAAGGTAGGGGGGGGGGATATACACCTCAGTATTTCAGGCAGAGATGCTGGCTCTGATCTATGCACTTGATCGTATACTAGAGAGTCGAGTGAGGGACATGAAGATAGTGGTGGCACTCGATAATCAGGCGGTGATCAGGTGTATGGATGGTACAGAGTTCAACACAGCGCTGTCATTGGAGTGTGTTCGCAAACTAAACGCGTGTGCCTCATCAAATGAGTTGACACTGGTGTGGGTCCGAGGACACGTGGGGATTGAAGGAAATGAGAAAGCAGACGTACTTATAAAGCTAGGGGCTGCTACAAGTTTCCAAGGTCCGGAGCCGTTCACTGCGCTACGCAGGGGCACGGCAAAGGGCCTGTTAGGAAAGTGGGCCACGAGGGAGCACTGGGAACGGTGGAACGTGGTGGACTCGCTTAGACAGGCTAAAATGGCAATTGTAGCGACCAGATGTGCGAAACAGAGGGAGGTCCTGGATATGGATCGTAGGACCTTAAGATGGCTGACGGCACTACTAACAGGACATGGTAACTTCAGATGTCATCTAAAGAGGATGAACATTCTCAAGGATGATATCTGCAGGCTGTGCCTGGAGGAGCAGGAGATGGCGGCACACATAGTGTGCCAGTGCCCTGCACTGGCAAGTAGAAGAAGGAAGCTGATGGGACACCACTGGTTGGAAGAAGGAAGAATGGCAGAGGTGTCCTATAGGCAAATGCTTGCGCTGACCCGAGGAATCAAGGTAAGGGAAGAAAACTGGATTAGTCCGGATCTCTCTCGCTGAGATCACAGGGGGTAGGGACGAAAAGGGACCCGGATAAAGTGGTCTGTTTCGGCTAATTTCTAGAGGGGTGTGAGTGGAAATCTCACACAACCAGAGACAATCGGGTCTCCTGGTGTCTTTGGAAGATTTTCACCCCTAACGCAAAAAAAAAATACTGAATGTCGGGCAGATATGCTGGCACATATCGCGAACAAGATTATTAATGTCGCACAAGGTCGGGCATGTGAAGTATCTGTGGGGTTCCTTCACAACCACAAACCGTGCAGGCTCTTTGAATTCGTCGATCGATATGCGACAGCTGGTTTGGATGCACGAGGCTGTGATGGAGCAGTTTGAATGCCACATCAGAGTCTCTGTAATTGGACGGATAACTATAGATGACTCTGCTAGTTATAGTCCCCATTACTCCCAAGTCTACCCCAAGATGTGCGCGCCAACTATTAACCCCTAAGGTATCCGTAGGATTTACTCCTATGAAGAGCTCGCGCAGCCTACGTGAAGTGAGTGTACTGAATGTCGTGTGCGGCGGTCGATTAATAACGAAAGCGTTTATCACCTCAGTGCTAGGTTCCCTAGTAGAAAGACGAGTAAAACGCTCTCGTTTAATTGTGCTGTGTGGGGGTGTATAAGTGTGTTCCCAGAAGCATTAATGATGTCTCCAAGAACTGTGAGTTGTCCTGTATCGGCCGTTACACCTCGAGCATTACTGAACACTGAATCTACTAACTCAGGGTTCAACCTGATCGGAATTGCTGAGAAATCCCCGTACCCAAGTTCATTCCATCGCAAATGAAATGTTGGTCTTATTCTGCCCCAGGTTGTAATCGTGGAGATCATATCCTGGGACCAGTCATGCGGATATGGTGGGCGAACCAAAAGCAGATAGTAGTGCTCCCCTGCGCCGCTACCCCCCATAGAACCTACCCACAGCTGCGAAATTAAGTTATCTCTTTGACAGAACACTCGCTGAAGTACCTGAAGACAACGAAATTACACGACCATGTCTGTAAGACCCAAACCACCCTCCGCTACTGGTCGACAATGGTCGTTACAAATATAGACAGGTCGTCCGCATACGCTAGAATAAGTGGCCTTATAGTAGTGTATGGTAAGTAAATTGAATATTGTCTCAACGATTGACGAAGATTTACTAACAGCGGCTCCAGTGAAAGGTCATAAAGCATTCCTGACAACGGGCATCCCTGCCTGATACCCCGACGAAACGGAATAGGAGACAATATATGCCCATTATGTTTTATGAGAATCACTGAATCTCTATACAGACTCTAATGATCTCAATCCATCTGGACGGAAGCGCAAATTTATCGAGCACTCTCAGTAGATACTCATGCGAGACGCCATCAAACGCCTTTTCTTGATCCAAAGAGAGCATGGCCATTTGCGAACTAGTTTTTTCATGGTAGGCGAAAAGATGCTTTGCTACCACAATGTTGTCGTAGATACAACGACCTGGAATGCAGTAGGACTGTGACGGGTGTATTACTGAGGCAATCACTGAGCGAAGTTGAGTTCCCAGTGTTTTGCAAACTATTTTGTAGTCGACATTACACAGAGTAACTGGCCTCCAGTTTCCCATCCTCTGAAGATCCCCCTTCTTAGGTATTAGACGCATAACGGATCTCCGCCAACTTGAGGGAAATTCGGTATGTCCAACCACTGCAGAATTAGAGACATCCAAGAGGTCCGGAATCAAAAGATTCCTAAAACGAACAAAGAATTCTGGAGTTAGACCATCATAACCAGGTGAAGCATGACGTAAAAGATCCTTCGTTGCGGTAAGCATATCATCGAAAGTAAGCGTTCTGTCCAGGAATTCTCTACTTTCATCAGAGAAAGTAGGAACATGATGAAAGAATTCATCGTTGGACGAGAATGTTGGCAACGTCGATGCAGCATAAAGCCGGGTGTAGTAGTTTCGAATGTAATTTGCAAGTTCCTCTCCGTATAGGATCTGGCCCGATTCGGCAAGAATCGAGTTTACTTCACAAGAAGCGCTACGACGTCGAGTTGTGTGGAAGAAGTACTCGGTCGGAGACTCGCCCTCTCGCAACCAGCGCGACTGGTTTCGGAGCACAAACTCCAAGCTATGCTTGTAGTTTTGTGCTGTCAGTCGTTCTTTAAATCTCTCGTATTGTGCGAGTAACTCTGGTTGCGCGGGCAAAAGCGTACCAATCCGGGTAACTTCGGCAGTCAAACTCGACGCATGATATCTGCTCCGATTGAATCTCCTCTCGATAAATGAGCGAATCTGAAGCTTTCCAACATCCCACCAATGGCTAAGGTTTGAATAAATATTCTTGTTATCACGCCATTGGTGACAAAATTGAATGAATTCTTCGATGAACTGCTCTGAATTCAGCAAGTGATTGTTGAAAATCCAGTAAGCAATTCGCTTTTCGACCAAAGTGCTAGTCGCCACAACAAGAAGGTGATCACTTAATGAACACACTTCATGAGCCACACTAACGAAAAAGTTAAGAAGGCTAGACGAGACGTAAAGTCTGTGTATCCTCGAACCCGAAAAGCTAGCCTGAACATTTCGGGAAACTCTTGTGTATGACCTAGTCGTTGGATTTAGCCAACGGTAGACATCCACAAGGTTGCTATGTCTGACTAGTTGAATTCAACTCTAGAATGAAGATCGCTGGAAGAATCTAGTGTGCAGTTGAAGTCACCACCAAGGATAACCTCACCACCGAAGTTCGTAATATGCGACAGGATTGAGTCCAACAGCTGTCTTGCAGTATCCTGGTCATGCGGCAGGAACACGTTTACTACCCTTAGCGTTTTTTCCCCTATGACGAAATCCTGGGAAGATGTCTGTGTATACAGGAGACATTAGTGTAAAGCTGTGGGACACAGCAATTGCCACACCGGAACCTCTACGGGGTGTTCTGTGGCAAAAACTGTGTAACCCTTGTGTAGATTTGAATTTTGTTCTACGCGTGTAAATTGGGCTTGTGTAAAATTTGTCTTTGCAATGTCCGTGTTCCATTGTTTTATGTCTTCGAAAATACTGTGTAGTCAAGTGGGTGCACTCAAGCCCCCTGCATTAATCGATGTTATCCTACACATTCAAGAAATCGCAAGAACTCAGACAAAGACTATACGACTCTTATGATGAAGAGTCCTGTCCAATTCGAGATCCTCAAGGATTCCCGAGACCTTGTTGAAGAGGCGCTCGCACCTCGACTTGGCCTCCTTGCTGGCCTCTGAAATAAGCAGTTTCAGTTGGGGCAGGATCCTGGCTGGATCTCCAAGCTCACGCGTAAGAATGGTCAGGATCCTGTCCGAACTCTTCTTATAGTGAAGGCTATCGAGGAGCGAGCGCAGCTTCTCCCTCGGGACCTCCACCAAAGCAGGGTCCACTTCAAAGCAGCTACTAATCGAAATGGAACTTCCACACGATTAATAGCCGCTTTGGGTTGGACCAGCCGTCCCGAGAGTAGAGACAACCTCTGACCGGGCGAGGTCACTGTTTTGGGAACTTCTGCTAGAACAGGCGTTTCCTCCACAGTGGCCTCAGCCACTTTCCTGAGCCTCTTAGGACACTCCGCAATAAAGTGCCCTGCCTGATGGCAAGCATGGCATTTCGCTTTGGTGTTTACCTCAATCCAGGTCATCGATCCCGCAATACTCCAGTAAAAGCCGTCTGGAAGCACACACCCCTGGTTTAAAGTGACGTGTGCTTCACGGCTTAAACTCAAGATGCCGCGGCCGAGTCCCTCGTCCTCAATTCGAAGTGGCACTGCCCGGACCTTGCCGTGGATCTTTCCGAACCTTCCCAAGAAGGTCTCAAGATCCTCAGACCTGGCCCGGAGGGGAACCCGAGAAAAGCATACTCTCGTCGGCTTCACTGAAACTGGGTATGGCTGGAGGTGTCTACCACCCACGTCGATGCCCTCAGGCATCAGCTGAGTGGCTGCGTCGATGGTAGTGGTATAAACCTCCACCATACCGCGGCCAACCAGTCCGAAGGAGAAAATATTCTCCAACGGGACCACCAGTGACAAGGCCTTCAGGTATGTTTGTATGTATGTATGTATGCTCAAAGTGCATACCATACCGTTCGTCCTGCCAGTGACAGTCAAAAAGACCTTGAAGCCCCGCGACTGTCTTAGGTCGAGACTTTCCGAAGTCAGCCGGAGGCTGACGTGGAGTCACGTAGCTACCCTATAATAATAATAATGTTTTATTTAATTCATCCATCTAACATAAGCTTATTAAATACTTGAACATGAATTCTATGAGTTTAGACTAGTAGTAAAAGAGATCTGTACAAATCTTTCCTTGAATTCATCAAATTTGAGAAAGAAAAAATAAGAAAACAAAAATTAATTATAATTAATTAAGACTATAAAACTTTTGACATTGACAACAGTCGTCTGTCTAGGTTGGCATGACTTTTCGGATAGAAAACGATATGGTAAACTATAGAGAGAAAAAGTAAAATTGAAAATTAAAATTCGTGAAGGTAAATAACTTAACGAAACAAAAGAATACGAAAACAGGACATCTCTAGGGGCTTAATCTTAGGCTTGTCATTAATCTTGGCTTACAAGTTGTACTCAGCGATAAGTAAATTCCTGTACTGCATTGCTTGATGCACGTAGAGAAATAGCGCATCCCAGTTTTCACCATTTAGATACCTGATAACTTCTTCTTTAGTTAATGTCCTCTTATCAAACGCCTGGAGACGAAACTCAGCTAAGATTGGGCATACAGCCATAAAGTATAAGACATCTTCATCCTCATCTGCGTTACACATTGAGCATTTTGGGCTTCCGCTAGTATTCCAAGGACTTGCATTAAGCCACAGGAGACAACCTCTGCACTTAATAATGCATCTCACCTTCCGCAGAGAATATGCATCGAGGAGATATGTGTTTTCCACTTGATAATTTAGCCTAATGTCGAATGCTTTGTCTTGCTCGTTCTGTGCTGTAGTTTTGCATAAAGGTAATTTCCCTTTCCAGTATAGTAACTAGTGATTGAGACGGGTCGTTATTGTCTATGAGCCAACGCACACGATACTCAAAATTTCTTCCCTCAAGCCGGTTTTCGGACGTGAGCCCGACGCACACGTAAAATATTTTACTCCGACTCAATTTTATGTCAGAATGCGAGTTGAGTTAGTGTTGGTTTGATAGTTCATAAAGCGACACTTTGTGAATGTGCAAATTTTATTTCTAAATAATCAATTAAAGCGAAATTAAATCTCATTGAGCGGAGTGTTTACAAATGAAATTGGAAAAATCAGTGCAAATTTTGTTTCTAATTATTCAATTTTAGTGACATTAAATCTCATTGAGCGGAGTGTTTACAAACAATATTTCTGAAATTGGAAAAATGAGTGCAAATTTTATTTATAATTATTCAATTAAAGTGAAATTCCAGCAAGAACTTTAAGTCAAATCTTGGTAAGCCAGTTATTTATGCAATATATTTTGAGCCACCAATCAAATAGTTTAACTCTAGAGTTGAAGTTGTTTTTTATAGTTGATCAAATATACCAAATAAAAATACTGCAGTTATTCAGTACGTTTAGATGCACGGTTCAAGTAAACGTCGAGTAAAAATATTTATGTAAACGCGCATTGACTTCAAGTTTATTTCACTCAACTAAAATGTTGTTTGATTGACTTTAATTTATAATTTAAATTTGACTTTACTTTAGAAAATACAAATCTGAAGATGGAGAATACGAAAGATGGAAAAGTAGAAAATTGTGAATAAAAGTTATAGGTTTTTTTAAAGCAAAAATACAACACAATTTTACCACACAAACCTCAAAACTTAAATGTAATTTCAACCAAATCTGAAGTGAAGTAATTAAAGTCAATTACTCAAAAAGCCTTCTTGAGTTTCCAGTTAATTTCAAGTCACATACTCAATTATGTTTGTAACCATACTGATTGTTTACGTATCATTATTATTAGAGTTTTTTTTATTTAATGTGGACTTGTAATAAAAAAATGGAAAAATAAGAATAGGTTGAAAAAAAATTCTTTATTTTAAAGTTGTTTATATTTGACGAGTGGCTGCACATATATAGTTCTAAGATTTAGCAAGAACTTAAATTATTTTGCAGTAAAATCTATTTAATAATATATACAATAAGAATAGCATTTAATAGAAAGTTGATAGTAGTACATTATTTTGTAATCATTGAAAGAATATATTGTTTTATTTTCAGGTGACCTTGATATTATGGATTTAACTAATATGTCAATGATTTTGCTTTCTTCTGCGGCGTCTGCTTGTTTGCTATAAGAAGATGAAAATGATCAAGAAAACATGCAAACTTTCAGCGACAGAAAATGTTGGGTGAAGGAGTGGAGATATTCGCGAAAAGAATACGGAAACTTTCAACATTTAATGCGAGAGCTGAAAAGTTCGGATTCCAACGATTTTCGAAATTTCCTAAGAATGGATGAAACCTGCTTTAATTTGATTTTGGCTAGCATACAAAATGATATAGAGGAGCAAAACACATGTATGCGGAAAGCGATTCCGGCTTATGAGAAGCTAGCGGTAGCACTAAGATTTCTGGCAACTGGAATCAATTTTAGGGATTTGGACTTCAATACCCAATTATCATCAACTTTTCTGCGTACTGCTGTTTTGGAAGTTTGCGAAGCAATTTACAGGAATATGAAGGACGAATTTTTGAAGGTAAACGCCAATCGTAATTTAAAAATTATTTTTATTACATTATTTATATTATTATTTTCTTTAAATTTAACTACGTTTATTTACCATATTTAATAAAATACTCATTTATTGGTGATATCTTAAAAATTATATATTTAGGTTATCTACATTAAGAAAGAAGGAAGAAATAGAAAATTAAAACATAAATTTATTAATTGTCGTCGCTTAGAATTGCCTCCACAGCCAATTCTAATATGTCCCGTTTTGGCGTTGAATTTAGTTCAACCAACGACATAGGCGGTGACAGTAGGATCTCTTGTTCCTGCTTGCGAGCTTTTTTTAATGTCTGAATATTCAGCACTTTTATTTTGGCTTTTCATTATCCGAAAATACGTTGGCATCTGGCGATGACACTATATTAAACGATTATGATGGTTTTCGAAATCTGTCAATATCATTTGGTATTTCGAACGATGATGATGGTGATACGTATAATGAAGTTGATGGAAATTCCATTTTAGGTGACGGACTGAGTGACGTATTTCGTAGTTCACTAACCATTGGAATTGTTCCAGGCTTAGTTTTCGGTTCCATTGAAGTGCACGAACATGGTTTAGCCACAATTTTTTTATTTTTCTCCAAAGCTTTCCTAACAGACTGGAGAATTTCCCATTTTAGGTTATCGAAAACATCGTCAATAGTTATTTTCTTTAATTCTGAACATAAGTATCGACAGAAGTCTTCTTCTCTCCCTTGTTGCTGGCTCTCCTGCGTTGCTCCTGTGCAAATTCACGGATAAAGTGTAAAGAATTCATTGCCTTCTTTTGAAGTTCTGTAGGCTGCCTTATTGGAATTTTCTGTAATAAAGCAAGATATTTTTTAACAAACTAATTAGAATAATTAATATTAAAAAATTAATTATTTTATTTGCAGTTCCCTACGTCATGAGAGGAATGGACAAAGATAGCGGAAGATTTTGAAATTCGTTGGCAATTTCCCTTATGTCGAGGCGCGCTTGACGGGAAACACATCGCCTTCCGACCAGCCAAAAAAAACACCGCTTTTTTATAACTACAAGGGTTTTAAAAGCATTGTTTTACTTGGTATGGCTGATGCACACGGGAAATTTACTTTCGTGGACATTGGTTGCAATGGGAGGATCAGCGATGGGGGAGTACTAAGTCGTTCGGATTTGAGGCAAATAATAAGAAATGGCAATGAATATTTTCCACCCAACAAAATTATTGGAAACGGCCGACTTTTGCCATATGTCATTATCGGAGATGACGCGTTTCGTTTGCAGGAAAGAATTATGAAGCCATATCCTTATAATTCAAACGAAGAATGGAAGCTGATGTTTAACCAACGTTTATGTCGTGCAAGACAAAATATTGAACGTTCATTCGGAATTTTGAGCAATAGGTTCCCAATTTTTCAAGGGACGATCAAATTAAAAGAACATAAAGTAAAAACAATTGTGCAATGTTGTTGTGTCCTTCACAATTTTTTAATAGTAAACACCAATTGGTATGCTGCAAATATAGATAACTCTACACTTTACGAAAATTGTAATACCCAACGTGAACATTTTAATAGCGGCAATGCAAATAGGTACAGCCAAAGCGCAAATGCAATTAGGCAAGCATTTGCAGATTATTTTATGAATGAGGGAAAAATAAATTAAATTTAAATGTGTTAATTAATTAGTTCTTAAATAAAATATTTAGCAGTTACTTAAATTTATTATTTAATTTTATTAAATAAAAATCATGTCAATATTTACCTTTGGTGTTTGTTCTCTAATATTTTCATTATTGCCCTCATCAATTTTATCCTGAAAAAACACGACTATAAGACTTGTGGCTAGACGGAAATAAAAAAATTTACCTTAGTGAGATTGATATTCGAGATACCCTTGCTACCATCCGTACATGTTAACATGAATTTAAGTTGGTCATAGCACCATAACTTCGGACGGTAAGTTTGTTCAAAGCCTGCACCACTTTTTTCGATGACAAAACTTTTGTACGTTCTCTGGACATCTGATTGTGCAGAGTTTTTAGTTTTGATTTTATGTCATTAACAGTTGTACTTGGTCGCAGCTCTTTCATCACGCTCAAAATGTAGTCGTACTTATTATTTTTTTTCACTCTGTTCCCATAGTCTGGGCCTGTAGGGTCATACAAACATGGGCACTTTTCATATAAAGATATGAGAACAGATGTTTGTTCTCTTGTCCAGTTAGATTGCACCACTGCACTATTCTCCATAATTTTTTTATAATAAAAAATCTCTTCTTTTAAAACAGTCCAAAAATATGCTATCAACTTCAAATATGAGCACTTATCACATAAAAATATCACTTAATTCTTAAACACTTTAATAACTCAATCAACTTTACTTGCTGAGAATTGATACATTAATGAGCTGAGCTCAGGTTAAATCATTATCTGAACCCTACGGTCAAGAAATATCCAATATGTACTTATATTTGTGTTCATTTCCGTGGAAAACTGTTAGAAACAAATTACAGTTTCCTGCAATCCTTTACCTGAAATATTTCCAAGCCCTAAATAACATTACAGACCCAAATTAAACAGAACTTAGTCTGAAATGAGTTCACAATTTGGTCTATTTTTACATAATCATATTTGAAAATTATACTTGACATGTTCTATGAGTTTATTTGCTGTCGGTTCGATATAAATTTAAATTGACTTGAAATGGTTTATATGCGTTTCTTCTTCTTTAGAATTAGAAAAAAAAAATTTTCTTTATTGAGATTATCTCGACTGAGGCATAAAAATAGGAAGTTCCATGTTATAAAAAAACTTCACAATTGGTCGCCACTTAAATGTACTTGAAAGTACAAAAAGTGTATTGAAGCAAGTAAAATTTCGAAACCAAATTATGTTGACTTTCTTTAGGTGCATTATTCCGCTTACTTTTTGATTACATTTCAGTAGAACAGACACAAAATATCATGAAAATTGTATATTGCACCCGAGGGATAGACATCATTTCCGTGGAAAAATGTGTTCAAGCATTACCAAGTTGAATACCTGATAATTGATCATTAATGAAGAGAGCGCACGCAGAACAATTTTCTGTACCATCCAGACAGAAAATATCGTAAAAATTATATATCGCACCCGAGGGATAATAGACATTATTTCCATGGAAAAATGTGTTCAAGCATGATATATGATATATGTTCCTTTTAATTCTCAAGTTGACTACCTGAGAACTAAAACATTAATGAACCGAGCGCATGCAGAAAAATTTTCTGAACTCACCAGTCACAGAACCCGAGAGATAGAAATCATTTTGGTGGAAAATTTGAGGGAACAATCCCCCTTCCTTGCGATCCTTTACCCTCAAAAACCTGTTTCGATAGACTCATTAGAGGACCGTGTGCGTTGGCTGTATAGTGACATCGTGTTTTTGTTTCAATTCTGACCACTCTTCACGCCACCATACATCCTTCTCCATTATTTTCCTTGCTAAGCGCTTTGGGAGTCTTTCTTCGGACATGTTTAGTAGTATTTTTCTAATATATTGAAAGTGACAACTGAGGGCGTGAATATATAAATCCGGGAGACCTGTTTCTAGCCTAATCATGTAATTTGGAGTAGAGGAGGGTAGACCCAATAATGTCTTAATGAAATATCTCTGCAGTTTTTCAACATCCTCATATTGCTGGTAACCCCACACCTGCGAGCCATAGCACATAATCGCTGCAGATACCGTTTTGTACACTTGAACCTTGGAGGAGGTAGGCACGGCCTCTTTTTGTAAAAAAATTGGCCCAAGTTAGGTTTATGCTGGCTTTTGATATTTGCAACCTTTTTTCTAAGTGTTTTTTAAAGGAGAGCTTGGGCGTTAAAGTTATACCTAAATGCTTGTAGGATTTTACCAATTCGATTTCTTTCCCCTCGAAGGTCCAGTATTCTTGTCTGCCTCTTTTACCTCCACCTTGATTAAATATCATAACCTTAGACTTATTTAAATTTACCCTGAGATTCCATAAGACGCAATAATTTTCTAGTCTGTCTATCATTTCTTGTAATATTGCACTTTTATCTGCCATTATGACAAGGTCGTCTGCATAAAGTAGCAATCGTACATGTATTTCTTCCCCATTGAAACCCCCACCAATATAATCATAAAGATCATTAACAAAGTATGCAAAAAGAGAAGAACTGAGGGGGCACCCTTGCTTCAACCCCGTATCTGTATCAAACCAGTCAGACCGCTCAGTGCCATTCCATACTGCAGCCTGAGTGCTTGTATACATGCTTCTTATTATTTTGATGAATTTAGTAGAGACCCCCGCGTTATACAATTTGTAGAACAGGGCTTTTCTACTAATAGTATCGAAGGCGGCTTTAAAATCAACGAAGAAGCAGTATACCTTCTTCTTCCCATTAACCCAGGACAAACGAATTAAGCTAATCAAATTAAACAAATTGTCAACTGTCGAATAGCCCGTCCGGAAGCCCGTCTGGTACTCGTTTATAATGTGATGATGTTCGTCCCATGTACTTATTCTTTTAGCCAATACCCCGATAAACAGTTTGACCACAACATCCATGAAGGACAGTCCTCTGTAATTTTGTACATTCTGCGGGTCACCTTTTTTAAGTATCGGGAAAATTATTGCCTTCTTAAAATTTTCAGGAGCAACACCTTCATTATATATGTCATTAAAGGCAATACAAAATTTTTCCAAAAATCTTACAGGTGCATTTTTGAGGAACTCGTAGGTGACTCTGTCTATTCCCGGGGCTTTATTATCTTGTGCTTTTCTTAGAACCTCACTTATTTCATTCACTTTAATTTCTTCATCTAATATAAAGTCTACTATGTTCGGTTCAGCAAAACTGAATATGCTACAGTTTCCTATTGGATTCAGAAGACTTTGGAAGTAATAATAGAACTCATTAAGAAGGATGCTATTTCCCATGGTGAATTCTTCCCCTCTAATTTTTTTCGCTATTGCCCACCAATCTTTCATGTCTTTTATGGACGCCACTTTAGCGCCCATATTCGCGTAATATGCTCGTTTTGTATCCATGCATATGCATTTGAACTTTTTATTGGCAGCTGCATACATTTCTTTTGCGAGAGGGGCGCTAGTTTTCCGGAAGATGTTGAGCCATTTGAATGAAGTTTTCCGTGCTTTGTAACATTTATTGTTTGAACCGGGGGGCTTTTCCCTTAGGAGACGCCTCAATAGAACCAACAATGACTCCCATCAAGCCTGCCAGTGTAATTGGATCGCAGTCAGCCCTTACTTCCATAGCAGCTATCTCCCTCTCTATCTTGTTCCTACATTTCTTCACATCTTGCTTTTTCCAATCAAATTTAGGGAGTAGACATAGTTTTTTAGTGGCATGTGTTTGATCTCCAGCTCTGAGAGCCAAACTGATGGGCATATGATCCGAGTAGGGTTGTGCTTCAACTTGAAAGTCGATTATATCAGGCAAAAGATCAAGTGATACCGAGGCAAAGTCGATAACTGATGAACCCAATCCCTTGACGAATGTCAGCTCACCATTTTCAGCCCCTGGTGTTCTTCCATTAAGCACTACGAGCCCCCAATCGTCCACAAAGTCGCTAAACCTTTTTCCTGTAGCATTGCTATCTTTATCTTTGTCTCCCATTAATATAAGGTTTCTGCCCTGAAAATTTTCAAAAAAGTCTGCCAGCGCTTCGAAATCCCCCTTTCAGTTATTGCAATTAATATACGCTGGTATTAAGTTATATAGCTTACTTGGAGATGAAACAGTTACGATATGTCTATTATATAGATACCTACAGTTTATATCTACTGAGAGCTCAAGCTTAACACCATATAGGCTGCCCCCCTTGGCTCTTCCAAATCTCGCCTCCTTTACTGCTGGTATCCAGTAATCCAGTACAACTTGTAGCCTCCAAAAAATGTAACATATCTCTCTTGCTTATCTTCTGTTAAAAACGTTTCATGAAGAAAAAAAATATCAAAATTTGTTACATAACTGAAAAAACATGGAAAGAGTATCTTGTTTTCAATTCCAAACACATTATATGATAATACCTTTAATTCTAATTCAGCTTTTGATTCTATAATGCCAGTACCTAAACAGACGACGTTTCCCTAATTTACATTAACAGGTTGAGTTTCAGTGACATTTCTGCTATCTAACAATTCCTCTTCAGTTTTCAAATTAAGATTAAATAATTTGTTAATGCAGCTAATGCTGTCCCCTCTGTCGCATATCAGCTTCTCGTTCCTCCAAGAGAAAATAATTCCATCAATTATCAGCCTGTCATCCCGGAGTACCATCTTCTTTCTAATTACTGTGTTATGTTGTAGTGTCTTTTTAACCCTGCTAAGGAACCCTCTATTTTTTCTTGCCTCGACTGTTAGGTCTCTTTGTATGGTCACGTTAGTACCCTTTAATTTGTTTGCACTTTTCAATATGTCTAATATTCAGTCATTGTTATTAAATTGTACCAAAACAGCTGTTGGGCTCAACTGCTTTGTGTTATTTATTATGATTTCCTTGGTCACCCCTAGTACTCCTCGGCAGAGATCTATTATTGATTGCGGTAGCTCTGTCTCTGGTTTTAGGCCTCTGAAAATCAAATTGTTTCGTCTCGACATACGCTCCAAGTGATCCACCCTATTTACAAGTTCCTTGTTTCGTTGCATCAGCTGGCTTACTTCCTCCTTAATGGATGTCTTCTTTCGTGGCAAGGTCAGCTATTTCTGTTTTCATCATAATCCGCAATGACTCCCCCATACTGATATTGCCGACTTTTTGCTCCATACCAGCTTGTAGTTGCGGTTTTTTTGTTTGCTGGTTCGTGACAGCCTCTGGTGATAGCAAGTTTCTGGGCCTCTTGGCTGATTTTGTTTTACTGTTCATATGTTGATATTATCGTTATAGAGTTATCAACGTTGTTTTAGTATAATGATCAGTATTTTCATTCGGTGTATCGGCGTGGTAAGGTCTTTTTAATTGCAAAGATCCCTTGCAGTTTTGAGTCAGCAGTGGTCGGAGTTTTTATTAGATTGTTCCAGTAATACCGAGCAAAGCAATTTATTTGGTTCTTGTGTAATGCTTTTGTTTCGGTGGAGCACATACTTGATTGCAGAAAGTTTGTTTTACCTGGAGAAAAATTATTGGTGAATCAAAAAGATTATCCAAAAGCTAGTCGATCTTAAAATGGCGCGCTGTCAGTTCTCGTGACACAATTGGAGTTAAGTGTTTTTAGCGAGTATCCAATTTCATTCGTCAACTCGGGTAGTAAATAAAATTCTCCAGCTGTATTTTGGAGTTTATTCCGCTTTTCCTACTTTGTTTTCCCGTGTACGACTAAGATTTAAATTAAATAATTTCTACCGATAGAATGACACTTCTACTTGTGATAAAGCAGTGCTACCAACCTTTCAATCAATTATAGACAGGGAATAAAACGGTAACTTTAATATTTTTAGCATATATTTAGAGTGAGAACTTACTAAGTGCTCTACTATGTTTTAGAGTAGCAAAGGTCATCTTTAGGCGGCAAACCTTTAACTCCCATCATACCAAATAGTGCCTCATCGGATAGCAGACAACCCAAAGGAGAGAAGTCCCGGCCTCCAGGGCGTGAGACAGGTCAACCAGCCAGACAGGAAACGAACAGCTCTTATAGCGAAATCATTGGCAACCGTAAGTCACCGACATAGGGAAGGTTAACATCTCCAGGTGTGTTAGAAATTAAGTTTATTTCCCCTATTTCCTCGCACAAAATTAATAATTGGCACGAAGGTGTAGTCAAGCACCTCGGAGTACATGAATCCTCTAAAAGCTGACATTGTTTGAAAATGTCCACGATTCGTTCCGACCGATTAAAGGTTGTCGTTAACTGACATTGTGCACAAACAAAATGCCCAAAGTGTTAATTGTCTGGGATTCCGTAAATTGATGGTGCTTGTCTTTAAAGAAAAAAAAGCAAAACTTAACAACGAAGCAAGATTTGCAGAGTATATCAAACTCATGCATAAAGAGATTCACAACGCAATTGATGAGTGCAACTCTGACGAACGGAACGCCCCAAAGATAAATAACTTGCAAGATTAATATAAGATACCTCATTTTTCAAACTCTAGAATATTGTCGTAGATTTCTTTTTATATATCAATTAGACTAAGATATAATTTGGGTGTTAATTGTGTTCGGCAGGTGCAGAAAGAGTTTTCATGAAACTATACTAGTTTAAAACATGCAATCATTATTTTCGGGAAGTTGAAGTTTAAACCTTTTCATGTGCTATACGCTATGTTTCTATATTAAATCAAAAATGTTCAATTATCGTTCACTGAAATTACAATTTAAACCCTGAACACATTTTTCATCATATACAAATTTAAGAGATAGACTGCGATTTTCTTTTCAACTATTTTAATATAAATACGGTCAAACGCATTTACTTCTTCATTGCTAATTTTAATACTGTTTAGTGCTTGTAATGATGTTATTAATAATAAGGTAATATAATTCCACTTTTAAGGTTTTCAACCCATATCATTTCTAAGCCTTTACTACAACTTTAGATAAGTATGCTAGGCATGTACTATTTAGTGTTTAGGTTAAAAAAATTTACATTATAGAGTAACGTGTAATACTACTTACCTATACCAAACTCTATATTTAGTTAAAACTAATAGGGATTGGTCTTGCACTTTGACTTTTATAGTAGTGAAATAAGCCTTTGTCAAGGTGCACCTCAAATAACAGATTATGTCACTGTAAATCTCATTGCAAATTAGTCTCGCGGTTTAATAGATAAATTTTTTTTTGAGTTGTACTTCGCTCGTCCGTACGCAATGTCTAGCTAGATACCAGAGCCGGTAAATTTTTGGTCGAAAAAAAAATGAAACGTAAATAACCAATTTCGAATATGCATTGAATTTATGTAATCTCAATTAATTTGATTGCGTGTTTCACACCAACTTAGCAAGATCGAGTTTCCAGTCTTGAAAATTATACCCACATATTTGCCTTTCATGATGGTAGCACAGAATGATAGTTAAGTACTTTAAGAAATATAGTAACTACAGGGATTTGTTTTTATTAGCCTACATAAGTTTTTGTCTTTCTCATATTAATGTACGAGGTCATAGGTTTAAAATTATGAATTCTTAAGGATTGCAGCCAATGAGGTTAGAGAAAACCCTTAGAACCGTATTATTACTAAGATTATGTCAATAGGTAACTGCAACATGGATTATATGAGTTAAATTTTGTTCTTTTATTTCAGGAAACCCTATGAAGCATCTTCTTTCTCTTGTTTCCCTCATCCTAAATCCCTGATTCCTTGCCCAAGATCTTCTTATTAATTATTTTTATTGTTGTTTTGATTTAATCCTTTTTTTCAGCACTCCTTTTTATACGTTGGGCCTGTACCCTAGCCAGGTACAGGGATGGCGAGGGTTAGAGACTGAACCATCGCATATGGGGTAGTGTTTCGTATTTCTTTGCGATTTTTCAAGATGGTTCAGTTTGGCTAGGAACAGCAGGTGACACCAGACCTGTTGTTCTTCCTTTCGTCTGTTCTCGTATTTTTCATCCTTTGTGGCAGACCTGAAGAAAGGATACCACAACCTTTCTTCGCCACAGGCACGCGGAATCCTGTTGTGGATGTGTGATGATGTTCAAGGACCTACACCCCATACCGACGAGCTAGGACGTGCTGCCAGCTAGCGCGTGCCCCCTGAACATTCTGCAGCAACTTCACTTTGCTCATCCGCACACACATATATTACAGTGTAGACACGGTTAATGGAATTAACCGAGAGATCAACACGAAGAGTCTTGTTTAAAACGGAAAACAGTTAAGTCGCGAACACGAAGAGTCTTGTTTAAAACGGAAAACGGTCAAGTCGCGGTTGTTTTTAACGAAGTCCGGTTTTAATCGAAAAAAAGGAAGTCGTGAATAACAAAAAGCGCTATCGGGCTGGTTAGTTTCGGAGAGACAATTGTTAGTGATAGGAAATTTTGTTTGTAAGAGTATTAGATAATTAGTCTACCTTACCTTCAGTAAGGAAGTTGATTAAGTAACAATTGTTAGTAATAGAAAATTTTGGTTAATAAAGAAAATTAAATAAAAAGTGATAATTGAGTGGTGTAATTTGTCCAACGTGAAAAATTATAACAAATTGGCGCAGCCGGTAGGATTGAGGAAGCTGTGTTCGTAGAACTGTAAAGGCTTTAAAACCCTCAATCCTGCATACGAGTCTACGACGGGGAACCATTGACCCCTGCTGAGTCGTCAATTGCTCAGCAAGTCACCCCCAACGCTCGGGGATTAGTCAGCTCTAACTGCCTCTGTTCCAGGCGAACACGCAGCTATCCCCCTCAACAGCACCCAGTGCCAACGCGGGACTCTAGCGGGCTTCATCCCTGCCCAGAAGACGCTTGACGTAAAACCCGGATCTTAAGAACACCCCCTTTTTCGAGACGAGCGGCAAGTTAGTAACGACCCTATTCAAACGGACCACCCAAGGGTCAACTCGTCCACAACAAGTTAGCAGCAGATATCAGCAAGGGCTACTCAAAGGACAGCCGGCCCAGAACAGCAGATCTACTCCAGAGTTTGGGAGGATTCTGAAGACGGCATAAAGCCCCCTTCCAAACTTCATCGACAGGGAAACCTAAAACACGGTTGCGGAAAATCCCCTGCCTTGAGAAATATCTGCAAGGGAACACAAAAGAAGGCTATAAGCCCCTCTTGTCAAATTCGGAGCAGATTTAGTGCATGTCTGAGTCAGAGGACTCCCCACCAACAGCATAACTATTTAGATAAGATTTTAGAGAAAGCGCGAGAATCTGGCAAGTTTTCTGCTCCTCACTGTGAAGCGCTAGATTTAAAAACTAGTTCGAAATTGCGAGGAAAGATTCGCCTTAATAGTGACGAGGCCAGTGCTATTGTAAGAGCCTCTAGTGTAGAAAAAGAAATCGACCAGCCCTACCCAGCTCACGAAGACTCAACTTCCTTGCAAGATTTATTACTAGACTGGATAGAAGCATCCTTAACGGACACCAGTCTAGAGGAAAGTTTTAATAGTCTGCCCGAGTCTAAATTATTAGAAAGACCAACCCCTACAATGGCAGACTATTCCAAAGTAGTGAAACTTACTGCACAACTAGTTCCTCTCTTTTCGGGCGAACTCAGCCCCAATTTGAGCCAAAAGCTCCAAACATTTTTAGGCTGCTGCAGACAAACGCAGCAATGCCTCAAAGAGGACGAAAAAACGGCGTTCCTCCAGATCTTGCCAACCAGACTCCGAGGTGAGGCATACCAAATTTATACGACCTCCACACCCACTTCCCTAACAGAATTAGAGGAAAAACTAAATCGCGCGTTCCTTCCACGGGAAACATATCAAGAACTAGTAAACAGACTGATAACGGCAAGACAAAACCCTTGCGAGGCTCTCACTGCCTTCACAACTAGGGTGAAGCAGTTGCTGACGCTTTGCAAGGAAGCAGCCACTACCAAATACGAGCCACAGCAGCCCCATTTGTAAAAACACTCCGCAGTGGGGTTACAAATCCTCACCTATATCAGTACCTGCTGACTATTACTGAAGGAACGCTCGACGATCTGATCCTAAAGGCCTTGGATATGGAAAGGCTGCAACAAGGGGCAAATTTTTTACAAGTCCCTTTGTCGTATTCTGCAGCCACCATGCCACTAATCGACCCCAACTTGCTGGTAAGAGCGGCCAAAAGGTCTCCAGTGACATACAGTCGCGCAAGCCGGGAGTCGCCGTTAGGCCATTAAACCCTCACAGTTTTCGTCCCCAACCCCAAAAGGTGTCACCCGCGTAAAACAACACATATCAGATGGCACGGCCCCCAATAACATGTAGTTTCTGCCAGAAGCAGGGTCACTCATATTCGGAGTGTTACAAACGTAAGAACACCCCCTTCTGCATGTTATGCAGAAACTACGGGCATTATAGGCACATGCAGGGATAACCGTCCAGGACCCTCAAATTTCCCCAAGAACAGACCTCCTTTGACACTTTCTACCTGTGGTGTCCTCAAGGCGCATAGGCAAAAGAGCGCTGGTTGTCAAGGAAAAGGACAAAATTTGAAAAAGTTGACTGACCATGATCGGACCTGCGAAATAAGGCAGCAGCAGGTAATCCTAACGGATACCGCTTGCATACCTGCACGGTCTCGAATCATAGTCAACACTTCGTTAATGGTGCCAGAGGAAATGCTCTGTTTATCCCAAGAGATAAGTGATGGAGTCTTCTTGGCCAACAGTTTACTCTCCTCCGGAAACACAGTGTCAATTGGAGTCCTCAACTCAACCAGTTCCCCAGTGGTCCTGACAAGTCTTAAACTAAACCTTGTCCCAACCAAAGACTACTCCGTTATTCAACTAGCCCAATCGCCCTACAATGGCAAGCTAATACCAAAGGCTAAGAAAACCCCACAACAAAAGGATGACCAAAATAAAATAGGCTCCTCAAGTCACCGGCTAAAAGTAATAACACACCATAATAAAGGCAAAGCGGATCAATACAGTGACGTTTGTAAGGTCAAAAAAACGTCCGGCGTAAGTGAAGATAACAAAATGAGGGCACCAAAAGGTTGCATTACTCGACAGTTTTCAGCGTCCTTTGATACCGGGCATAAGAGGCCCACCGTAAAGGAAGAAACCTCAACACATCAAAAGAGCCGAAAACAAACGGTGAGTAAGTCAAATAAAACTAAAAATCTAAAAGGCAGAAGCCAAAGCGCCGAAAATATGGCCGCTCTGCAACATATTAGATATATATTCCCGGACTACGAAGAACCGGATGATACTCGTCTAAACCCGCGTCACGTCAGGTTAGAGCAAGAACTCAACCTAGATGAATCCCTAAACGCGGACATGAAATACCAAGTTAAAAAACTTTGTCATGAATTTGACGACATATTTTTTCTTAAAGGTGATCGGCTCTCATATACAACAGCCATCACCCACAACATTCCCTTGGTGCAAGATCAAGCACCCATAAATCAAAAGATGTACAGACTACCCGAAACGCAGCGAAATGTAATTAATGAACAGCTCAAAGATATGTTGGTTGGACAATGATATAGTCCAACTGAGCAAAAGCCCTTGGAATTCGCCTCTCCTAGTCGTCCCAAAGAAGGCGGGACCAGACGGTGAAAAAAGGTGGCGCGTCGTCGTCGATTTTCGGAAATTAAGCGAAAATACAATCGGAGACGCCTTTCCGCAACCCCGGATCGAAGACATTCTTGACCAATTAGGTCATTCACGATATTTTACGACCCTCGATCTCGCCAACGCTACCACCAAGTCCTAGTCGATCAAAATGATCGACCTAAAACAGCTTTTAGCACCAATTACGGGCACTATGAGTTTAAACGTATGCCGTTTGGGCTAAAAGGAGCCCCGGCTACGTTCCAACGCTTGATGAATTACGTCCTCACAGGTCTACAAGGCCTCGAATGTTTCGTCTACCTAGATGACATAGTCATCTACGGGAAAAATTTAGCGGACCATAATAGAAAGCTCCGCAAAGTCTTTAACAGATTGAGAGAGAACAACTTGAAACTGCAACCAGAGAAATGTCAGTTTCTCAGGAAGGAAGTAGTTTATTTAGGACATAAATGTTCTAGCGAAGGTGCGCTTCCAGACCCAAGTAAAACGGCCTGCGTCCAAACTTTCCCAGTTCCACGAACTGTGCGGCAAGTACAATCCTTTCTAGATCTTGCAAATCACTACAGAAAGTTCATACCTGATGTTAAATTCAATTAGACCGAGAATTGTCAGGAAGCTTTTGAGGAAATCAAAACTTCATTGATTTCACCCCCACTATTAATATATCCCGATTTCTCAAAGCCATTCAATTTAACCACGGACGCCAGCAATAAGGCTCTTGGAGCGGTCCTATCCCAAGGCGAAGTGGGCAGTGACCAGCTTATTGCTTACGCAAGCCGCACACTCAACAAGGCCGAACGCATTTACTCTACAATAGAGAAAGAATTGCTAGCCATTGTCTGGGCTACAAGGAATTTTAGGTGTTACCTTCAAGGCCGTAAATTTACGATCTATACAGACCATAAACCTCTCAAAGGAGTCTTTAAAGTAAAATACCCCACTTCCCGTCTGGTGAGATTTCACCATAAACTTTCCGAATTTGATTATCAAATCGAATACAAACCCGGAAAGTACAACACGAATGCAAACGCATTAAGCCGCATACCATGGGAGAATACAGAAGACGACAACGGCCAGAAACTCAGGGTAAAGGCTCAAGTCCACCACCAAATGGACTCAGACATCGAAGAGGGATACACCTCTCTAAGCACTAAGAATCGCCTAAAATCTAACGCAGTGACTAGGGCCCAGGCTAAAAACAAGAAACAAGATCACTCGTTAAACGACAGAGACGAAACGAAATCAAGTGATGGGAATAAGAAAACAAGCCCCATAATCACCTCCCCAAGTACTGATCCAGGCAAATTAAATAAACCAAAGCCCGAAGTCATCACAAGCCCCGAGGAAATCAACACAATCTTAAAAGATTATCACGATTCCCCATTCGGCGGCCACCATAAAAGGATCCAACGAAAATACTGGTGGAGACATACGCTCAAAGATATAAAGAAATATATCCAGCGGTGCCCTAAGTGCCAAACAATGAAAGCTTCGCCTCAATGTAAAATGCCGATGGTCATCACGGATATCGCAGAACAACCTTTTGATAAGATCTATTTAGATATAGTCGGTCCACTCGAGGAAACGGAGTCTGGAAACAAGTACATCTTGACTTTCCAGGATAATCTCACAAAATTTGTCGATTGGTACGCCATACCTAATGGGGAGGCAGAAACCGTAGCGCAAATCTTCTTCAACGAGATAGTCACGCGCTACCGCATCCCCAAACGAATAGTCACCGACCAGGAAATTAATTTTCTTCTAAGGGTAAAGAAGCTACAAACTTCTGCTTACCACCCTCAGTCTAACGGAGCACTAGGGCGTGCCCATAGATCACTAATAGACTATTTGCGTACAATAGTGGACGAAAACCCCAAATCCTGGGATCAGTTCCCTCGAACCGCTGCATTCGTGTACAATAATAGCATACACGAAGGGACAAAACTAACCCCAATGGACTGCCTATATGGCTTCACAGCGGATGTCCCGTCTAATCTAAAAAGAGATCCAGAACCGGTGCATAACCACGAAAGTTACTATCACCTTCTGAAGTATAAGCTCCAGAAAATGTATGCCACGGCAAGGCGAAACATCTTAATAAGTAAAAACCCCTCAAAACAGTATTATGATAAAAGTGTTCGCCCCCTCATTTTCCATATAGGGGATAAGGTATTACTCAAGAGTGAAAGTAGAAAACACAAACTCTCTCAAATTTGGGTAGGACCCTACATGATGATCAAAATCCCAAGCACTGTCAACACCACTATCCAAATTGGTAAAAGAACAGTTACGGTTCATAATAACCGTCTGAAACCATTTTATGAATAAACGAAATGGTATTGGAATTGTACATACATAGATAAATTAGTTTAAGTACACACGATTAACACGGGAAAACACAACACTTAGTATTATCCGAAGAATTAAAAGGCAATTTACAAAATAAAAACCTTTTTCGTTTTCCCCCGACAGGATGCTGTCCGTCGTAATAATTATTATTGGAACCCTACTGCTTCCACATCGAAAATGTGTAGCAGAACGCTACACAGTAAAACCGCTCAACAACAGTGGTATTATATTCGAGGACATTGGAAGTCTCATGGCCTATCATGTCACTTGGAGCATCATCACGGAGTTGGACCTATCAGAGTTAGAAAATCAAACTAGGTTAGCAGAACGAGCTGAGCATTATGTTCATCAGCTCTGTGGCCAGGTCACACTAGGTAATTTATGTGAACTCCAAACCAAACACGTCCACGCCTTAATGGAAAATATTAAGAGAAGAACTAGCGTCATAAGGGAAGCAGTGCCAAAATCACGCAAACCTAGATCCATCTTTGACGGAATAGGCAATGCGATGCACTACCTTTTTGGTACTATGGATAGTGAAAACGAGCATGAAGTGTATAGTCGTCTCGCAGAATTAGAGACAAACACTCAAGCTCTGTTGGATTTAGAGAAACAACAAATCAGCGTGGTAAAAACCACCTCTCAAATCCAAAAACCCCTGACGTCCCTGGCTGAACGGAAACGTCTTCTTAGTGGCCAAATAAATAATTTGCTAAACACTACCGACGAGCTAAACAAACGTCAATTAAGACAAGAGATAATCTCAAGCTTATTGCTACAAATGGTAGAAATCGAATTTCGGCAACAAGCCCTGTTGGACATAATATTATTCAGCCGTAATAATCAAATCCACCCGCTCTTGATCTCCGCAAATACTTTATTAGAGATATACCACAAGTAACACTCGACTTGTCCTAATCCCCCTTGAAATAATGGCCTCGTTGAGCGGGCCCCCTCCACACCAAAGTGGGCCACATGCCATCGCGATGCAGGGGCCCCTGCCAGCCGACATGTACCCGGTCAATCAAACAACTGAAAACCACCACAGCAAACGGTGGCTGGGGGTAAAAAACCTCGTTACCGATAGTCGTACAAAATGAGGTCATGACAAAAATTAACGGACCAGCTACGCGAAAATTACAACTCGAAATGAGGAGTATTCCTCTCCAAAGAATACTCCTCTTATTCGCAGGGGGAAGGAAATGTTACAGATTGGATTCGCTTATTTTAAGATAAGCCAAATTCTATCGAATCCAATCTGGCATTTGTAAAAATAAAATAATAAAAAGTCTCATCAGTTGGATTTCAAACATCGAATTTTGTTACAACAAAGTTGCAACATATTCAAATCCAACTCATGAACATATAAAGTAAACAAAAATTTAATGGGTTGGATTTTGTACATCGAGTTACGTTGCAACAAAGTTGCCATGTACTTAAATCCAGCCCACGATAAACTACGCGCTCGGGTTACCGTAGAAATTCCTTTCACACGGTAGCCCAGTACACGATAAGCAAAAGAAATTTGCTTAATCAGCGCGAAAAGCACCGATCTACAGCGGCTTTGCCCAATGAGATCCATGGTACAAAGACTACAAGGTAGTCTCCCTCGTCTAGAAAAGCTTTACGTGATGTCACCTGGTGCTTTGAATTTTATGGAAAGTAGCACAGAAGCCGTATGAAATGAGGGATCATTAAATAAAAGATTATTTGAAGTACAAATTTTATGTATTTTTTTTTGCGTTATAAAAGAATGTTTTCATATTTTCATTTAAATTTTTAATACGAAATTACAGTTTAGTCCGGAAAAATAATTTTTTTACATTTTCATGTACGTCAATATTTTAAGATAAGCTTAAGAGGTAACTTACATATCCCTTGCTTACCTTAATATTTTCTTTGTTTACAAACTGAAATATTTTTTCCAAATCTATAATGATATTTACAAAGTAAGTTGATGGTTTAATTAAACCTTCTGATAGCTCATCCACCCATGTAAATGAATCATTCGTCTGAGAAACAGCTTGGTTAATGTTTATATGCGATTTACACTTCTTAATTATATAGCCGACTAAGTTTTCAATTGCATCGAGATGAAGTTCCTCAAATTCATTTTCTTCGTGACATTTATAGAATCGGTTTTAACAGAGCTTGAGTGATAATCTCGTCTTGCTCTGCAGATTTATCTTTCCGGTTTAGTTCCAAAGAAACGTCGTCACCTCTTTCTACATTTGATGAGTTTATAATTGTTTTATTTAGCTCTATATATTTGTAGAACGTACCATAACTGATGTACAACATAAATTATATTAAATATAAATTCGAGGAGCAACTAAGGGAAACCATGGTAAAAACAAGAGGATTGAGGAAAGAGAGTTATTTCTAGGCAATGTCTATTTAAGTACCACCATCAAATTGCCGTGTAATTTCCGTGTACACGAATGTTTACGGAATTACTCGGAAAGTACACGGAAATACACGGAAAGTACACAGAAATACACGGAAAGTAGACTGAAATTACACGGAAAGTATACGGAAATAACACGGACGTACATGGAAAGTACACGGAAGTACACAGAAAGTACACGAAAGTACACGGAAAGTACATGAAAGTACAAGTACAAATTTCACGGACCACACGGAACTTCCATATTCATATTACTAGTAATAGTTTATCACAGCCTGTTCTAGATACAAACCTATCGGGGGGAAGCAACTATAGCCTGATTTATACCCCTCCTCCTCCCAGAAAAACTTTGACGGAACGTGTACGGAACACGTTCCGTCAAATTGTTATTAGTATTTCTGGAAGGAAGAGGTACACACCACGTTCCGCCAAATTTTTATTACACTTTCTATTTGTACTTTCCGTGTACTTCCGTGTGCTTTTCCGCGTACTTTCCGTGTATTTCCGTGTACTTCCCTGTACTTTCCGTGTATTTATTTATTTATTTAACAACAGCTTCGCCAAAACTGGCTACTAAGAAAATTACAAATGAACAAAGAAGACTACAAAATTAATACAAATCATTAAACTAATTTATTCAATAAGCATCCTCAGATGGCGCTTCAGTTGTCTCCTAGAACATCCCAGCTCGATATAGGCAGCGTAGTCATTGTAGAGGCGGGACATGGAAGTGATAGGCTCGTGCATGCCGTAAAGCGTACGATGAAAGGGAACATGCAGAAAGTTGAAACTCCTAAGGGACCGGGCGGGAATGGAAATGCCTGAATCATTCAGCAGTTCGGAGGAGTTGATCGTCCCCTGCAATAAATCATGCATAAAAGTTATCTTATAAATTCGGCGTCTCTTTACAAGGGAATCAAGAGAAATCAGTCCAAGCCTAGCATGATATGATGGGAGGGATAAAGGATCACGCCAAGGAAGATCGCGGAGAGCGAACCTAAGAAATCTACGCTGAACAGCCTCAATCCGGTTGATGTGGACAGCGAAATAGGGATCCCAAACCGGGCAAGCGTTTTCCAGAATGGGTCTAACGAATGTACAAAAGAGGAGCCTGGTTAGATAGGGATCGTCAAGTTCCCTGGACCACCTTTTCACAAAACCCAGGGTGGAATTAGCCCTATTCACCACGAAGTCAATGTGATCCTCAAAGGATAGGCGGGAATTAAGAACAACCCCTAAATCTTTGACCCTATGTAGCCTACTCAAGACACTGCCATCCAAAGAGTAGTCGAAGAGAATGGGACAGTTTCTGCGGGTAAAGGTCATTATGGTACATTTGTTTATATTAAGGGGAAGACGGTTACTAGAGCACCAGTCGTGAAAAACGTTAATATCGGAGCTCAACAGAGCACAATCGTCGTCGCGGGAGACGACACGAAAAATGTTGGCGTCATCTGCATAACACAGAATCTTGGAGCTAGAAAGTAGCACCGAGACGTCATTAATAAAAATAATAAAAAGAAGTGGGGCAAGAATGCTGCCCTGAGGCACCCCAGAAGAAACCAAGAATTCATTGGATAGGGCACCACGAAACAAGACGCGTTGGGTGCGTCCAGAGAGGTAAGTGGACAACCAGTTAACAAAAAGCGGTGGGAACCCGAGCAAATGAAATTTATGAACAAGAATCCCATGATCGATTCTGTCGAAGGCCTTACTAAAATCAGTGAAAATGCAATCAACCTGTAAGCCAGACTCAATCAGAGGCAAGCAGTGATGCACGAATTCGAGTAAGTTCGTGGTGGTAGATTTACCCTTAATGAAGCCATGCTGAAAAGAGCCTAAAAAGGTTTTACAATGAAAACGGAGCACATCACTGGTTAAGGCCTCGAACGCCTTCGCAACATGACACAAGTTGGCGATGGGTCTGTAATTGGATATATCGGACTTGTCACCCTTTTTGTGAAGGGGAATAATCACAGAATCCTTCCAGAGACCGGGAAAACCGGCCACAAGATAGAGACAGGTTAAACAAATGACAAAGAATGGGGGACACAGATGAACAGCAATTTTTTAAGAAAGGACGAAGGGACATCATCTGGACCACACGAAAATCCGTTGGAAAAACTCGACAAATAATCAGTGACAGCACCATCGTCAAAAACTAAGTCCTTAGTTTCAAGGGAAGTATGAGGAAGCCTGGTCAAGTGGATAAAATCAGAAGAAACAATATCACAGTCAGAATCACAGAATGAGGTAATGAAGAAGTCGGCGAAATAATTGGCCACAATGACGGGGTCACAACTCTCGCAATCACTAAACCTAAGGGAGGAAGGGTAGCCATCACTATGTCGCTTAGAATTAATAAATCTCCAAAACTGTCTGGGGTTAGAATGAAGAATATGTCTCGAGTCGGACAGAAACCTGTTGTAGGACGTCTGAAGATCGAGAGAGAAACGAAGGTAGAGGTTGTAGTAGGCCAGGTAGTCCTCGTCGCACCTAGAGGAGCAGAACCTTTTCCAGGCCTTATTCTTTTGGTTTTTCAGGTGTCTCAAGGAGCTATTCATCCAAGGCTGAGATGAATAGGGGGAGCGCGAAAAGGAAATCGGTACGCACTGAGTAAAACAGGTATAAAGCACGTCATAGAAGGAGCAAACGGCCCGATCAATGTCGGGCTCAGCAAGTACGTTCGCCCAGTCATAAGCCTGGAGCCAGTCGTTGAGGGAAGAAAAATCAGCGGCTTTGAAGTTGAAAGACCATCCCGCAAGAGAGGAAAAGATTTTTCGGGGGCCTCAAAACGCAGGAATACCTGAAGTTGCAGGGTGATGGCTGGACTCCAAAGTTAGGGGAGTCGGACACCTTCTCACAAACGAGCCACCCGGATTGGTCGAAAAAACAAGGTCCAGCGATCTTCCGAGGTCGTTCACGACATCGCTGCACTGTGTAAGACTCGCAGAGGTAAGGGTATCCAGAAGGGACAGAATGTGCTGGGGAGCGCCAGTAAGGCAGGGCAAGAGCCCTTCAGACTCCGAGGACTGAATCCAGTTAACCGTGGGGAGGTAAAAATCACCAAAGACAACGGCCTCATCGGCGGGCAGCAAGGCATCGCTCAGGCTGTTGATGGAGGCAGACAGCAAGTCATAAAAACGTGGGGGTGAGCCAGGAGGGATATACACAGTAAAAACATACAAACAAGCAATCTGCATGACCGAGGAAGGGATGTTGGCTCTAATAGCACAGAGCACACCACCACCAACTGGAGCACACAAATCGGAGTGGCGATCACGACGAAAGACCTGAAACTCAGGTCCAAAGAGCTCGGCGTCAGATATGCCGCCACATAACCAGGTCTCAGTCAAACAGATGACATCAAAGTCGGCGGAGCTGGAGGTGGAGAACAAGCGCGAGGTTTTTGAGCGCAACCCGGTCACGTTGGCATAGTAGAAGGAGACCTCGCTGACAAGTTTTTTGGAGTGTTAGAGTGAGCAACGCCAGGACGAGCCCTCGGGACAAACTCTCGAACAATAGAGCCAGGAGGCCATAAGTCAGGCGAGATAATCGCTGGAAAGGAGTCGTCGGGAACAAAAACCTTAAAAGAGGCCGAAAAGGCGCGCTCACCCTGGCCGTGTGCTGGGCTGATTCTCCGACAAGCGATCATGCCAACGGGAATACTCGCAAGAGTGGAGATGTGGTCAATGACGTCGCGCTCAGATGTATCAGGGTGCACCCTGGATACGAAAATGCATTTGGGCCGTCTGGCTGGCCTCAGGATAACCGTCCTAAAAGACGAAGTACTCGCCGACGAAGTCTGCATAGAGTCAGCAACACCCACCGTGGAACGAATAGCTGAAACGTCATGAGCTGGTTCGACGTCAGCCAGATCACCTGAAGGGCGATGAGCCGTATTCAGGACAGGAGCCTCGGGCGCTACAGAGGGTTCGCGAGCAGCACAACGACGACGCCCTCGCACACGAGTAGCTCGAGAGCGACGCGAGGCTTGGCGCGAGGCCTGGTCCCGCATGGGCGGGAGAAGATCAGCAGGTGGGGAACGGACCGGTACAATATCCCGGACCACGGAGCCAGAGGAGTGTGACACAGGTGCGGCGGGAGGTGGAGAACCACCCAGAATCAGAGAAATAGGGCAGCCAGGGGCAGTGGAAAGCGAAGGACTGGGCCGGACGCCAGTGCAGGACGAGGCGGAAGGGAGCTCCGAAGAGGCTTTGTCACGCGTGGATAGAACCTTCAAACCGGAGGCGATAGAACCCAGGAGCTCGGAGTTGGCCGAGACAGCCGCAGACCAGGAGCATAGGTCTCCTTTCACCTGTTTGACATTGCGGCGAATGTCGTCAATAATGGGGATGATGGAAGAAGGGCCCCCGGGAGGAAGCAGGTTGGGATCGTGGCCAGCAAGCGTAGAATGGACCTCATCAAGCGAGCCAGATAGAGCCGAAATGCGGGAAGACATCTCATGGGATCTTTCTAAAAGGATAGTGGATGCTGATTCTAGAGCATCCACTACGCCCAACAACCTGTCCATTTTAGTGGTAAGGGTACCGGTGTCCTCGGACAGAAGCTGAAAATCCGCCCAACGAGAAGAGAAAGAGCTGACTCTATCAGCGACAAGAGTCAGATCGCCGGAAAGCGCTTCCACCATGCTCTTCACGAGCCTCAGAACATGGCATGGCTTTATATCGGAACACTCCACACAGGTCGGAGATCTGGTCCCGCGCCCTAAACACTTAGGATGGAATTTCAATCCGCAAACGCCATCACAATTGATCCCATCACGGGAAATCACCCCCGCGCAGGCACCGCAGCAGGCCATAACCGAAAGAACAGAGACACAGAGGAAGAAGAAACAAACTGAAGCTCAAACTCAAGACAAATGAGAACAAAATAAAAAAAAAAATATAAAAAATAAAAATTAGAAATAAAAAATAAATAAATAAAAATCCAAAGGTAAGAAAAGAGTAAAAAAAAAAAAAGGAATAATAAGTTAGGAGACAGAAAAGGTAAGCGCAGACAAAAACAACGAAAGACAGAGGTGCGCAAATAAACAGGGACGGAAAAGGAGCGAAAAAAGTCAGGACAACCAAAAACAAAAAGACACAGCAGAGCGAAAGTACAAGGCAACGGACAAATGAGAACAACAAAATAAAAAGACAATATAAAATAAATAAGAAAATAAAAAATAAATAAATAAAAATCCAAACGAAAGAGAAGGAAAAAAAAGGAATAATAAGTTAGGAGACAGAAAAGGTGAGCGCAGGCGAAGACAACGAAAGACAGAGGTGCGCAAATGAACAGAGAGCGAAGAAAACAGACAGCAACAGATCAAGAAACCAAACGCGGTGACAATAAGCAGAATAGAAAATTTTTCAGTGATGCAGGATTCGTTTAACTTGCTGAAAAAGCAACAGATGTATGGGTGCACAAGAGAGATACGAGATAAAAATAAGTAAATGGATAAAATGGAAGCCAAAACAAAAATAAAAAGTAAGTAAAATGGGGAAAAAAGGTACAAATACAAAAAAGCCAAAAATAGAAATAGATTAAATGGAAGCTAAAGCAAAAAGGAAAATAAAAAGGGAAGAAAATGAACAAATACAAAGAAGACGAAATATTAAAAAGACAGAGAGGAAACCAGCAGAAAGAGAATACACAGGGGCACCAGGAAGACACAAGCAAACAGAAAAAAGCGAACCAGCGGAAAGACGGAGACGCAAAGATTAAAGTGAAGAAAGAGCCACGAAGCAGGGGACGAAGAAAACGCAACCAAAACAAAAAGCCGGATAACTTGAATCCAAAATTAAAAATAATAAATAATTGTCAAAGGAGAAGAACCAGACCAACGAAGAAAAACCAAACAATCGACAAATTAAGTATTCTTATAAACTCTACGGTCCACTTCAAAGAAATGAGAGCCTCCACGAGACAGAAAAGGTAAAGCCGAAAAATCTAACAAACAAACAAAGTGAAAGATAGGAATGAAATGAATATATGTAATATAAATAAATAAATAAATAAATACGAACGAAGCCAATCCCAGATCTAACACACAAGAAATTGAAGAAACAGAAAAGGAACAAGAGAACACGGGGAGAACATCAAAAGAGAATCAACACAAAACACAACCACAGAAAATAACAAAATTTCAAAAAAACACAAACACGACCTCAAAATATAAAAAATAAATAAATAAATATGTAAGAATATAAGTAAATAATACTTGGAAATTACACGGCAATTTGAGGGTGGTAAAGATTTCTATGTAAAATGACACTTACCCAACAAGTAAGACCTTAAACTGTACTCAAAATCCAAAGCTGTTGGGTGATCATTAAGACCCCCCTTGTATCTTATATTACTAAAAAAAATCTCTAAAGCATCTTGAAATTAAAGCTTTTGCTTAAAAACATTTCCCTTAATGATCGATTAGAAATTAAAACACTTTTTTGAAATGGCATTAAGCATTTCTTCCCTGGTACTCTTAAATTAGTTAGTCGTTAATATCAATTAATTAATTCAACTCAATTATATTATCTTGTACGATCTGCTTAGCTACTCAGAAAGTATGGAGCACCAAGGGACGCTGAGTGATCGAAAAATTGCGAAGAGCTTTTTTGAGAGAGACTACCTTGTAGTCTTTGTACCATGAATGAGATCAATCTACATCAAGGGAAAAAGCCAAAAAACGAAGAAAAAGCACGAAAGCTTTTTCTTCATGTAGATCGGTTGTAAAGAATTCGTAGATATATATGGTGGAAGAGTCGGGTTGTAATCGCGGTCGGTTAGATACGGGTGAATTACTATATACTATTTAGAGTACCAAGTTAATTTTACGTACTCATAAGGACATTAAGTGCTTAAATTTCTATAAGGATAATTCTCTAAAAGTGTTCAATGAATGTTTGTTATTACTATATACGATTAGGGGTATCAAGTTAATTTTACGTAATCATGTGGACATTAAGTGTTTAAATTTACATAAGGATAGTTCTGTAAGAGTGTTCAATGAATGTTTGTTATAGCTATATATGATTAAGTGTACCACGTTAGTTTTACGTAATCATATGGACATTAAGTGTTTCATTAAAAATAAAAATAGTTCTGAAAAAGTGTAAGATAGATATTTAAGTTCAATTAGAGCAAGTTTGTTTATGAATCGAAGAATTCAAGTCTTGATAATAGACATTAAACAAGGAAGTACAAAATTGAGCGAGTTTCAGTGTAGTTAGTGACACACAGTAATTGTTATCCCCCTCCACGTTGTAACAGCGCCGAGGTAATTTCTTTTCCATGCTGCTTACACTTGCATTTAATCGTACACTCGTAGTCATAATTGTTAATATTGGACATGAAAATCTTCACACAACTTTTTAAATCCACTTCAAATGTATAAACTATTTTTAAGGTAAAAGTCCTTTCCCATATAAACCGTGAAACTTTGCTAAAAAAAATGACGCCACCTATTGTACCAAAACACCGATCACTCTGTGGATATGTATCCGATGATGGATTTTATGTATTTATAATTTTTTTTTTGATAAACAATTTCACAACTATATAAAATTTTAGAATAATAAAAACCAACTAGCAACCCAACAAATCTGAAAATGTTGACGTTTCGCAATTCTGAAATCCACCGATATTTTTCAAACTTCTCCGCGTACGAATAGACTCTGCACCGAACTCCTAACATCTCATCTAATCAACTGCCAATACATTTTCTTGTGCCACTCATCTACCCGCCGGCTAACACACGTACACCAGCGCATCTTTCCTCGACTCCCCTTAAACTTTACACGGCTCTTAACGACGTAAACGGTTTTATCATGTCATTTTATGCCAGATGTTCATTTCTCTGTGCATTGTTATATGGGCGGCAGAGGATTTCTGCATTTTGGCGCGTTGATTCTCCCGTTTATAGGCGGGGCTTGGGTGTATGTGCTGTTAGGGTTGCAATTTTTATTGAAATGCAACTTTGAGCGAATTTTCGGAAATTTATGTGCAAGAGTTGAGGAGTTATATGGAAGTGATTTAATTGATTTAAATCATTTTCCTGAGGTTTGAGGTGTCTATGAAAAGGGAACTTTACGTTCTACCGAATGCCATTCCTTATGCGCGTAAAAAATTTTTTTCTTTACAGGTATTCTTATTTCAGGTATTTTTACAGGTGCATGAAATATGTATGCCCTTGGATTCGGCTATAGGAGCCGAATCTAATACGCTCCAATGCAGGTAAGTGTTTTGGGGTTCTTAGGAATCCATGTTATGATGCCACCATGCTAGAGCAGGGGCAAAGGGTTAGGAGATGAGTATAACCTCATTGGATTTAGCAAGACGAGGGATTCGGCTCGCATAGCCGAATCCGAACCAGAGTTGCCAATTCGGGCGATTTCTCGCCGATTGGGCTACTTGAGCCATCAGTTGGGCGACAAAATTTTGCTCTCTGCGACTAGGCACTTTTTGGGCGATTTTTAATTCTTGCTGGGCGCTTTTGGGCGATTTTGCAATTCTTGCTGGGCGCTTTTGGGCTATTTGCTGTCACAGTAGAAAAATTTTTGCTATCGAGTCATCTCAAATTCTAGTTTTGCGCGAATAACTCTTAACTGAACTCCGAACAATTCCAAACTGATATTTGTCGCAATGGCATTTTTTCGCTCAAGCTCAAAGTATGCTCAATGCCGTCGTGTTTATATCTGAAATATGTTCATTTTTAATCCCACAAATTGCACAAAGACAGTTCTTGGTTGTGTTTCGAAAAGGGCCATGCGCGATTCAATAAATAATAATTTTCGTTTTCCTTTATATAAAAAATAATTCGTGAATTATTTAAGACTGTGACTATTTGTAATTACATGTATTTACGTGCACTTACGTGTATTAGCGGCAACACTTTATTAGACTTTCTGGGAGGAAGAGGTGTGACTTTTAGTTACTTCATTAACTGTCCTCCCGCGACTTTTGCTCCATACAGTAAATATAACGTAAAATGAAATATCAAAGTAAATTACAGAATCTGTGAAAGTGAAAGAAAGTGATTAACTATTAAGATTCATCAAATACTAAATACTACAAAAAATAAAATAAATAACAATATAACTACAAACAATAAGAAAAAGTAACCCTAACAAAGCTGATTCTTCAGATGAGATATAGATAAGTGAAAATCAATAAGCTCAAAGTGATTATTAAAAAGACGACACATAGCTGTAATAGGCTCATGCATACCATAATTAGTGCGGTGGTGTGGAATATGGAGAAAGCTTAGGTTCCTCAAGGGGCGAGTAGGAATCGATAAACCTAGAGCTCCCAGCAGTTCGGGGGAATCAACCGCACCTCGCTAGCAATCAAAGGCAAAAACAACTCTGGAGTTGTCGCATCTACTTTCAAGGGGCTCCAATGAAATAAGCTTTAATCGGTTAGCGTAGGGAGGCAGCCGAAGATGATCGATCCACGGAAAGCCGTGAAGGGAAAATCTAACGAATCTACGCTGCACAGCCTCAATACAATTAATATGAGTCGCATAAAAAGGAGACCACACAGGACTAGCATACTCCGAAACAGGTCTCACGAACGTAAAATAAAGGAGTTTAGTTATATATGGGTCATCAAACTCCTCAGACCATCGCTTGACGAAGCCCAGAGCAGAATTAGCTTTGTTTACAATAGTGTTGATATGGTCGTCAAATGAAAAGGTCGTATTTAGCACCACCCCTAAATCTTTCGTCTTGTCAAGTCTGTTCGGAGAGCCACCGTCTAAGGTGTAGTTAAAGTGCACTGGATTCCTTGATCGACAGAATGACATAGTAGTGCACTTGCTAATATTTAAGGGAGGGAAGTTTATGGAACACCAATTATGAAAGGTGTCTAAGTCCGAGTTTAATAGTGCACAGTCATTCGCACTTGAAATAACGCGGAAAATTTTGGTGTCATCAGCGTAACATACAATTCTGGAATTAGGGAGAATTAAGGATACATCATTGATGTAAATGATAAAAAGCAATGGTCCTAGATGACTTCCTTGAGGAACACCGGAGGTAACATAAATATCGTTCGAAAGTGAACCTCGATCGTGCGATCAGACAGATAGGAACGAATCCAATTAACAAAAATTAATGGAAACCCTAGAAAAAACAACTTACGAACAATAACACTATGGTTAATTCTGTCAAAAGCCTTGCTAAAATCAGTAAAAATGCAGTCGACCTGCTTGCCATCTTCAATGGCAAAAATACAGCAATTAGAGAATTCCAGCAAGTTAGTCGCAGTAGATCTACCCTTCATGAAGCCATCCTGAAAGGAACCAAGAAAAGGTTTGCAGTGGAAGTTAAGAGCATTGCACACCAGAGCCTCAACCATTTTACCGATATAACATAAATTGGCAATGGGGCGGTAGTTTGATATGTCCTTTTTACTTCCTTTCTTATGTAGGGGAATGATGACAGATGCTTTCCAATATTTCGGAAAAACACCACAACAAATAGATAAGTTAAATAAGTGAAAAAGTATAGAAACCAGGGACAAGCGACAGTTTTTTACAAAGCAAGTAGGGATACCATCAGGACCGCACGAGAAACTATCAGCCAAACCAGAAATATGCTTTAGCACAGCATCCTCGTCAAACACAAGGTCTTTGGTTTCAAGAGTGGTCGGAGCAAACCTCGTCATATGAGTAAAATCCTTATCGCTAGTATCACAGTCTGTACTCAAAAATGCGGTGCAAAAAAATTCGCCAATTAGGTTGGCAGTCGTGAGGGGTCGTCACTCTCAACATCACCAAAACTTAACACGGAAGGGTAGCCATCACAATTGTGCTTAGAATTTACGAGCCTCCAGAACTGTTTAGGCTCAAAACGCAAAGTCGATTTAATTCTCTCTAAATAGTCAGAATAAGAAATATCAAGTGCAGAGCACAATTGGTTGCGTAACATGGAGTAAATGAAGTAGTCAACATCACTCCTTGAGGAACAAAACCGGTTGCAAGCTTTACTCTTCAGATTCTTTAAGTGCTTCACGGAACTATTGAGCCAAGGCTGATATGAACACGAACCACGAGACCTTGAAATAGGAACACAAGTAGCAATATCACGTTCATTCAGAACATTCGACCGATCACAGGTAAAGAGCCAATTATTAAGTTTAGAATAATCATCCTTGCTAAAGTTATAACAAAAATTACTTGAGTCAGAAGATGCTGTCAGTACAGGATCAAAACCAAAAATGATATGCATTGCTGGATGATGACGAGATTCAGGAACCAGGGGAGACAGATAGTGCTTCACGACAGTACTCGAGAGTCAGATGAGAACACCAAATCCAGGAACCTGCCCGAGTCATTCATCACGTCACAGGCCTGTGATAAACCGCAAGAGGCAATGGAATTCATGAAGGCCGGAACATACCGTGGGGCAGCCGAAAAAGATGGTAGTAGGCAATCCTTATCCAAGGATCGCTCCCAATTGATCCAAGGCATATTAAAATCTCCAAGGAGCATAAGGTCATCCGACGGAAGCAGCAAATCAGCCAGTCCTTCAACACAAGTAGACATCGACTCATAGTAATCAGAGGGCGATCCAGGTAGAATATAGACCGTGGCAATGTAAATATTTTTGTGTGGAAGCTTGAGAACCACACAAATGAATTCTAGGGGATCAGATCCCGCAACATCAACGACCATACAAGGAATGTCATGGCGGACAGCGCAGAGAACACCACCTCCTACCGGAGCATCAGGAGCGGAAAGATGGCGGTCACGGCGGAAAACCAAGTACTCAGAGCCAAAGAGTAATTCATCCACAAAGCCAAGTCTCAGTCAGGCAGACCACGTCGAAACATTTATTCGTCGAGCCAATGAAGAGTCGAGTCGTCTTCGATCGCAGTCCGGTTACGTAGGCATAGTAAAAGGAGAACACACTAATGCGTTTTTTGATGAAATATTACGGGCTGTAGTTGCGTTCAAGCGAGTCCTTGGAATGAATTCACGGAGGATAGAATTAAGTGGCCAGATGTCGGGAGAAAGTACCGAATGAAAAACAGCATCTGGTACAAGAAGCTTAAATGAAGCAGAGAAGGAACGACCCTGCTGTCCGCGTCGTGCATCAATTCTTTTGCAGACAATTAAGCTCCCATCAGTCCCGGTGCATGATGAAATGAAGCTGACGATATCATCCACAGTGGCGTCGTGATGCAACCGTGACAAAAAAATATGACGTGGAAGCTCAGCCGGTCTCAAAGCCACCGCTGCAGACACAGGTCCAACGGCGTTGACCACGGTGAAATCCAGCGTGTTAGATAGTGGAACAGCGTCAGCAACGTCGCATGTTGTAGGAATTGACAATGCAGCAAGTGAGGGTGCAGCAGCGAGTGAGGGAGCAGTAGCGAGTGAGGGAGCAGCAGCGAGTGAGGGAGCAGCAGTCGACCTCGACGATGCATCAGGAAAGCAAACGTCCTCAAGAGTACCAGCTTACTTTATTCTTGGAGTGCCAATTAATGGACTACTAGTCGTATTGAATTAAACTCTCTCTTAAACTACGAAATTTAACTTATAAGAATTTTATGCCGTTCATGAAATTCTGAAAATATGTCCTGAATTATTGTTATATGCACTCAGAACTCCATGTGAATTATTCTTTTGATAATAGAGTCAAACAAGCGTTCACAGTTCTATCTGGTATCAACAGAGCCCTCACATCAGGTGTAGTGGTCAAAAGCTCTTGGGCGTAACTAAGACGTGTGCCCTCGGGATTAAATCAAAACATACCAGAATAACTGCTTGAACCTTCTCTTGGATAGTTACATTGAATACTGTATCTCTGCTGGAATTCTTTTATTTTGTATCATCAATTTTACTATCACGTATTGAGAATGAGGTATATATGATAGGCGTTATCCTCTTTCTCTCTTGACTTAGTCCCGGACAGCTATAGGTTATAGGGACTATGATATACATTATGGGCTCGGCATAGTCACAGGATGGGGTGGGATAGCCCAACAAGCACTTTCACGACAGTTGCTTCTTCGTCAGGTTGCTTCTTCGTCAGGTGACATGAGTTTTTTCTTTCTCGTTCTTTAAAATGTTATCCCATATTCCTAATTTCCCTTTTTCCGATCCCTTACCCTAAATTTATTAATTTTTTTTGTTGTGCAAAGAGAGCCCGCAATTAATTGTTCGGGTGAGTGAGTCGATGGAGGAGGCAAGATCCCTCCCCATTCGACGAGCTTATTACGGCCATAAACGAAGGAATAACTAACAAGACCCTTCAACGGCTAAGAACAGCATGCAATGCATTTTCCGATATTGTGAAACAGTCTCGCATCCCAAAAAGCTTAGATCGTAACTTGTTATACAGTACTTTTACCTAGAACAAGAACCACTCTGCAATTTCTGATCAGTAGCCAAAATATGTGTATACCACAAAGCACAGTTTCACATAACTAATTTAAGAAGTGTGAGTGCTCACATTTGTAGTTGTTTCTGACAAGTCCAAGCACAAACGAAGGAATTAACTTTTTACTTATGCCTTCGTTTATATTCCAAGAGACAATTTATTCATCAATTTGGAATCCCCAGGCGGCAATTTGATTTTCCTTAATTTTTGTAGCTGAAAAAAATTAAGAGGATCGATTGCTTGTTGGTTGAAATAACCAAAATGATTTCAATTTTTAGAAAGAAAGTAATCTATTGCCTTTGGAGAGAATACGAGGGCGAGATAATTAATTAACAAACGCACACAATTTTGATCCTTGAAAATATTTTGATTTTAGAAAATGCATAACTTGTATGAGAATATGGAGTACTTTCGCGTTTTGCATTTCATATTTAATTTACATTTAAAATAAGTCGAAAAATAGCATTTTAATTCAAAATCAATAACACAGGCCTGAGAATTTAAACTTATAATTCCCCTTTTTAATATTAATATTGTTTGTTTGGGTGATAATGTTTCCTAATAACAAAAATAATTTTGGGTATTTTGTTTCTCTCACGTCAGATTTTTTTTTCAAATTTTTGTTTCTTGATAATTACCAAAAAAAAAGGTTATAAAAAAACGGACGTTATAGAAAATACCCAAAATATTTTTGTTATTAGGAAACTTTATTACCCAAACAAAAAATATTATTATTAAAAAGGGAAATTATAAGTAAAATTTTTTTACTGACAAATTATCAAAGAAAAAATTATAAAGAAAAAATGAATATAAAAGTTAGAAGCTAACCACAGCAGACTTCCTCGGATTTTTCAAGAGGTTATCTCGTCCCGCATTAGTTATTTGGCTACGTTCTAGAATGCATTGCCCGGTTGCTACCGCTAGGAGGTATAACTAACACTTGAGAATGTCCAGAAGAGTATCGCCGAATCCTAGAAGGCTTCAACTCTTCCGTCCATCCTCTAGCAACCAACCTCCCCCCACACTAATACCCTCTTCAAATCACCACTGCTCCGTTACCACATACGCCACTACTTATACCCGCAACACAGCAGCTACTTTTACTACACTTCCACTTGCACCTTAACCCATTGCACCCAAGCAGCAGTCACCCTAACCCCCAACCGAGATATTCACCGTCCATTTAAAATCAAAGGATTAAAGCAGGCATATTCTTAGAGACAGCTCTCTCAATCTTTGCATTTCTATTAGTGCTCTTCCATTTATTAGACTCCAAATCTGAGAGGGGAATTCAATCAAAAGTTTTGACCCAACTAAGAGTCACATAAACTTGACCTTTTGCAAGAACTTTCTCCAGGGTTTGTGGCTTGTAATGTTGATGTCACTGGAGGTATTAAAATGCACGGCGTTTTTTATTTGACTTTAATTCAAATTTTACTAGAACCGCCTCCGGTAACTCACCCCCCTCTAAATGGTCTCTCCGCAGCATTGGCTACTTAAGCCTTTTCAGGATGCCCATTGCTCCATTTACGGAACATCCTGAAACGCATATATTGCACCATAATATTACACTCTATTCTTCAGCCACCTCAATCGTTTGAAAAATTCAAATGCAATTGTTAACCGCGTGAGGAATAACGTTATGTGGCGATTTTTAACAAACTTCCCAAAAACAAATAAGTTCTAAGTTCAACACGTATTTAAGGGGGTCCTCTACTCTCGTGGTTTTAAAAAATCGATTTTTTTTTTAATTTCAATCTATATGTATCTGAGAATACGCCACAGAAAAGATTTCGTGAAAATCACATTCCTTTGCATGTTTCTGGGAACAAAAAGGTACCCGCTTCCGGCCGTTTCCGAGAAACTAAGCGCGGCGCGCCACGACGGCGCTTGTCGAGTTAAAAATCATTGTCTAAAGAATTTACCGGTCCGTTCTTGAGAAGAACGTGGACAACCAATAACATCAACGTGATGAGGAAGGAGAGCTCTACGGCCCCGGTATAGCAGATTAACTCGTAAGTTACTACAATCAAGTTATACACCGTAATTTATCATTAAACGCGTTTTCCCGAAAGTAGTGTTTTTTTAGCTGCCGAGTAAGACTTCTCATAAAAGTATTGGTCCGATAATTTAATAATTTTATATTTAATTTTTTTTTTTCAATTGTTCAGAAAACATACCGCTATGTTTTCCCGTGTACGATTTTCAAAATTTTATTTTGTTCCATTTTTACCCTCTAATAGGTCAAAAATGACGTAAACATTGGAAATTTTTACAAATTGTTGCATAACTTTTACAAATTGCAAAATAAAAAAATCTGTCACGGGAAAACATAGCCAACGTAACTATGATTATAAAGAATATTAATTTTCAGATTACAGATTACCCAATTGGCCACAACTTTGCTTAAGCGGGACCCATGCAGTTTCAACATCAATGTCATCAATGACGTTTCAAGGTCGCGAGAGTTATTTTTTTTCATCTTAAAAAAAAAATTTTAAAAGTCAAAACATGTTTCTTCGAAATAAAAAAAAAATTTTTAAATGTAATCAGTAGATCCTTCGCAATTTATTCCCAAAAAAACCGCTCCATTTCAGGCCTCGAGAGTAGAGGACCCGGATTGAATGATTATTTTTCTGCTGAATAGAGTATGTTCTACATTTCACGAATAGTAAAATGTTAAAAAAATTTTGACTGCGGTGGGGTGGCATACAAGTTTGTAACGCGCGGACCGATTTGTATGGTTCTGTTTTTGCTGTATAGAATATGATCCCGCATTGCTAATAGGAGAAAAAATTTGGACCTAGGATAAAGAGAGGGGTAGTCTAACTTCGTAACGTGTGGACCAATTTGGATGATTCTTTTTCTATTGAGTAGAGTATGTTCCCCGATTAAAATGGATGTTTTTTTTCTGTAAGGTAGGTGAATTTCTTTATGCACGCTGGGAGTTTTCTCGACAAAATTGAAAATGAATCACAGTTGAATAAAGAAAATCACAAATACCATTTTAGAATTACAACAGAGATTTACAAAAGGTCTACAGTTAAAAAATTCGAATTTATCAATATCTTTTAATTATAAATTGACGAGGAAAGCACCAGGATGAGTTGACAGATTAATTAAATAGGAGTAAGTGGAACCACATCTTTCCAGGAATTCAGCGGGGATACCGTAAATTCCAATTGAAAAAGCATCAGCCACGGTAGAAAATTTCTTCAAAATCGTAGCTTCGTCAAGTAAATGGATTTTAGAGTTAAGAGAAGTCGGTGTAAACTTATTCGAACGTGTAAAATCCTTAAAGCTAATATCGCTAGCGTATAAAAAAACTTAAACAAATTTGCATTACGGCTTCTATCAAAATTTACTTGAATGAAAAAAAAATTTTAATATGCACAAAATACAAGCACGTTTTCATAATTAATGTAAAATTTTAATTTTAATTTTTCCTATATAATTTCAAGACTTAATTATCTTTAATTTTGAGTGTACCCTACCAGAAATTTCAGGTTTTGTGTTGTGATTCCTCCACATGCAATGTTTCTTTAATAATATTAGAAGCATATAATCCAGAATTATAATATGATGTTGAGAACAAGCATTTTCTTCACAGAACCGATTTTGAAACTTTTTATTAGTTTCCTCAACGCATATATCAAAAATATATTTTGAGGATCCTTAATAAATATTTCTTTTAATATATTTATATGTAACTTAGCAACTTCGAAGTATAAATCAGTTGGAGCTCTGAGGTTTCCAAAATCAGTTCTATTAGAATAGTTTTTGTAAAATATGAATAGCTCCGGCTGATTAGAAAGAGTTAAACTTTCATCCGACCTTTGTAAATGTTTACAACATTGCTCACATTTTATTTTGGGAATTCTTTTTGATAAAATTAAAACGAGGAAATAAAGTAATGATGAACCTTCTACAATCCAGTCTTTTTCGATTACTTCTTCTAAAATATCTTCTGCGTTACCAATATAATCTTTTTCTCCTTCAATCATAATAGTATTTTTAGAACTATGGGTATTTTGTTCCTGATTATCATGTGTGTTTATAAAACTTATACCCGGGGAATCTTTCAAACCAAAACATCAACCTCTTCTGGCAGACAGTTGCCTGTATTTGAAGTATACATTAAAATTTTGTTCGCCATAATTTTACGCAAAAGTTAACAAAATTCATGTTCTGATGGATTTTTATTAAACCCACCCCTGCCCCTTATAAGAGCAAATAAGTTTTCAAGACGATCTTGTATTAACTTATTTGGTAATATGAAAGAAATTTTTTCATACTTTTTGGAAATGTCCGTGGAATATTGTAACGACGTTATTTGTCGTTATTATTTCTTGAAGAATATCTATTACTTCTTCTAAAAATTTTTGAATATTGTTAAATCTTTTTATTCCTTGTTTAAAATAATTTTTGTCGTACGGATTCTTGCCTTTGGATGTTTCTGCGGAAAATAAACCTAAATCATTTGCTGTTTTTATTGCTGCGCCGCATGTGTGGCTGAAGACTTGTACGGCATATGAATTTTTAATTTTTTCCCATTTGTTAGGATAAACATGTTTATACGACAACTTGTGGCACATTTTGGTTGTTCCGTTTTTCTCTAGCTGAAACAATTCCTTTACACAATTCCAGGTGACAGTACCATTCTTTGTTATTATGTCCGTTTTAATTAAGGAATTTCGAATAGACTTTAATAAATGAGGCGTGTCATAGAGTACGAAAATTTTTCTTTTGCTGGTATATAAAGTAAGGATCTGCTACAGTTACTTTAAAGTGCTTCGTCATACAGCTTCGATTGTTAGAGCGTTGGTCTGATACTATAACGCCCACATTCAAACCTATCGAATAACAGGCTTCCAATGTTTCTTTAATTTTGCTGCATAAATGTTCGCCTTTTATTGGAGTTTCAGTTACAAAGATACTCAAAATATACGTCCAATTGGAGAGTGTACCTTGTATCATAATAACAGATATGTATTTGCCTAATTTATTTTCTCTCTTGTCTCCCGTATCTACAAACCCAGTAATTTTGTGGGAAATTAACGGGTATCATATTTATATCCTGATTTTTAATAGGAGATAGAATTCTTTCCAGTTCTCCTCTTAATAAAATTTCACATTCTACGTTACTTTCAGGGCTATCTGAACTTCTATGAGGAGATCCAGAAAGATATTTTGATGGAACAGAGTTTTTTAAAAATACTTTTTCCCAAGACAATTAGCAGAAAAATGCATTTCACACAAGTAGACATTGGCCCCTATTACTGAATCCGCCGGGAGTACAACGTTTGCGAATTTGGTAATTTGTAATCATCGAAAACTATCGAAGTGAAAATGTGACGTTTCACTTGATTATTGAAAACGACAAAATTGATTCGTGCCTAGTTATTCTGACGTTTGAAATTCCTGATATGATCATTTCGGATTTAAGATGTTAAGGTAAAAAGTGCCTTAAATTTCATCATTCAAATGTAATTTTATCCATTCTGAGCATAGTTTTGTTTAATGCTAACAGTAGTATATTAGTTAAATGCTGAGAAAAAGTGGGTGGAGATATTGTTGCGTTAAAATCATTTGCTATTCCACGCTGATAGCTTCCTTGAACTAGAAATCTAAAGCAAGCAGCTTATTTATATTCCAATGGAATCGGCGTGGACGGCAATGTCGGAGCAATATTCTTATTTAACTCCCCTAACACATACATGAAATCTGGCTTATTAAGCCTATAATTTCTTTTAAATCTACAGAAAGAAATGAAATACAATAAACGTAGATTACATATTTAGTCAACTAACTCGTAATCCGTTAATAGCATCAAATTTTCAGCTGTATTTCGGATTGTTCTTCGTAACAGTCTTAATGATATCTCCTCATCTGCTGTCTCCTGCTCCTCATGCTGTCATGATTATTTAATTACGTTCATAGCTTTTTGCAATATCGCTTCCAACTTTGTAAAAAATGAACAATAAACTGTATAACCTCATTCTTACGCTTAATATTTAGATAAACCATCAGCTGATTACATTTTCGAAAGATGAAATATGACACTAGATGTGGCAGCCTTGCCGGCGGATTCAAAGATCGCAACGTAAAGAGGAAGTGAATCTTATTTGCGGCGGGAATCCTTAATCCGTCGGATTCAACAATAGAGGCCATTCTTCGCTTTAGGCGGCATTTGGATTGATAAAATATTTAGCTATTTATTGAATAATTCGGTGTTCACTGGAGGAAATTTAAAAAACCTGATTGTGAGTGATGTACGTTTGCTACTCGTACAAAAAGGCAACTCGCACCTCACCCCTCATAAGCGTTTATCAGACATTTTACTACTCATACTTCTTATACGAAGTCAAATAATTACAAAAAAAAAGGAAAAAAATCGAAATAATTCCAACAATGCTTGAATATCAGCTCATACAAAATCTAAGTAGATTATTTTAAAATACGCAAATTCTTATGACACTTATAATTGTAGCTCCAAAAGAAAATAATTGAACTCACGCAGAGGAAATTTTAATAATAATCAATTATTTCAAATAAAATTATTATTTTTTTAATTATTCACATGACCAGGCATGTGAATTTAAGAAGAATGAAAATTATTATTTTATATCTTTAAATATAATGTTAAGTATCTAAGATTTTATTTATATACAGTGCGTTTCATAATTATATCACACCTACCAACTTCATGTAATTTAAGCGATAAATTTTTGGTTTTGCACATTTGCACAAAACAGCTTGTGCTAGAAAAAATTCTCTCTCTTCCTCTCTGAGAAAAAAGAATTTTTTTGTTGGATTGGTTCGATCATTCCATAGTACTGTTATAAGAAGTGAGACACTGCAATTTTAGCTTTTCTTTTCGCGTTTCATAATTATAGCACATTTAAAAAACCAAAACAAAATTCACTTTATTTTTGCAATTGTGATACAAAACAATATTTAATATCTAGTCACACTGCCCTGAGCTTTTATGCATTCAAAAATTCTTTTTTTCATTGACTCAGCCATCAATTTGAACAAATTTTGATCCACCGCGTTCCACTACTTCGAAATTGCAGTTTTAAGCTCAGATACCGAATCGTAGTGCCGATTATTAACATAAACGACTATTACGAAAATGCCCCAAATATTTTCTATTGGGTTAAGGTCCGGCGAGCAGGCCGGCCAGTCCAACACCCTGATGTTATTTTCCCTTAACCAGTCTTTTGTTTGGTGGCTTACATGTATACTTGCGTTGTCCTGCTGGAAACTAAACTATTTTTCTGAATTTCTTCGAAAAAATGGTAAAGGACTGTATTGTAGCACGTTTATGTAGTCGCAGCTCTTCATTTTTGCTGAAACAAATTGTATTTCTGTTATGATCGGTGACCATATGTCACATCATAACTTACCATTTTTATTATACTTACCCCAGAAACACATTTTGCTTATTCAGCATTTCTAATTATCGTGGTCATAACTTTTCATTTTTATTATACTTACCATAAACATTTTGGCTTAGTAAGTTTCCGTGAAGAGGTGAACCCATCACTGAAAATTAAAAAATCATTAACAAAAAATTGAATTCTATTAGTTAAGAATATTTATCTAATTGTACAGTCCGTCCGTCCGGTCCAATTATCCTCCAATATAACTCTCCTCATACTCAGTTCTATAAATTGAAAATAGATCATATTAATTACTCATGTAAACATATTTGAATTCTTTTTAACATGTAGAAAAGTACTAGGTAAATTTACTTCACAAACACGAAAATGATTTTAACTGACGACACAAATACTTTACACAAGAAAACACAGCACAAAACTCACGAATAACATAAAAAACACAAAATACAATTTCGATTAATCACAGAACTCACAATGTTTATTTAACTTTGAGATGACAATAAGATCAAAGTGTCATCAATTTTGCTTTATGATCTTCCTCGTTAACCTTGCAGAATTTAGACCAAAACAACTTTCGTCCAATACTGATCATGAGTAAGAATATTTCTAAAATGAGAACGATATATTTAAAGGGGAAAGTATTCTTGAAATTTTACCATATAAGGATATAGGGGTTAACCGCTATAGAAATGTTTTCCTTTTTTGGTAATATTTCAAGAATACTTTCCCCTTTAAATATATCGTTCTCATTTTAGAAATATTCTTACTCATGATCAGTATTGGACGAAAGTTGTTTTGGTCTAAATTCTGCAAGGTTAACGAGGAAGATCATAAAGCAAAATTGATGACACTTTGATCTTATTGTCATCTCAAAGTTAAATAAACATTGTGAGTTCTGTGATTAATCGAAATTGTATTTTGTGTTTTTTATGTTATTCGTGAGTTTTGTGCTGTGTTTTTCTTGTGTAAAGTATTTGTGTCGTCAGTTAAAATCATTTTCGTGTTTGTGAAGTAAATTTACCTAGTACTTTTCTACATGTTAAAAAGAATTCAAATATGTTTACATGAGTAATTAATATGATCTATTTTCAATTTATAGAACTGAGTATGAGGAGAGTTATATTGGAGGATAATTGGACCGGACGGACGGACTGTACAATTAGATAAGTATTCTTAACTAATAGAATCCAATTCTTTGTTAATGATTTTTTAATTTTCAGTGATGGGTTCACCTCTTCACGGAACATACTCCCCGCCTTGGAACCGCAGGTTGCAATGTCACCTTGTTTTGGTTTGGATTTTTGTTTTGGAACGTCATCATAAATCTCCTTCAATGTAACGATGAAGATGATGCTTATAGTTGTGCAATGCTCTGTAAATATAAGAACAATGGTGGGAGGATGATGAAAAGGAATGTGAAAGAGGATTTTTGGATATGAGATGATTTTGGTTTCGGTTTCATTTCTTTTGGTTTCATTTTCATTTTGGTTTCATTTCAGTTTTGATTTCATTTCTATTTTGGTTTCTTTTCTTTTTTGATTTCTTTTTTAGTTTCATTTTTTCTTGATTCTGATTTATTTAGCATGTTGTATTTACATTTCTCGGTTCATTACCTTTGACAAATTAATGATTTATGTGACTCAATTTCGATTGGTAACAAACATATTTTTACAATTGTCCGTCTGTTCCAGGATGCGTCTTTATTATGCGACCAAGTAACCATCTGGATGGAGGTAAATTGTCTTCTTTGATGATCACTAACTTGCCAATTTCCACATTGTTACCTCTTTTTGCCCACTTTGGCCTCTGTTGCAACCGGGACAAATACTCTGTATTCCACCTTTTCCAGAACGTTTGATACAGCCTTTGCAGGTATTGCCATCTATCCAAGCGGTGAATTTTTTCATCAAGTAAAGACGGTTCTGGTGGTGTAATTAATATATCGCCGATAAGAAAATGTGCCGGAGTCAGAGGCATTAAGTCATCTGGATTAGTGCTGATTTCACATAAGGGCCTAGAGTTTAGACAAGCTTCTATTTGCGTCGTAACAGTGCTGAGTTCCTCGTAGGTTAAACATGAGCTTCCTATTATACGTTTGAGATGGTACTTGGTTGATCGAACACCTGATTCCCACAGGCCACCCATGTGTGGGGAACTCGGAGGAATATTATGAAAATTTACGCCTTCATTTTCTAATATTGCAGCGATTTCATTGTTCAGTTGATCTACTAATTCTTGTTTCAATCTGGTGATAATCGTTTTGGCGCCGATAAAATTAGATCCACAGTCCGAATATAGATCACTACACAGACCTCGTCTTGAGACGAATCTTCGAAAAGCCGCTATGAATCCTTGACTGCTCATTTCTGTTACAATTTCAATGTGCAGAGCTTTCGTTGCCATACAGACAAAGATTGACAAATATCCCTTATATTTCTTAGCGCCCCTGCCTTTGTGCATTTTTAAATCAAATGGACCACAATAGTCCACGCCAGTATGACTGAATGGTCTTGACATCCTTACCCTGGATATAGGTAGATCACCCATAAGTTGCTGTTGGGTCTGCATTTTTTGCTTGTGGCATGTTATGCATTGGTGAATGATGTGACGAATAGTATTTCTTGCGTTGAGGATCCAAAATCGTTTACAAATAACATTTATCATTAATTGAGGCCCACCATGAAGTGTATCCTTGTGGCCCTTTTCTATGATTAATTTGGTTAGGTGGCATTTATCTGGTAGAATTATGGGGTGCATCTCATTGTAGCTCAAATCAGCATTCCTAAGTCTTCCACTAATTCTAAGAAAGCCTTCATTGTCAATGAAAGGTGTTAATTTATATAAACGACTTTGTCTATTCAGTGGTAACGATTTGGAGACAGTTTTAATTTCTTCCTTGAAATACTGAAGTTGTACTCTTTTTATTAGTATATTTAATGATTCACGTAGTTCACTGGTTGTTAAATAGGTTTTAATTCTATCTGTAGCTGCCTTTTTTGAGTTAAATATAAATCGTCGGACATATGCAATAGTTCGAATTAGTTTAGTAAGTGTTGAAAATTTATTTATTAAATCATCCTCATTTTGAAAATTTACATGAAGAGTTGTGATTTTTCTAGCTTCCAAATCTGTCGTATGTGTGAGCGAAGAGCTAGGCCAAAATGATTTTGACTTTGATAGCCAGTCTGGACCATTCCACCATAATGAATTGTCTTTCAAATCCTTGAAAAATAATCCTCTTGTGGCGAGATCTGCCGGGTTCTGCTTTGTTGGAACATGTCCCCATTTTGTGTCCTTTAATAATTCATGTACAAGAGATACTCGATTTGCAATAAACGATTTCCATTTTGTGGGATGTCCGCTTAGCCATGCAAGAACGATTTCTGAATCAGTCCATGTGTATACTGAGATGTTAAAGATCCTTTGTAACGTTTTCACGACATGATTCATTAGGTTTGCTAGCAACACAGCAGCGCAAAGTTCAAGCCTCGGTAAAGATATTGTCTTAATGGGCGCTACCTTGGACTTGGCTGTAAGCATCGTAACCTTTCTCGTGCCTGAAGATGTTGTGCTACAGATGTATATAACTGCGGCGTAAGCAAGTGTGGATGCATCAGCGAAACCATGAATTTCTACGTTATTGTTGGAATTTGAAGTGTTTATCCATCTAGGTATGTTGATTTCTTTGACATTAGCAATTTGATCCCTATATTTTACCCAATCTGTTTTGATATGCTCCGGAACTTCTTCATCCCAATCGATGTGCGCCAACCATAGTTTTTGAATCATAATTTTTGCTGATATGATGACTGGAGATAACCATCCTAATGGATCGAACAGGCGTGCAACGTCTGATAATATTGTTCGCTTTGTTGATGTTTGTGATGTTTTTTCTAATTTTATTGTGTATGATAATGTATCAGTTTGTGGATTCCAATATAATCCTAAAGCCTTAAAGTTTTCGTTAATATTGATGTTGAATGGTGAATTAATTTCTGTTAAATTTTCGGGAATTGTTTCCAAAAGCTGTGGCGAGTTCGAAATCCATTTTCTAAGAAGGAAACCTCCTGATTGCATCAAGCTATTTAACTGCTTTCCCTTTTCAATTGCTTCTTTAATGGTATCTGCACCTGACATCAAATCATCAACATAAAAATCGGTCAATGCCGAAGCAGAGCCTTCTGGAAACCTTTCTTGTTCGTCTAAAGCCAGTTGTTTTATAACTCGAGTTGCGAGGAACGGAGCACTTTTAGTACCAAAGGTTACTGTCTTCAGTCTAAAGTCCTTTAAAGGATGACCTTGAGAAGTTCGCCATACAATTCTCTGCAGATCAGCATGTTCGTCGATGACTCGAATCTGCCGGTACATCTTTTCTACGTCGGCCGTAAAAGCTATTTTAAACGTTCTCCATCTAAGTAAAAGAGTAGCTAGGTCATCTTGAATTGTTGTACCTTTCAGCAGGATGTCATTTAAAGAGGTTCCGCTAGTAGTTTTACTGGAAGCATCGAAGACCACACGGAGTTTCGTGGTGGTACTGTCATCTTTGGTAACCGCATGATGAGGCAAGTAACAATACTTGTTCTTCTCGTTTTCCGTTCCTGTAGTCGTTTTGCTATCAGATACAGCTTCCATGTGTCCTAAGGAAATATATTCCTGTAAACATACTGAATATTGTTGTTTTAATGATGAATCTTCTCTGAAGCGCTTTTCCATTTGAAAAAGTCGAGATATAGCAGCTCCTCTAGAATTCCCAAGTTCACCTTTAGCATTTTCTTCAATAAAAGGCAATTCCACAGTGTATCTTCCATCCTTGTCACGTTTATGTGTTCGTACGAAAATTTCTTCACAACGCTTGTTTTCTTCCGTAATTGGTTTGTCGAATATGAGTTCCTCAATTTCCCAGAATTGTCGCAACTGTTGATCTAGGTCCGTCGAAATATGAAAACTGGAGACGTTAACTGAAGTGTGTGAAACTGATACTTGACCTGAGAGAATCCATCCAAGTGATGTTTCTTGAGCAATTGGTTCTTCTACTTTTCCTTTTCTCAAACCATTTAATATAATTTGACTAAATACATCCGCACCAAGTAATACATCGACTCTTGCCGGTTGATGGAATGTAGGATCTGCTAAGCTTATTCCCTGTATATGATCCCAATCAGACGAGATAATTTTGCTTGGAGGGAGCAAATGAGTGAGCTTTCGAAGAACTAAACTTGACATTTTAAGGGCAACATTTTGATCATAAAATGATTTTAATGTGAAATGAACTCTGGAATTTACTTGACCTGCGCTGACTTGACCTATGCCAGAAATATTTGCCCTGATTGATTCCTTTCTTAAATTCAAACTCTGCACAACTGATTCTGTTACCAGAGAAATCTGGGAGCCGGGATCTATTAAAGCTCTAAATGTACCTTCCATTCCCGCTGATGAAACAATCTTAACAAGAGCTGTCGCTAATAAAACTTGTCTATTCTGTGCCTCTTGATTTACAACTAATGAATTTAGATTATCTACTTCCGAATTATTGACAGTAGGCTTAAAACTTGGGGATATTGGTGACAGGTTGGATTTCACTTCGTTCTCGGTTACATCTTGAATGGTATGGCTGCTGTGATTTTCTCTATTTGTCAAATTAGATTTGCGATGCAATAACGAATGATGCTTTTGCTTGCAATACGAACAACGTTGTTGACTTGGACAATTGCTTAAAATGTGTCCATAACCCAAACAGTTGAGACATAATCCTTTGCTCTTTGCTACTTATAGCTTTTTGCTGGAATCCATTGATGCAAAGTTCGGACATTGGCGAATGTTGTGATTATCAGCACAAACACAACAAATTTTTTCAGAAGAAGTATAAAATGATTGCATTGATCGAAATTTAGAAGAACCTAGATTACGAGAGTTATTTGAATTCGACTGTTTGTGAAATGGAATTGCTTCTAAAGTTCGGAACCGATAATTCAAAAATTCTTGAAATTCACTCCAGCTAGGAAGTTCCTTTTTCTTAGCAATAGTTTGTTCCCACATCATGTGAGTTTCTGGTGGCAGTTTCTGAACTATTGAATAAATAATTAATACGTCCCAATTACTTATATTTAATTTTAAATTTTCCAATGCTTTCAAGCACTCCGTAGTAGTGTCTAATAACTTTTTAATGCTTTCAGCTGACTCCTGTTTTACATGTTCTTGAGAAAAAAGTGCTTTTAAATGTGCACCAACCAAAACTCTTTTGTTGTCGTATCGGTCTTTGAGTAATTCCCAAGCTGCTTGATAATTCTCTTCCGTAACGTGAAAGTGCCGCAGTAAATTCTCAGCTTCGCCGCCTAAATGCAATTTTAAGTATTGGATTTTCTGTACCGATGCAAGAGAATGATTATCATGAACAAGAGTTTTAAATAAGTCATGAAATGTGGGCCACTTTTTGTAATCCCCATAGAATTTTTCCAACGATATTTTTGGTAATTTAATCGCACAACAGTTTTCTGATTTTTGCCTCAAACAAAATGATTTATCTTCACTGTCAGCCGTTGGTGATGAAGTTTGTACCGACACGGGTGGATATTCACGAATAAATCTGTCTTCTATATTCGCGTAGTTTTCCATAAAATGACATTCCATTTGCGAATACACATCGTCTTTGAAATACGATAATTTTTCAGATTCTGAGGGATTTTGTAGTTTAATTATGAGTAATTCGCGGTGTCTAGATCTTGCATCATCCCATAAACTTTGAAAATCTTTAAGCCTCTTCTGATAATAAGATACCGATCGCCTATCCTTACCGTCTTTTTTATAATTTAAAATAAACTTTTCTAAGATTTCCTTTTGCGTAAGTTGGACACATATAAGTTCTGATAATTGTTTTTCGGCCATTTTTTAACACGACTGATCTGAATTTTGATTCACTGAAATACCTTATCTTGCTTTAAATCTGCTTTATATTTAAAATGAAAAACACCCAATATTTATGGCTCGAGTTCAAAAATTTCACTTGCACACAGAATGCGATCAGTTTTGAGATTAATATAAAAAAAAAGAAATTGATTTCACTGTAGCTTATTCGCCTAATTGTTGTCGCCTAAAGTTCAATTTGACCCCTTTCTGATTTTAAAAGAATAAATTTCAATTAGAGTTCACTTTACGGATTTTCAAAATTTGAGTTCTATTTATTTCAGTTAAATCAGTTTTCTAGATTTCAATATTTAAATTATGTAATAAATCCGGCTCGAAGGACCATGAAAAGGACTCACCTTAATTCCTTTATTTATCGTTTCCAAAAATGTTATATATAGGTTTCAAAAAATATAATTCCGAGAGAAAAAAAGTAAACGACGGCTGTAGGATTCGAACCCCGACCTGCGGAGTGATATTCACACTTTAGCCCCACTACTCCAATTTTACTTCGGGTAATTGTATGTTTGTCACTAAATAAGAACAATTTATTTAAGTTTAAAATACTCGATTTAATGTGTTGAAATGGATCACAATTTTGAATTTTTCACAATTTTGAGTTCTTCACAAGTTTGAGTTCACAAATTTTTTGTTAACAATTCATTTAATTTCACTAGTTCAATTTCCATTCAAATTAACTTCACATCACACGATAACGATTTTATTCTTTTTAAAGATTTCAAAGGCAGATTAAAGATTTCAAACTTTTCACTAGATTTCGATTTTTCTTTTGGTTGGTTTATAGGTCTCGACTAGTTAAGCAGATTCTTTCGACTCGTTAAGCAGATTCTTTCGACTCACTTTCTCCCCGTTTTCCTTTTTCCCCTTAGATCATTCGTTATTGATTTTAATTTAAATTTTACCATATAAGGATATAGGGGTTAACCGCTATAGAAATGTTTTCCTTTTTTGGTAATATTTCAAGAATACTTTCCCCTTTAAATATATCGTTCTCATTTTAGAAATATTCTTACTCATGATCAGTATTGGACGAAAGTTGTTTTGGTCTAAATTCTGCAAGGTTAACGAGGAAGATCATAAAGCAAGATTGATGACACTTTGATCTTATTGTCATCTCAAAGTTAAATAAACATTGTGAGTTCTGTGATTAATCGAAATTGTATTTTGTGTTTTTTATGTTATTCGTGAGTTTTGTGCTGTGTTTTTCTTGTGTAAAGTATTTGTGTCGTCAGTTAAAATCATTTTCGTGTTTGTGAAGTAAATTTACCTAGTACTTTTCTACATGTTAAAAAGAATTCAAATATGTTTACATGAGTAATTAATATGATCTATTTTCAATTTATAGAACTGAGTATGAGGAGAGTTATATTGGAGGATAATTGGACCGGACGGACGGACTGTACAATTAGATAAGTATTCTTAACTAATAGAATCCAATTCTTTGTTAATGATTTTTTAATTTTCAGTGATGGGTTCACCTCTTCACGGAACAGTAAGCATTTCCAATTTATCATCCACTTCAAATTATTTATCTTTCAAATCACGACACTTTTGTTTACGCTTCACATTCTTTTATCCAGACTAAAATCGTTATCTAAATGTCTCGTATTACCTTCTTGCCTATTGTTACCACAGCTGCGTTATCAGCAGAAATTGTGTGAACAATAGGTCTGTTCGCGGAGGCCACTCCGAGTGGCGCAGATCTCGGCGCAGATCTCGGCGCAGATCTCGGCGCGACTCTACTCCGATTCAAAAAGAGCAGAGTATAAAATAGCAGCGCACAGCTCTACTCTAATCCGAGTAGCAAAACCAGATTGGATGCAATACTCCACTCTTAACAGCTGACTGTCACTTTGTTTTGAATATAATTATCATTCAAAAATTTTTAAACAACTAATCCTTTTGCAGTATTTGGCGAGCATGTCACATAAATATCTTCTCACAAGAATTTAACATTGTTACTTTCTGCATTTTGCAGCACAATACTTTAAGCAGAAAAGTTCGCTCTAAAGTAATCTAGCTACTCTTTTCTCAAAGAACAAAAAAGGAGTGGAAAAGAGTATGACTCTTTTCTCAAAGAACACAAAAAGCGCAAGAAGATTGCCACTCTTTTCTCAAATAACTAGTAGAACTAGTAAGAAATTGCTCTAAAGGACTCTTTTTGACTCGGAGTGACGTCAACGAACAGACCTAATTTCGTGCAAGTACTTAACTAAAAAATTAGATCGAATCGTGGAGTTGGGATTCGAAATCAGGGGCACACGGATGTGTTGCTCTATCAAAATTTTTTAAGTAAATTTTAAAAGTTATATTCAAAGTGTTTTGGAAATATTAATTAGTCGATTTGATAATTATAATAAAAGGTAGTGAAAACAGTGTTCTGCGTTTTTTTGTAAAGATTTGAACCGGTCCTTTCACCCGCTAAGCGTTCTTCCCGCAACGTAACAGATTAAGCACGACGCGAAGTGTAACAACTGGTGTCAGCGGTGGGATGGTGATGACAGGTTAGAAAGACCGATCACCCCCAAAATAAGAAAATTGTTAATGTGAAAAGTGGATTAATTAAAGTGAATTTTTTTTAAACGCATTATAATAAAAGTTAAAAAGCTGGAAGATCGGTGGACGGACGGTCCCGATCCAACATTGAGAAGAACCTAAGATAGTGACATCTGCTCATCTCATCAGGCTTCGAAACTTGTTTTATCTAAGGTATTTGGAACTTAACTATATTTTCCTTTGCTGAATTATGAATGTCGAATGATTTATTGATCTAATGTTATAAAAAAAAAATAAAAAATTTTCTAAAACTTATCATTGCTTTGCTTGGTTGTTCAACTTTCTAATGTTAGCATTAAAAATATAGTTTTATTCAGTTTTTATGACTCAAAAATTTACCTTTAATTATTCTACTAAGTCGTTTTGCAAAACAAAGGTAAGGAGTAATATAAGAACGTCTAACAAATAAAGAATAAATCGGCAAAATATTTTAAAATCGCTATGCAATTGTTTATATGTTTTGTCTTTTATAAGACGAGAGGAATTTTCTTAAATTAAACACAATTAGATTGTAATTCGTTAGTTGATACCTAATCAAAGGTGTTCAAAAAAAAAATTTTTTAAATACAAAATTTGAATTCAAGTTTACGAAAGCACTTCAAAAAGAAAAAATTTAAATATTTAAAAAAAAATAGAATTTGTAATAGTGACTTCGGTGTAACCTCGCCCGAATGAACGATACAGAGAAGGTTTGAATTTTTCTTGACCTTTCACTAACGTTTAAAATTTTTTTTTCTCTCTCGCTTAATTTTTAACTACACTTACTGGCTTATCAAGTTTAACTTTTGAAGATCAATTACGCATTTGTTGATGTTTATGGGTGTGGGGTAGCGCATAAGACCTTTTGAGTCATTTTGTCAAGACTCGCCAGTTCTGGATCATATTAGTAATATCGAGTACAGTAGCGTCTCGCTCATTTCCACCTTCCAACCTCCCCTTGGCAATAAAGTAAATTCAAAATACTCACCCGCAGAAGGGCTCAAGTGTTAACCTTATTTAGGGAACTTCCTTTTTTTGAGATGGCTACACCATCAACTGAGGGTACATCCTCGGACACTAGTGCAATGGGCATAAGACTTACAGATGTCCGCACTCTTATCCCCGAATTTGATGGGAACCCCAGGGAATTAAGTAAATTTATCTCTTCGTGTAATACCTTATTCAGCTTTGTAAAAAGCACAATCGAACAGCAATTGTTCTTGAGTATCGTGAAGACCAAACTCGACGGTCCTGCTTTCGAACTCGTAGAGAATAAAAATTATGCCGCTTGGGAGGAAATGGAAGAAGATCTTAACGATCAATTTAAGGAAGAAATATCTCGATCGGCCATACAAAACGAATTGACTAGTGCAAAGCAGGGACATAAAGAAACTGTGAAGGAATTTGGGCAAAGAGTCTGTCAATTATTATCTGTATTAAACTCTGCTACTTATCTGAATATCACTGAAGCAAACGCCCAAAAGTTCGTAATCGGTGAAAATGAGAAACAAGCATTGCGAGTTTTCGAAAACGGTATAAAAAACCAGCCCCTTAAAATTCTTCTCAAAGCTCGAGGAGAAACGTCCTTGAAGAAGTTAATAACATTCGCAACGGAATATGAAGGTTCAATGGGACAGTCGAGTTATTCGAACTATTCCCACAACTTCTAACGATCTACCTATGACCGCACCTGCCAAACTTGTGGTAACCCGTGAGACGTGTTTTGCGAATAATAGAACACAACCTTTCGTGCGTGATATAAAGAGAGAGATGCAATATTTGACTTGTGATTATTGCCATAAACCCAACCATAGTGCTAGAGATTGCAGATTACGGCGATCACACAATGCAACGACTGCACAAGGAAGAAATCCTGCCAGGCCAAACATGGCCGAAAACCGATTTAATTATTCCAGGGGCAGAAATTCCCAAACTTTTAATGCCTCGCAAAGAAGAAACGAAGCACAATTCTCCTACTCTGCTCCGCGATCCCAAGGCAATGTTCACTACGTTCCAACGAACAGAATCCCCGGCGAGCATTATAAAAATAACGCCCGTCGTCCAGCTATTAATGAAAAACCCTCTTTAAACAATATTACTACCAACCCTACGGGAAACGATGCACGACGATAGGAGAATATCGGCGCCCCATCCCGTCTCCAATTTCAAGCCGACATTCACCACAATTAAAAAACCACACCGAGTCCATCAGATCAGCAATCATTGATCTAGATGTAACTGTACGTGGAACAACGCTTCGCGTACCATTTCTGCCTTCAAACAAAAAATATTTAACACTTCTTCTAGATACGGGGGCGGAAACAAGTTTACTTAAACCTGAAATAGGAATACCCTCATCTCAGGGTAATTTTCTGAACCAATTCAGTATACCAACCATTTCTGGAGAACCTATCTCTACTATTGGTTCTATAATCGGCACATTATGCCTTAGTGATGGAAAGAAGAACATTAACTTGGAACACCCCTTTCATCTACTTGGTTATGGAGCATACGATGGCATACTTGGAAGCGACTTCCTGAAATAATTTGAGTGCATAATTAATTTAAAAAACAATACTCTCGAAATAAATGTAAATCGAGCGAACAAATTGTTCACTTGTGATACAAAACAAAAAAAGATGCGGGAAATGCAAACTGGAAATACTGTGTCGGGTAACAACGAAATCGAGCCTTGTGTTAGGTGCATCGAACCGGAAAACAAAAATACTATAACTTTGCTGCTGCGATGCGAAACCATCTTGGATTTACCAATTTGCACAAGATCCGATGTTGTACTCGAAAAACAGGAATTCATTCCGGGCGTTTACCTGGCATCCACCATAGCTAAGCCTGATAATGGTAACGTGAAAGTATTAGTGTTAAACTGTAATGACAGATATGTTGAACTACGGCCGACCGATGTTGATTTCAAGTGGCAACATCTAGAGAACTTCAACGTAATCGAAACAGACTTCAAAAATTAAAACATTAAGAATCGACTGTATAGACTAGAGAAATTGCTTAAACTATACCATTGTAATCCCGAAGAAAAGGATGCAATTGTGAATATTTGTAGAGAGTACAACGACATGTTTCACTTGGAAGGCGACATGTTAAGTTTTACAAACGCCATTACCCATAGAATCCAGACTGAACCTGGTAAACCTCCCGTTTTTATGCGACCTTATCGACTTCCCGAGTCTCATGAAGATGAAATCCAAAAACAGGTCAAAGAGATGTTGATAAATGATGTTGTTAGACCCAGTTCGAGTCCATGGAACTCGCCGCTGCTTCTTGTGCCTAAAAAGACAGATTCTTCCGGTAGAAAGCAATGGCGGGTGGTTGTGGATTTTCGGAAATTAAATGACATCACGGTTGGGGACGCGTTCCCACTGCCAAACATCGCTGACATTCTGGACCAATTAGGTCGATCAAACTATTTCAGCACACTTGATCTAGTGGCTTCCATCAGATACTTGTTGAGGAAAATGATCGTGAAAAAACGGCCTTTAGTACGCCCTTTGGTCACTATGAATACAACCGAATGCCTTTCGGGTTAAAAAAACGCTCCCGCAACCTTCCAGCGACTAATGAATAACGTGCTGATGGGTTTGCAGGGTATACAGTACACTGCTTCGTATACGTGGATGACATAGTGATACACGGGTACGACTTACAGGATCACAATAAAAAATTGATTTAAGTATTAAACCGTTTGAGAGAGAATAATTTAAAGCTCCAACCAGAAAAATGTAATTTTATAAGGAAAGAATTAACCTATTTAGGGCACATTATTTCGGAGGAAGGACTAAAGCCGGATCCAGCTAAGCTGAATGTTGTCAAAACTTATCCAAAACCAATGAAGGAGAAGGACGTTAAATCATTCTTAGGTTTTGCTGGTTATAACCGGAGGTTTATACCGAATTTCGCTAAAATTGCGAAGCCGCTCACTAATTTACTTAAGAAGAATACTTCCTTTAACTGGAACGCGTTCTGTGATGAAGCATTTCATATTCTTAAACAAAAATTTATTAGCGCACCAATACTTGCATACCCAAACTTTAAAGGGGAATTCTTAGTTACTAGCAATGTTGCTGTAGGAGCGGTACTATCCCAAGGTAAAATCGAAACTGATAAACCCATCTGTTATGCTAGTCGAACGCTTAACCAAGCGGAAACCAGGTACTCCACCACAGAGAAGGACCTTCTCGCTATTATATTCCCGATTAAACAATTCCGACCTTACGTATACGGAAGGAAATTTACTATCCTCACCGATCATAAGCCTTTACAATGGCTCATGAACGTAAAAGAACCGTCTTCTAGATTAATGAGATGGAAAATATATCTGAAGGAATACGAATACCAAATTATCTATAAACCAGGCAAATTCCATGCCAACGCAGATGCCTTAAGCCGAATTACGAATAATAAAACATTATATAACTCCAGAGTTCCAGTTGCTTTGGACAGCGATATACACGAACAAACAAACAATCTTAAGACAGGAAATAATATGTACACTATTATTACCAGAAGTAAAAGCAAACAGATACAACAAAATAATGAAGAATTAGCAACAACCACCGAAGAGCTACATCAGAGAAACCCAAGTATAATAGAAAACACATCATCACTCGCAGATGATGCAAACATGGAGCATAAAATTTTTATTTTTTCATTAAAAGAAAGTTACGAAGAACTTCGAGTAACCAAGACAATTAAAAACTATCCCGAAATTAAAGTAGGCGAAATATCTAATATAAATTACCAGGGAGTATCACATATAATAACCAAAATTAACTTACCACTAGAAACTTCCAAAGATCGGGAAATGTTCTTGGACATTCTCAACAAACTCCTCAGTCTTTGCAAACAAATTAAATTAAGCAAAGTCAATATTTCATTACCACTGTTAGATAGCAAAGATATGAACGGCATAAAATTAATGATTAATAATGTTTTCAACAATTCCGGGTTACAAATAATCATTCATATTGATACACGGCAAATTTTGAAGGAGTCGGAGGAAAAAACAAGAGTCCTTAAAGATTACTATTTTATATCTTTCGGAGGACACCAAGGAATATCTCGTACAGCGAAGCGAATAAAATTGAAATTCTATTGGCCAAATATGATGCAAGATATAACTAATTTTATCAGCAATTGCGAGTCATGTCAAAAGAACAAAACAACTCGTATCCAAACTATTCCAATGAAAATTACTACAACTAGCTCTAAACCTTTTGAAAGAGTCGCTTTAGACATTGTCGGACCCCTTCCTGTGAGCTACAATGGAAATAAATACATCCCTACTTTTCAGGAAGACCTATCGAAGTTTTCAGAAGCCTTACCGATATCTAACGCTGAAGCTAAGACAGTAGCTGAAGTCTTCATCCAAAACATAGTTTGCCGTCATGGCATACCAGACTCAGTACTGACTGATCAAGGGAGTAACTTTCTTAGCCAAACTTTTACAGAAATTCATAAGCTTCTCAAAATACGAGGAATACATACAACCGCATATCACCCTCAGACAAATGGCGTTCTTGAAAGAAGTCATTGTACACTTGTGGAATACATACGACATTATGTCAATAAAGATCCTTTACAGTGGGACATGTGGCTACCCTATGCAATGTTTGTTTACAACACAACACCACACAGTAGCACCAACTATTTCCCTTATGCCCTCCTAGGATTGCAAGTAATCTAAAGAATCCTCCCCAAACGTGTTATAATTACGAAAACTATGCGAACGAATTAAAGGCACGACTTCAACATTGCCACGAAATAGCAAGGGAACACTTAATCAATTCAAAACATAAGTCTAAAATTTATTATGACCAAAAAAGTAAGCTAAAAACTTTTAATATAGCCGATAAAGTACTTCTGAAGAAGGAAGCAAGGAAAAACAAGCTCTACCCCCTTTGGGAAGGTCCTTATGAAATAGTACGACTAGATTCACAGGAGAACTCTACTATTAAGGTCGGACACAAGTTAAAAACTGTGCATAATAATAATTTGAAATTGTTCGCTGAATAGCTCGGGTGCAGAGATCTTCTAAGATCGCCCTCGTAATATTTTATCACTAAACTTGTTATCCATACACCTTTAACAACACCCTTCTATTAAGGGGGTCCTCTACTCTCTGTTATATATTTACTATAAACACGAATTGCATACATACACACATATTCTAGTAACGTAGTCTCATACTGAATTATATTATCACTTTAATGTATTTGTTAAACTAAATGAACTACTGTAAGTTAATGTAATAAAAGAGTCAGTCGCAGAATATACTGAGAGTACATCAGACGTGTCTTGTTTAAATTTCGCCCCGTACATTTAGTCAGTCGGTCCAGCTCCAACATCTGGCGATTCAGACCAGTCATAACAATTGGCGGCGAGAAGAATAGAATTCACGAGCCGTAAAACTGAGGTCATCAATAATTAAATTGTCGTGTTCGAGTTTTTTATCATCAAGAAGCAGAAGGACAGGAACGTACTTTGTAATTAGATTTGGGATTTGGGATACCTGTGAAATTTCTAACACTCAAATTGTGAAATATGGCATTAATAGGTAATATTGAACCATATAATGAGTCAAAAAATGACTTCAATACATACTGTGAGCGACTAGAACAGTTATTTGTCGTGAACGAAGTTGAGGAAGGCAAGAAGTTACCGTTGCTAATCACGTTAATTGGAGGTGAAACATACAGCATATTAAAGAATTTGTGTGTACCAAATACGCCGCTAGATAAAACTTACGCGCAGTGCAAAGAATTATTAAAAAATTATTTTAATCCGAAGCGTACAGTCATTTTGGAGCGTTTTAAATTTAATAAGCGGGATCAAAAAAGTACAGAATCCATTAGTGAATACGTAATTCAGCTGAAGCAGTTAGCCAGACCATGTGAATATGGGGATTTTTTGTCCGAAGCCTTACGCGATAGATTAATTAGTGGTCTATATAACGAAAACATACAAAAGAAGTTGCTTTCGGAGGAAGATATAACTTTTGAGTCGGCTTGCACCAAGGCTATCAGTATTGAAGTAGCATAATTAGGATCAAAAACAATGCATGGAACCGGCGATGTGTCCGCAATTGGAAATAAAGATTGGAAAACTCAAGTTAAGTATCGTTCCTTTAATAAAAACAACAAATCTCGCTCAAAACCTATTTCTGATAGTCAACCTTCTGCATGTCATCGGTGTGGCCGGGCACACAATCCCTCCACTTGTCCCGCTCAACAATGGACTTGTTTTGCATGTAGTAAAAAAGGTCATACATCTAAGGTTTGTCGTCAAAAGGGACCTAATAGGAACAGCAAACAAATAAAAGAAATTGATAACAAGGAAGGAAAAGATACATCCTCGGATGAGTGCACAGAAGATGCGTTAAATTATGTCATGATGATCCACAACAGAAGCGGTAAGTCCGTTCCATACTCCTCTATTATGCAATACGATAAAGTCCGAAAAAGTCAAGATGCCGGTTTTGATCACATCAGATTTTGTCATGAAGAACTAAATAAGGTTGGTTCCCTAAGAATATCAGTTATTGTAGACGGACAATCTGTGGATGTAGAAATAGATACAGGAGCATGCATAACGGTTATGTCCCGTCAAATTTTTAAGAAATTGTTTCCAAACAAATTGCTTCAGACCTGTAATGACCAGCTGCGATCTGTAACAGGGGAAAACTTAAAAACAGTTGGGCAAACGTCAGTCGATGTAAGAGTTGGTAGAACGTCAGCTATTTTACGTCTAGTCGTCATTGACAGTAAGCGTCCATTTACAACTTTGATGGGTAGATCCTGGTTAGAAGTCCTGTTTCCTCAGTGGAGAAATCATATTTGTCAGTGTTCTTCAAAGATAGCCCCTATACAACAGTCTTCTGTAGTAAGAGAAGATTTACTCAATGATCTTCGCAAGCGATTCTCTAACGTTTTTTCAGAAGAGTTGTCTACGATAAAAGGATATATGGCGTCAGTAGTGGTAAAAGAAAATACCATACCTATTTTTTGTAGAGCTTATCCAGTTCCGTATTCCTTGCGAGAAAAGGTAGAAGCAGAAATTCATCGTCTCGAAGAAAGTGGTATCTTTAAGCCTGTCAAGTACAGCAAATGGGCAAGTCCCCTAGTAGTAGTAGTTAAGAAAAATGGAAATCTAAGACTTTGCGCAGATTTCAAGGTATCTCTTAATAAAGTCACGGATATGGAACACTATCCTCTACCAAATATTGAGGATATTTTAGCATCTTTGAGGGGAGGTAAATGGTTCTGTGTCCTCGATTTAACCGGAGCTTACCAACAGCTACAAATTTCAAAGGAATCACAGGAATTATTCACGGTGAATACCCACATAGGGCTATATCAGTTTACTAGGCTCCCATATGGGCTGAAAAGTGCTCCATGCATCTTTCAAAGAACTATGGACGAAGTGTTGCGAGGTACGGGTGCCATATGTTATATCGATGATGTTCTAATAAAAGGAAGAACAAAACAGGAGTGTTTTCAAAATCTGGAAAGTGTTCTAATAACATTCGAAAAATATAATGTTAGGGTCAACTGGGACAAATGTCAACTGTTCAAAACCGAAGTAGAATATTTGGGGCATCTGATCACTCTGAATGGAATAAAACCAAGTCCAAGTAAAGTTGAAGCCATAAGAAAAGCGCCAGTTCCTGAAAATGTCACTCAAGTTAAGTCGTATCTTGGTCTACTTACATACTATCGAAAGTTTGTACATATGCAGTCTTCATTACTGGAGCCCCTATATGAGCTTACCCGTTCTAACAAGTTATTTATCTGGAGTCCGACTTGTCAAGAAGTATTTGTCAAATCCAAAAATATTTTGTCGGAAAATACGCTTCTTTATCATTATGATTCTTCGAAACCTCTAATCTTGTCTTGTGATGCGAGTAATGTTGGAGTAGGAGCTGTACTTAGTCAAACCGAAGGAGGCAAGGAATATCCGATAGCCTTCGCATCTGCAACTTTGAGTGCTACAGAGAAAAATTACTCCCAAGTAGAAAAAGAAGCGCTGGCTATAATATTCGGTGTACGGAAATTTCATAAATTTTTGTTTGGGAGAAAATTCATCTTATATACGGATCATCAGCCATTGAGAACAATATTTGAAGTACGTAAAGGAGTCACAGTAACAGCCGCAAGTCGTCTACAACGTTGGTCACTTTTGTTATCCGGATATGATTATGATATTAAATATAAAAAAGGGGAAAACATGTCACCCCCTGATGCAATGTCACGGCTGCCAGTCCAGGAAAATCGTACGCGAGAAATGACTGAACAATTAATTAACGCTTTCAGAACAGATGAGCATTATCCATTGTCTTTCGAAGATGTGGCGTCGCATACCGGCAAAGACCCAACTCTGTGTAAAGTTTCTGAGCTTGTAAATAAAGGTTGGCCAGACTACATCCGTGACGATACGTTAAAGCCCTATCATAATAGAAGGTATTCACTGTCTATCGAGCAAGGATGTATTTTGTATGGCATACGTGTTATCATACCGATATCGCTGCGTCGGGATGTCTTAGAACTACTTCACCAAGAGCATCCAGGTATCGTCAAAATGAAGCTCTTGGCAAGATCAATTTGTTGGTGGCCAAAGATCGATGATGATATCAACACAACGTGTGAGGAGTGTATCCCTTGCCAAAACGCCAGGAAGGATAATAGTTTGGACAAATCATTTATTGGTTGGCCAAAATTAGAAAAGCCATGGATAAGGATTCACGTTGATTTCTTCTCTTTCATTGGAAAAACATTTTTATTGGTGATTGATTCAACATCTAAATGGATTGACATATACCACATGGTTACAACTACAGCCGATGCAGTCATTATAAAGTTAAAGAATCTTTTTTCTGTTTTTGGTCTACCGGAGCAAGTGGTGTCGGATAATGGACCGCCATTTGCATCAGAAAAGTTCATAAAATTTCTAAATTGCAATGGAGTCGAAGCACTGAGAAGTCCTCCTTATTTCCCTCAGGCAAACGGTACTGCTGAGCGTGCAGTTCAAGTGGTGAAAAATTATTTCAAAAAGACTTTCGAATCGGGCAGACATTATACGCTGAATGAAATAGAGGCAAATATAGTAAAATTCCTCTTTTCTTACAGAAACTCACCCAGTCCGTCGACAGGTTTATCTCCAGCACAGTACCTTTTAAAGTATGCACCAAGAACTATTCTTCGCCAGCTTCAACCACGTCTTGGGCATAACAGCAACCATTCAAAAAAAGAGTAGAAAAAGTTTGGCTACGTGTCAATGGCAAATGGGGAAAGTCGCAAATCGTTCAACCAATAAGTGGAAGTCGGTACGTGATAATGCACGACAATCGCGTCAGAGTAGCTCATCGACAACAACTAAGACATTGCTTAGAACACACTCTACCGGACAACCCTGGATCTGATAATCCTTCTATAGAAACAGAAGCTGTCAAACCAACGGCAATCAACACATCTGCGGACAATTGCGAACGTCGTCAAAAAGATTCAGCTACATCATCTGCTGCAGATCTACAACCCACCGAAACTTGCAAAGCAACTGCCGAAGGTTCAATGGTGTCCTATCATCCTAAGAGCCCTCCGGAAGTCTCATTAAGACGATCTACGAGAAACCGACAAGCGCCTGATCGTTTGCAGTATTGCTGAATTATCATCTACTTAAATATAGCTTGAAGGTGCCTTCGTATTCCTTAAGGGAGAGGTGAATGTTATATATTTACTATAAACACGAATTGCATACATACACACATATTCTAGTAACGTAGTCTCATACTGAATTATATTATCACTTTAATGTATTTGTTAAACTAAATGAACTACTGTAAGTTAATGTAATAAAAGAGTCAGTCGCAGAATATACTGAGAGTACATCAGACGTGTCTTGTTTAAATTTCGCCCCGTACATTTAGTCAGTCGGTCTAGCTCCAACATCTGGCGATTCAGACCAGTCATAACACTCTCGGGCCTGAAATAGAGCGGTTTTTGGGGAATAAATTGCGAAGGATCTACTGAATACATTTTAAATTTTTTTTTTATTTCGAAGATACATGTTTTTACTTTTCAATTTTACTTTTGAAGATGAAAAAAAATAACTATCGCGACCTTGAAACATCATTGATGACATTGATGTTGAAACTGCATGGATCCCGCTTAAGTACAGTTGTGGCCAATTGGGTAATCTGTAATCTGAAAATTTATATTCTTTATAATCATAGATACGTTGGCTATGTTTTCCCGTGACAGATTTTTTTTATTTTGCAATTTGTAAAAGTTATGCAACAATTTGTAAAAATTTCAAATTTTACGTCATTTTTTGACCTATTAGAGGCTATAAAAATGGAACAAAATAAAATTTTGCAAATCGTACACGGGAAAACATAGCGGTATGTTTTCTGAACAATTGAAAAAAAAAATTATTGAAATCGGACCAATACTTTTATGAGAAGTCTTACTCGGCAGCTAAAAAAACACTACTTTCGGGAAAACGCGTTTAATGATAAATTACGGTGTATAACTTGATTGTAGTAACTTACGAGTTAATCTGTTGTACCGGCGCCGTAGAGTTCTCCTTCCTCATCACGTTGATGTTTTTGGTTGTCCACATTCTTCTCAAGAACGGACCGGTAAATTCTTTAAACAATGATTTTTAACTGGAAAAGCGCCGTCGTGACGCGCCGCGCTTAGTTTCTCGGAAACGGCCGGAGACGGGTACCTTTCTGTTCCCAGAAACATGCAAAGGAACGTGATTTTCATGAAATCCTTTCTGTGGCGTATTCTCAGATACATATAGATTGAAATTAAAAAAAAAATCGATTTTTTGAAACCGCGAGAGTAGAGGACCCCCTTAACGCAACGTGTACCGTTTTCTAACACTAAACTTTTTGCTTCAACGTTTCCAGATAAAAGTTTTCTCCCAGTTTTTATTCTACCATTTTACGCAGGTCTTAAATAAAAAACGTCCCATGAATTTAAACCTTATTATACCCTCTCGATACAAATAATCATATATACAAAAAAAAGGGGCAAAATAATGTATATTTCATACGGTCTAAAATAAAATCTTCAAAACTTAACAAAACTCAATTGATTCCTCTACTAATATACTACCTTTTCAGGATGGATTACCCTGTGATACTCATGGTATGCTTGATTTACGTTACCCCTACATACGGAAACGGAATCAATATCTCCTACCTTAACCATGACTCCGGAATATACTTCGAAGAGATCGGAGGAGTCGAACTCTATTCCAACGAATGGAAGATAATTATCTTTTATGACTTGAGAAATGTAACGCTGGGAATAAACACTTTGGAAAGGCACCTAGACGAATAAAATAGCCTATGTAAATTCTTACACACCGATCCAATTTTTATACAATTTTGTAATAACACAATGGTAGAAATGAACCACATTATGTCACAAATTTCTGACAAATTAACGATCCTTCAACCTAGTAGGAGATATAAGAGAGCACCCTTTGAAATTATTGATAGCCTAAGTAAATCACTTTTCGGTACACTCAATCAAGGCGACGCTCAGTTCTACGACGAACAGATAAACAATTTAAAGGAAAACGAAAACCACCTATTAAATTTAATTAAAAATCAAACAATTATTATAGACACAACAGTAAACCTTTTTAACAAGACGCAACATGCAGTAGAGTCGCAACTTGTTGCATTAAATACCAAATTTGAAATAATCAAAGATTCGCTCGATAATAACCAACGAGTACTACAATTGGAATCCCTTACCTCCTTAACTATATTGATTATTCTTAGATATCAAGATACTTTAAACAGAATCGTAGATCTAATTTCCGACGTGCATCATGGAAAACCCCATCCCGCAATTATTTCACCAACACAACTGGAAAAGCTCCTTGTAACAATACGAAAGAGAATTCCAAGTAATGTACAATTGCCTTCGTCTCTTCAAGATGGCAACCTTATTAATATCTATCAGATTGGTCACATGAGGACCACTACCCTAAACGATAAGGTTATATTTGAACTAAAAGTTCCATTACCGTTTAAGGAAAAATACCAACTTTATAAAATCATACCCTTACCCACTCCATGGAAAGGCAAACTTGTCTATATCCAACCCAACATGGAATATCTTTTTGTCGACTATAACAGGGAACATTATTACGATATATCAATTAACGAACTTGCTAACTGCATAAACGTAGTAAATAACGCATGACACACCCCATCTTTAACTTGCATCCTAACGTTAAGAATTGTCAATCCCTTCATCCTGCAAATTAGTGGAGTCAAACTTTACTTCCTTCTGGATTCAACTCTCACAAATGAACAAATGGATCTTTTCCACCCAATTTGAGTTATCAATCGATGTAGTATGTGGTAACCAAATATCACCTTATACATTAAAAGGAATTGGAATAATCGAGGTGTATGATGACTGTTACATCCGTACACCAGAAATGACAATACGCGCTTTCGCAACCCAAAAAAGTCAATTAAACAACTTCTTTATCCCTCCTGTTAATATTACTGATCTTTTGCACCGTACACAGAACCAGCTCGGTACCAAGCATAATGGAACCGCCTTTATGAAATATTCCTTTAAGAGTGACATAGACTCACTAGCCCAAGAAATAAGAGAGTTAAAGGCAAGGGAAAAGATGGAGCTCAAACCAATAGATGCCAATGCAGTTCATCACTATGTATTAGGCTATGCCTTAGAACATAAAGCTAAACAGGAATGGCAGTAAGCCAGAAAAACGTCGGCATTTTCCTTTCTGAAGAGGTGAGGGTTTCTATGTGTTTGAAGCCCATGACAGTAGTCAAATTTGAGATTTTTTGAAGCGGGGTTGATATATCTTTTGAATAATTAGAAATTGTATTAATTCCAAATTAACTAATATTTATATTTGAAATTTTATTATTAAATTACATTTAAAAATGTGCGCAAAGAAGATGAAATTGATTTTCTAATTATAATAAGATCTAACACAATTTAGAAAAACAATTGTAAAATGCTTTGAAATTTTCTATAATTTATGCATTTAAACTGTTCCACCTTCTCTTTTAGCCAAGTGAGCATTGTTATTGAATACAGACAGTGCTCACTTGTTTCCAGGGACCACCACGTGGAGGTTGAGATAGGTGATTTAGATAAATAAGTTAGAATATGATATTATAACTTATGTATCTTTTTTGGTCCCCAGCGGTTTGTCTTTTGTCTATTGCATTTAAAATTATTTATTGTAAGTACTTATGTATATTATTTGCTATTTTTGGGAAATCTATATAATTATACTTAAAATATTTTTAGTTTTAAATCGAAAAATATGTTCTGACCCCTTCTGAAAAATTGTTCGCGAGCCGACAGTGACAATAAGGGCAAAGCTATATTTGGCTAGATTACAAATGTAAACAAAGTTCTATAGCCAGGAAGATAGTGAATTTTTACTATTATAAGTCACTGTCGCTTAATATAAACGCAGTAATTTAAGCAAAGAGACCTTAGAGATTATAATTATAACATATAATTTCCTGAAAACAGATTTTCCTCGCGCTCTCCGGCGATAATGTTTGCAGCAGTACACAGCACACTTTATCACTAAATTTGTGATTTTTTGTGGAGTTTTACACAATAAAAGGACACAATAAGATATCACAAGGTATTTTTACACTTAACTAGGCTATAATTAGCAATCGTTAATACTAATCACTTCGATAAATTCCTGTTTTCACAAAACTTTCACAGCACAACTTAAACTTCGATATGGGGACAGTACCTCAAAACTTTCCCCACTTCCACACTTCTTCTATCATTCAGATACCGATCACACCTACAGCACATATACGCGATACTGCCATTCCTGTTTAGCTTTATGTTCTAAGGGCTATGCCCTCCTGGTACTAATATAATTTTTCTTAGCTATTAATATTCGAAAAGCATTCAAGCATAAGAGACAAAATTCGAAACAACGAGTGATAGGTGAAAATAAAATGAAAGAAATACCACCTAGCGACTCCCAACCTACTCAATTAAGTATCGAATCCTTATAGAAACAAACGTATATATATTTCTTTATACAACCTCAAACAATTTAACCGAAGTCACTAAAAGAAAAAAATTTTAAAAAGGAAAGTAAATATGAAATATTCAAGTACATATATGTGTGTATGTTAATAAAGGAAATTTAAGAACGAAAGAAATGTAATGTAATGTAATAGAAAATAAACTATACTCATTATTGTATTCAAGTAGATAAGAAAATTTAACTATATTTAGCATAACAAAACCAATAAAACAAAATTTTAATTTTAATAAAGTACTAAGGATTATTTTGAAAATTTTTATGTAAGCAAAAGAATTCATGTTAACCAATTACTAAAAAAAAAATTATAACAAATAAAAAAAAGGAATAACAAATTTCAAATTTCAAAAAAAAAAGGAATATAAGAATGTCGAACTCCACATTCAAGGGAAGAGAATACGAGGAATTGAAGTAGTAATTTCTAGAAAATTTTCTGTTTCTTAAACAACAAATTTTCTTTCTAAGGGGGCAGGTGTTATGATCGGTGACCATATGTCACATCATAACTTACCATTTTTATTATACTTACCCCAGAAATACAATATGCTTATTCAGCATTTCTAATTATCGTGGTCAGTTTCTGTGGTCGTATTGTGCGGCTGTGTTCTCGTTGTGTATTTGAAGTTTTCTGTGCTATAATTGTCCAGCTAAGTTTCAATTTTTAAGTGTGCTGTCCAGCTAGGTTTCAAATTGTGTTTATGTTTCTGTTCTAATTTCTATTTCGTTTTGATTTTGTCCGTTTTTATTTATTGTGTGGATTCTGTATTGTTTTTATTGCACTTATTCTCTTTATATCTGTGAATGTGCGTTTTTGTTGTAACTGCGTGCTCTTAGATTTGGCTCCGGCTTTTATTTTCATTTCTCATTTCATGATTTGCTCCATACTTGTGATCGTGTGATTTGGTACACTCTTCGTGCACTCTTGTTTTCTCTTCTTGTTGTTTAATTATATTTTGCTCATTTGCGATCGTGCGATTTTTTTTTCTGCACTCTTAAATACGTATTAGTATTTTTGGCATAACTGTCCCTTTCGACTCTGCCGGTCATTGCTTTGTGTAACTGTCGCACCTACCGATATTTTCTGTTTACATATTTGTTGTTTACACATCTGTACTTCTTCGTTCTTTACAGCAGGTATCATTGTTGGTACACCTCGGGCTCTTTTTGCGTTTGCCGTTCAATTGCTTTGTTTTGTTGATTATTTATTTGACCTTTTATTTCTGTTTTTATTTATTCAGTAAATTTTATTTATTTATTTTATTTTTATTTTTTTTATTTATTCCGTGCATTATTTATTCTGTGAATTTGCTGTGATACTTTCTATTTTAACTTTCTGCGTGCGCATTATCTCGTATATTTGTTTATTCTGTCTAAGTAACCTTATTATTTTGTTTGTCCCTTATTGTGCCAGGTTCATTTCATTTATTTTAATATTTTCTGGTTAATCTACTTTTTTACACCTTTTCTCGTTTTACACCTTTTCTCATTTTTCGTTTCAATTTATAATTAGGACGGTTTGTAGAGCATGCGCCTCCGCGATTATTGAGGAGGCCGTGGTTTGCGATGGTATCTGCGGTGGCTCATACCATTCCAAATGCATTAAACGCAGCTCTAGATCTTCTGTTGGGCCTACTACTTGTGCGGAGTGTGTAGATTTTAAGCCCTGTCACGTCCTTCGTATGTTGCGTGATATCTTTGCCCCTTTGTCCAGTAATTTATCTATTGTGGCGGACAAGGTCTGCTCGTTTTCCCAACATCTACTCTCTCTTCAACAATTATCCGATGACGTTAATTTGTTTAATTTCAAACTGGACAATATTGCTAGTTCTATTAAATCTCTCTGCGACAATTCTGAAATGATTTTGTCCAGATCTAACGAGGTTAATTGCAGGTTCTCTACCCTCACTGCGGCTGTTGATGATCTTCAGGCTGCATCTCTCCATCCTGGCCAGTCATCCTCCTCCCCTTTTATTGAGTTCTCTTCGTTTAAACCAGCCCTGGACTACATGCGGAGGGATGTTAAACATCTGAGAGGTGGTATTGAGTCCTGGTCAGCCATTGTCTCCAGGGATTCTGAACTCATTTCTTCTGTAGCTACGGAGGTTAGGAGTTTGGTCTCCAAGGTGTCTGCCCATCCGGTTGGGGTCCCTTCTGATTCGTCTGTGATCCCTGTCGTCTCTGTGGCTCCTGCCCCTCCCCCCTCTGCATCTCACCATCGTTGTAGGGGCAATGTCAGAGGCCGGAAGGGTGTTTATCCTGATGCTGTGCCCGTTGTGGACCAGTTGAACCCTGAGCCTGCTAATGGTGTACCTAGCACATCGGATGATGTTTCGAACCCTACTATTGTTGCTTCCCTACAGGGCGCACCTCTGGTTAGGTCATTTGACCTAGCGCAGAGCACGGTCTTCACTCTGAGGACTGCCCCAATGCCTAAGTTTTTTTTTGTCTCTCGGCTGGACCCTTCTACTTCTACTGATGATGTTCTTAATTATGTAAGAATGAGGTCCAAAAGTGATGACTCTTTACCACTTCGCTGTCAGCGTCTCAATTCTCGCCTGTCTCAGGGATATGTATCGTCTTTCAAGCTGACAACTTCCCCGGCTCTTTTTGAGATTATTTCTGCTCCGGACTTCTGGCCCAAGAATACTATCGCACACGAATTTGTGCCTCGAGGCAGGGTTAATAACGGAACACATGACAGGGTATTAACTAATGCTCCAAAAAACTAAGCACGCTGTCCCTTTACTATCAGAATGTAAGGGGACTAAGAACTAAAACTAATCATCTCTTTCAAGCATCCCTTGCTTGCTGCTACGATATTATCATGTTGACTGAGACTTGGCTTCATCATGGTTTTTGTGATGCAGAGATTCTTCATGATTCCTATCAGATTTTTCGTAGGGATAGACATTCTGAATCTCTGTGTCGTGGTGATGGAGTGCTGGTTGCCTGCAAATCAGACTTTAACTGCAGCTTAATTGATGTTCCTGCCTTCTCTGACTCACTCGCTATTGAACTCTTGGTTCTTAGGCTTTCGCTGCCTAAGCTCAATATATATTTGATCTGTTGCTATATTCCCCCTGACTTGATAAACGTCGTTGATACTGAAGGGCGCAGTCTTTACGATACACTAACCCTTAGTTTAGACTTCATTTATAATATGACGAACCCTGAAGATGAAATTCTTCTTCATGGTGACTTTAATCTACCCAATGTTCTATGGGTACCTAACTGTGATGATGATGACTTCCTTCCCTCATGTTGTCCCACATCTGCGGTCTCTACATTTCTTGACACCATTGCTTCCTCTGGTTTGCACCAAATGAGTAATGTAAAGAACTCTATGGGAAGGCAGTTGGATCTTGTGTTTTCTTCTGATTCAACTAACACTATAGTTGAATTAGCTTCTGATCAGTTATCTGCTATTGATAGTTTTCATCCACCCATCTTTGTCTCCTTCTGTTACGATGGGGCTAGTATTGCAGATCCTAATCTCGAACACCATACTTATGACTTTAAGAGATCGAACTTCTCTGAGATAACGTCTAATCTCCTTTCAGTAGATTTTTCGGCATTACTGAATAATAATGATATTGACGTCTGCGCCTCCCTATTTTATAACAAGATATATGATTTGTTTAACTCCCTTGTTCCATTAAAACGGATTAGGTCTACATGCTCCTCTCCCCCATGGTATAATGCCAAACTCCGCAGTCTTAGGAACAGGAAGAACAAACTCTGGAAAAATTACTTGCGTTGTAATAGCACTATAGCATATTCTGACTTTGTGATCTGTTATGAAAGTTTTAAGGCACTATCCTCTTCGCTCTATAATGAATACCTTGTTAGTGTTCGCGAAAATATGCACAATAACCCTCGAAATTTCTTTAAATTTGTTAATATGAAGAAGAAATCGAACAGCTACCCATCTACGATGTGGTATGAGGGATCTTCTAGTAATAACGTGTCCGTCATAGTTAACAATTTTGCTACATACTTTGAGAGCGCCTTTTCTTCAGTTAACTTTGAGCCATGTGCGAATAATTTTGATCATATTTTGAATCGTCCCGCTTCACCCGATTTTCTGCCGTTTATATCACGGGATCATATTTCGGAAAAAATCAATGAACTCAAATCGGACTTTTCCTCTGGTCCTGACGGCATCCCTCCAGCCTTCGTCAAGTCCTGTTCCGATGCCCTTCTTACTCCACTGGCGATTCTCTTTAATAGGTCTCTTCAAGCCGGTAAATTTCCTACATTGTGGAAGTGCTCTTTTATAGTCGCTGTACATAAAAAAGGCCATAAGAATATTATAACTAATTATAGACCTATCGCTAAGTTATCTTGCATACCTAAATTGTTTGAATCAGTTGTGTATTCGCAGCTTATGGAGCGGTGTATTGGCTTGATCTCTCCCAATCAGCACGGGTTTTTGCCTGGTAGATCAACGACTACTAACTTACTTGAATTTACCTCCCATATTATTTCTGGCTTCCAGCGAGGCATGCAGACTGACTGCATATACACGGATTTCAGTAAGGCCTTTGATAAACTTCCTCACTCCGTAATAATATTTAAACTCGGGAGGCTGGGCTTCCCCCCTGTTCTTCTCGACTGGGTTTCATCCTATCTTAGTGGCAGATCTTATCGTGTGTCGTTCCGCGGTTCTACCTCTAGAATCTTCAAGGCTTCATCTGGTGTACCACAAGGCAGTCATCTCGGTCCTCTACTTTTCGTTCTTGCCATTGACGACATTGTCCCTCTGATCACGTACTCTAATGTTCTAATCTACGCTGATGACATGAAGATCTTCTCTTATATTAAGGATGGTGGTGACGCCGCCCTTATTCAAAAGGACTTAGATACGTTTCTGGCGTGGTGCGAGCATAACGGCTTACACCTCAATTTTGAGAAATGCAAAGCTATGACTTTCTCTAGGAGCCCTAATTCTCAAGTTTATGATTACAACTTTGCGATGAATGGTCTCCGTCGCGTGCTGTCCGTAACTGACCTTGGGGTAAAGCTTGATAGGAAGCTTGACTTTACTCTGCATACTAACTATATCGTGTCTAGGGGCAGTTTAATCTTGGGCTTTGTTAAGCGATGGTCTAGAGAGTTCTCGGATATACCAACATTGATGCAATTGTACTGCTCCTTAGTTAGACCTATTCTTGAGTATGCATCTCAGGTCTGGTCGCCCTACTACGCTGTTCATTCCAAGCGTATCGAATCGGTGCAGCGTAATTTTCTTAGATTTGTGCTAAGAGGGCTCCCATGGGACGATCCACTTAGACTCCCGCCCTACACCGACCGCCTCCAGTTGCTCGATTTGCCCTCGCTTGAGAAAAGGCGCAAAGTCGCTGACTTGGTGTTTATTCACCAGCTCTTGAACTCTAATATAGACTCAAGTTCGCTTGTTAGCAGGGTTTTCTTCAGACAGTCCCAACATAACCTTCAAGACCGCCTTTGTTGCATGTTGAACCATCCAGATCAAATTACGGCATGCATGAACCAATGAATCGTTTATGTAGGGCTGTTAATTCTTGTCCTAATTTTGATTTAACTCTTAGTAAGGTGTTGTTTAAGAACTATCTATTTTCTGTGCTGCCGTGACTCTCTGTTTGTATGTTATGTTGCTGAGTTTCCTTGTTTTGTTTGTGCTGCTTTCTTTTTGTTTGAAATGCTTTGGATAAGCCTTTGAAATGTAGTATGTAGGCGGCACGATTTCTAGGGTAACTTTTGACTAAGGTTTTGCTTAAGCGATCTCTGTTGTCTTTGCACCCCTTTTGTAGTGTTTGGGAGTGTTTTCTCTTTTTTTGTTTACTAATACTTTATTGCATGGGTTATGGGAGCCTCATTCACCTCAATATTTGTTATATTCTGGTGAATAGGTCAATTGATTCCAGGCCTCTGCCTGCGAAGTGCGCCTTCTGAGTTAGAAGGGTTAATTCTATTATTAAAACAACTTTTCATTTTTATTATAGTTACCATAAACATTTTGGCTTAGTTAGCATTTCCAATTTATCATCCACTTCAAATTATTTATCTTTCAAACCACGAAACTTTTGTTTACGCTTCACATTCTTTTATCCAGACTAAAATCGTTATCTAAATGTCTCGTATTACCTTCTTCTATATATATATATATATATATATATATATATATATATATATATATATATATATATATATATATATATATATATATATATATATATATATATATATATATATATATATATATATATATATATATATATATATATATATATATATATATATATATATATATATATATATATATATATATATGGTTCGACGAAAAATACCGACAATATATACAGTGTTGTGCGAAACAATAGCAACCATTTCAATAAAAAAATTTAATGTGGTTTTTTTTCTTCATTTTAATAATGTACAATAAAAAAAGATATCCTGTTTTTTCCTTTGATGAAACAATTACAGATGGTTTACTTTGCAAAAAATTAAAAGTTTAATTTAGTTAAACAAATGTAAAAAATAACAAATTTCAACATATGCTAGTGTGCGAAACAAAAGCAACCTTTTAGCTACTTCCTTAATACTTAGTATGAAAGCCTTTATTTTTAATAACCTCAGCACACCTTCGCGGCATAGACGCTATTAAATTCATAATAATAGACTGAGGTATACTTTCCCATTCCTTTTTTAATGTATCCATGAGTTCTGCCTTATTTCGAAAACGTTGACCTCCGACTCGCCGTTTAAGGATCCCGAAGAGATTTTCAATTGGATTCAAGTCTGGTGATTGGGCCGGCCAATCAAGGACTTGAATACCATTATCGTTTATCCACTCTTTTACCAGCTTCGATGTGTGTTTCGGGTCATTATCATGCTGAAACACCCATCGAAGCGGCATTTCCCACTCGGCATACGGCAACATTCATTCATTCTTTCAAAAAAAGGACCCACACCGTTAGCCGAGAAGCACGTCCACACCATCACACTACCTCCTCCATGCTTGGTTGTTGCCTTGCAGTATCGTGGATTGAGTCGCTCACATTTGCGTCGTCTCACAGTAGTCATGCCGTCGGAGTTTATTAAATTAAATTTCGACTCATCGCTGAACAGTACAGTCTTCCACTTTTCTAGGGACCACTTCAAATGCTCTGAAGCAAATTTTAACCTATAAATTTAATATCATATAGAGACGAAGGCCATAACCTCAAACTTACCTTTTTTGCAAGTGTTTTCTGGTAAGCAAAGGTTTTTTTGCTGGTCTGTAGCTCCTTAAATTGTTTTCCAAAGCGCGTTTCCGGACAGTACTGTCATCTATACTTAAATTTAAAGAGTTCACAATTTCGCGGGATGTTATAAACGGATTCTTTTTAATTAACGCACAAATTCTCTTATCAGTTCTGGGTGTAGTTTTCCGTGGTCGACCGCCCAAATGCAGCGTGCTAATATTTCCCGTGGTTTTATATTTACGTACAAGTCGCGAAATTATAGATTTATTAACACTATATTTTTTTGAGAGTGAATACTCAGAATATCCACTCTTACATTCCGCAATAATTTTTAATTTGAAACTATCACTGAACTTATTACGCGCCATTATTCAAATATTAACTTTTACCGATCTGCTTCAGCTAACCAACCAGAAATTACTAAAATTACCCTGACGCAGTTGTGCAGCTGTAACATTTCTCTCACAGTGCAAATATTTTCACAAAAAAGTCCGTTATGAGATTTTTCCATTAGGTTGCTTTTGTTTCACACACTAGCATGTGTTGAAGTTTGTTATTTTTTACAGTTGTTTAACTAAATTAAACTTGTATTTTTTTTGCGAAGTAAACCTATTGTAATTGTTTCATCAAAGGAAAAAAACAGGATATATTTTTTTACTGTTCATTATTAAAATGAAGAAAAAAAACCACATTAAATTTTTGTATTGAAATGGTTGCTATTGTTTCGCACAACACTGTATAAAAAAATGAAAAAAGAAATATGAAATATATATATATATATATATATATATATATATATAATTTTTCTTTTTTCATTTTTTTATATATATATTTTCGGCATTTTTCGTCGAACCATATATATATAGTGTTGCTCATAACATTCCGGATTTTTGTCTATGAAACGTGGATCAGAAAATTTAGAAACATCTTCGTATAAAAATAAAAACGTAATTTAAAAAAGAGGTAGAGATTTTATTACAGGTTTGTGCAAAACTAACCGGATTTAGTGTAAGTAAAACAAAAATTAAGATTTCTTTTGGTATTTTGTCCAATAGCTCTTATTTTGTACAACCTCACGACATCTGCGAGGCATTGATGCAATTAAATTATTAATTATATCCATGGGTATTTTTTTCCCCATTCATCCTTAAGTGATTGTAATAGAGCCTGTTTTGATGGATGCTTCCGTTGACCAACCCGCCTTTTCAAAACTGCCCATAAATTTTCAAGTGGATTCAAGTCCGGGGATTGTGACGTCCACTGCATAACATGAATATTGTTATCTTCAAACCACTTTTTTACGAGCTTTGAGGTATGTTTAGGGTCATTGTCCTGTTGGAAAGTCCACCGCAAAGGCATTTCCTCTTCAGCGTGCGCCAACATGATCGTTTCTATATCACTGTATTGAAAACGATCCAAGATGCCTTGCACTTTATGACCGCACCCCTGACCCGAAAAACACCCCCACACCATGATCGAACCACCTCCATGCTTTACCGAGAGCTGGCAATGTTGTGGATGTAAACGTGTACCTCTTTTTCGCCATACGTGGACATTTCCATCGGAAGAAATCAAATTAAATTTGCTTTCGTCGCTAAATAGAATGGTTTTCCATTTACTAATAGACCAATCTAAATGATTTCTAGCAAATTCCAATCTAAAAGTGAAGACATTTTAGAGCACCAATTAAAAGAAATAAGAACAAGAAATAATAACCTCTTTAACCGGTGCTTGGCTGTTAAGAGGGGCTTCTTCGCTGGTCGAAATGAGAATAAACCAACTTCCTTCAGGCGTCTTCGTACTGTGCTTGCTGCTACTGAAAGGCTTAAGTCGTTTACGATGCGGTTTGAGGACACAAAAGGATTTTTTAGGACCTGTTGTTTGATTTTTCGGTCGATTCTCGCAGTGGTTTTGCGGGGGCGTCCACCGCAGTGTACAGTCTGCACTGAATTTTGAGAACGAAACTTTTTAATTATATCACAAATGGTCGACGTTGGTATTTTATACTTCGCACTAAATAATTTTTGTTTTATTCCCGCTTTAAAATTATTTATAATTTGCACTTTGGTAAAATCGTTATACTTGCACTTAGCCATTGCGGATTGTAATATCTGAACACACTTCACTAAGTTAGAACCCGAATAATCAAAATATCACCACTGGACACGCTTTGAAACAAAATACAACTTTAAAAATAACTTAAACCGTTATAAAATTCGTAGAAACTCACTGACTGCAGAAAATCCGGAATGTTTTGCGCAGATTAAAATCGGATTGCAGACGTTTTCATCACTGCTGGTTTGTTATTAAGGAGGGCAGGCAGTTAATTTTTTTTATCCTTTAAATAATATACCGAGAACTATTAAAATGAACAAATTTACTCAGTTGATGATTTTATTTGTAAAGGAATAACCAGACAAAATTATTGCCAAAAAATCCGGAATGTTATGCGCAACACTGTATATATGTATATATATATATATATATATATATATATATATATATATATATATATATATATATATATAATGCATAGGGTGGATGGGGCAAGGGCCAAAAAAGGGTGTCTGTCCATCAAACTCCCCCAACGCATTCCGGTAAGTCTGGCAGCGCCTGACGCAATCCTTCCTTCGTCCTGTCCAACCAAAGATTGTAGTATTTACTTTGTAGAAGAATTGTAAAGCTTAACGGCTAATAAATGAAATGAATGAATGTCCTTTTGCTCTTATTTTCAGATTTCGTTTTTTTCATATTTAAAATTTCTCGCAGTTTTTCCTCTTCGCGGTTTTTTTACTCAAAATTTTTCCTCCTATTTTAATTGTTTTTTTTTTCTTCGTTTAACCTTCCCTACCTCACAATTACATGATTCAGATCCTTTTCGTTGTGCGACCGGGAGCGGAGATGGAATTTTTCGTCGAACCACCCCATCTCTCTACCGCGATCGCTAGCGATCCAGCATGCCCAAGCTTGTGCTGATGGATGAATTTCCGGTGGAGGTCGTGATCCTGCTTGACGTCAGCTGGTTTATAGCTCCTCAAGTCACCTCACCTCAAGTCATAGCCTGCACTGGGCAATCATCCAACGGCAGGGTTGGTCTCAGCGCAGAACAGATTCTTATATAGTTTATTCAGTTTATTGATAATTCGAAATATTGATATGAAAATTTTCACTATGATTTCACTTTCCCTTTCTGAAAATATTTAAAAAAAAAAAAATTATAATAAGGACGTAAAGCGCGTCCGCAGATACCATAAACAGTTGCATTTCTTTGAACGCGAGGATCGAGATTCGCTAAACTGTACGCAGTATACTGAATAGTACAAAACCCAAAATTTGTCCATCTTTCTCTTTATTTGAACAATTGTACGTACACACATTTAAAATAATTAGAGCTAGACAACTTTTTATAACTAGGGAATTATTAAATAAGAAACGATATAATCTTTATTGCATTGGAGATCTAATTTAATTTTGCTTTTTAGCATCTGCAGGCTTCAACTCAGCACCATTTGCAGTTTCTACTTTAAGCTTGGCTTCATTTTCCATTTCTCCGGAAAATCCAAATTCATTAACTCGTTTATGATCGACTTTGTATATCCAACGTTGATATAAGAAAATGAAGAAGACAATATCATCTCTGAAACATCCGATCCTATACATGGTTGGCATCTTAATAACAAATGCAAATATATCATCAATAAAAGTGTTTAAGAACTTGTATGTCATCATTCGCCATGGTAGATGAGCGACAGATTTTAGTTTGTAGTTTATAAACAGTTGTGGAGTCATCATAATAAAACCAAAAGTAAGGAGGTAACCGTAAAGCATATTAAGAACAAATGAATACCACCCTTTGTGCTCATTATATATGAGAGAATAGACAGAATAACCAACAAGGAGTGGGAAACACACCCATCCCAGATATTTGAATGCTAAGTTGTCGTAATCTTTCGTGGAAGAATCTACATAAGATCCTTTATCTTTAAATTCAACTCGTGGCAAAACTCCCCAAATCTTTTGAGATGAATTAAACTTAATATCGGTTACCTTTGGAATTTTCCACAACTCGATTCCCAAACCTATGAAACAAGATATACGTATCATAAAGTTAGTTTCATTATCTAGCACGTACAATAATACAATTAAAGATTGGAATACTCCAAAGAAAACTGATCGAACTGAAAGTCCTTCTAATGACTTTCTGTTGTTCCAGAATTGTATATCATTCTTGAAAGCAAGAAGTTCAAAAACGGAATGCAATATAGAAATGAGAATTGTTACACCAAGCAAATATGGATTAGTTTCCAGAAGCGTTTCCTTCAAAGAATCCTGATCTTCATCTGTTTCTTCATTGGCTCCTGTCGACATTATATCACCGAGAATATTGCTAGTCCACTTATTTTTCATAGCTTGTGCAGCGTACAGTTGCCACTTAAACATACTTAAAGGTTGATAAGTTAAATGTAAGGTCAACTCAGGAGTTGTTTCATTTATCGGCTGATATTCACGTAGCATGTTCCAGTAATCATTGAGGAAGACTATGGGAAGGTAAGTGCGACCTTCGTCAACAAATTGTACGTACTCATCGAGTGGTTGCGGTATTGAGCCCTGAACCCAATTCGTTTGATCCGTGACAAGATTAATGGTTAAATTCGGATGCCAGTGGGAAACTATAATGTCTTTTTGTAGTTCGGTGTTCTGATTTCCAAAAGGCTTGTCGGCATCACCCGTTAACAAATTATAATTTCGGTTTACGCGGATCTTTTTATATTTATTTAACATTTTCCTGGCATATCCTATAAATTTGTCCGCAAAAAGTGGACCAGCATCTGGATCCGGGCTCTGTCCTGCTCGAGTCACGAAAGAATGAAGATATATTGAACCATTGTGTATAAGTTGCGGTGTAGTTTTTATATTTAAACTATGGCTGTAAACTCCATCTCCATCCGGTCCACTATTCCAATCTCCGTAAACAAGCCCTTCTTGTAACCACACTAGACTTTCAGGCTTTTTAAAATCAACATAATCAAAATTATCTGAAAGGTACACGTGTAAATCGAACAGGGTACCATTTTCGAAATAATTCCATGCGGGAATTTTTGGGCTAGCACTAACTTGCTGATTTTGTACAGTTTCTGGAGTTGAAGAAGGTCGTCTTATAAACGATGATATAAAATAAATAATAATTGCCCTAATCATTAGTGATTTAGTCACTGCCATAAATGACTCCATTCTTGTTGGCTGCGGCTGTTGATTGCCTGCTCCATCATCGAGCTGTGCAGTTTCCTCACCCTAAATTATAAATATCCAACTTATATATAAAAATTTAAAAAATTCATGTTTTAGTACTTCTCCGTCCTGATTTCTGGCAACGATATTTGATTGCACTTCTTCTGTCATTTCGTCCTTGCTATACTTGTGCTTTTTTATATTTCTCTTTTTAAAGCCTTTACGCGGCAGGAAAATTCCTAAAACCTAAGAAATAATTATACACTCCAACTATTTTGTATTTCCAGTTCGCAAATCCTATAACGTTGATCACTAACTACCTTCCCATTAATCGGCAGAAAAACTTGGATTTTCAATTAAAATCAAACGTCAACCCAACAACCAAATCACATGTTTAGAAAGAAATGAAGTTGTTAACAGTTTCTCTAATTATTAAGGCCGAGTACGATTTTGACTTGATTTGTATACTTGTTCATAAAGCCCGGTATTCTTTGGTATTGTATGGTATTGTGTTCATTTAGCGGTTAAATTTTATATGGAAATTTAGCTGCGAGATTTCGTTACAAAATATTTATCCAAAAAGCGTTAGGTTCTTTCGCGCGACACGTCTCAGTTGGTCAACTGAGATGAAACTTTGAGCAACCGTCTCCATTATCTAAGTTCCTGTGGTTTCTGACTAAAGCCCGGTATTGTGTTCATTTAGCGGCTAAATTTTGTATGGAAATTTAGCTGCGAAATTTCGCCGCTAAATATTTAGCGAAAGCGCGGTATTGTGTTTTTAGCGACTAAAAGTGTATTTAGTTTTCACAGGTAGATGGCAGTTGTTCTTAAATCATATGTTTTATTTTTTCATTTATCTGACCAGGACCTTTATTTCACGCTAAATTTTTGACATTTGAAGCTATATGACAAGAGTGACAAGTGTTGTGGTCTGGATATTTATTAAAAATTAATTGCAGCAGAATTGTCAGAAATATTTCTTCATCCATATCACATAAATCGCACATTTCGGCATGTCAAAAATTTAGCGTGAAAAGAAGGTCCGCCGCTAAATGAACACAGTACCGGGTTTAATTAATTGGTCAATAATTATTTTATACGTCGTGATAGTTTTATGGAAAACTTCACTGCGAATAAAAACTGAATAGTTTTTACGAAAAGTTGATCCCTTTTTAAATGTAACAATTACCAGCACTTCAAATGCGCCGATACGGCTACGGCCCATTGATTAATTTGATTACTCCAACGCTAATCATTTAAGAATTCTTACATTTTCTAAATCAGCCAAAACAAAAACAGAAATTTATATAAGGTTGAAAAAAATATGACGATCAATGATGCCAAGGAAGAAGAAACAAAGTATTTTATTAAGGTTCACATTAAGTGCAACAACAAAAAGAAAGAAAGAAAATATAAGTATTTTTGGGTTGTTCATCGATTGTATTAATGTTAAATCACAAAGAGATATATTCACAAAAGACTAGAGAAGGACTGTTATTATATGCAACTCTGAGTGTGGAAATATAAGATGCGACCTTTGAGGTGCAACCTTTGAGGTCGACCTTTTTGGTGAAAAGCGGCCCGCGAAGTAATCTGTTGCAATATGCAAATGGAAGTAGTTGAGATCCAATGTGATTCCAATTTGAAGCAGAAATTCTACGAAATTGGGGTGCCTGAATTTGCCTATGCCCTTTTGCGGCCCATCTTAGCCTTTGAGTTTGACATGCTTGGTGTATACTATCAATAAATTTTCAAAGCTACATCGTTTCGATTAAATAATTGCTTTTAAACAGGAATAACATTATGATAATTTCATAACCGGTAAGCGTATTATATAATAACATCATTCTAGAGTTTGTCCAATTTATTGTTGCAGAGAGGAATATTAAGTACAAATTCGTGTTATGCTGAAGTTTCAAAGTTTGTGAAAAGGGTACTTGAAGAACGTTCATTAAAAATGTACAACTTATGTTCGGAATTAAGCCGATATAAATATGAGTACGACTAGTATTACCGAACTTTGACAATGTAATTAAGTTGTGGTGACAGTACAATTGTAGTGCCAAAACCACCTTAACAATTGTAACGTTTTATTATTTTTGGCTCCGTTCGTACATTCAAATTACTTGTTGTAAATGCTAACTTAGTAGGTCGGAACAATTTTGTTTAAATAAATTTTGTATATAAAGTCAGAAAATTGTTCCATAGCTTTAGTCTTTCAGTCAGTCTCTAAGAATATTGTTTAAAATATTATAAAATAAAAAAATAAATTAAGTTAATTTCAATTTTTTAATAGCTACTTTTGGAGTTCTGCCCTCTCGAAACCCCCTTGGAGTTCTGTTCTCTCAAGGCCCCTTTTTTGAAAGTGAAGGACCCCATCACAATGCTTTAGTGGATACTGAGACCAACATTAGTAACCACAATTGGTGACCCCGACGTGATCTGAAGAGATTGGAAGACTACAATTCTTTTTGTGAACTTGATGAAGTTGCCCCCCACCAGTGGTAAGGCATACTTCTATCAAAACCGTTATACAAGCCTCAACGAATATTTAGCAGAGTCGCCCCCCACCAGTGGTAAGGCACTCGCTAACATAACATTGTAAAAATTACCATTGGTACCTACAATACAAGTGCCCCCCACCAGTGGTAAGGCACTTGTAATCGAAGATTTTTTTCTTTATTTATTTATTTTTTAATAGAGGGGCCCCCCACCAGTGGTAAGGCACGCTCTTTTAAAAGAGAGCAAACCCATAACTAATTAACCGAAGAACAACATTTTCTTTAACAGAGATACCCCCCACCAGTGGTAAGGTACTCTTCTGTTAAAGAAAATATCCTAAGTTCTCATCAGAACCAAACCAAAGTATTATCAACACAGCTGGATAGGATAACAAAAATTCTAGAAAGGATAACGAACATCTTTAATTTTATCTACGGGAGCAAAATTTAAGAAAAAGGGACAAAAGAAAAGCTACGGCAAAGAACATAACAGCAACCAAGACAAGAAAGAACATTGACTACAACAGGAAAGATAAGTTTACCATAGTTTATTTTATTTAGATCAATATATATACTTATATAAAAATCTTTTATCTTTATCTCAAAATTATTCAATTGTAAAGCATTTATAACATGAACGGGTTTAACGATTTATTTGATGAACCTATTGTTAAATCATGTGTTTCTGACACAAATCAATTGTCTGCTCCACTATCTCCGTCTTCAGCGTCTATATCAGTCAACGCCGTTTCCATTAAGACCATACCATTTTGGCGATCCAATCCATTGGCGTGGTTCTTTCAACTTGAGTCACAATTCGACCTTGCAGGAAGTACACAAGATAGCACAAAACTTAACCATTTACTGAGTGCTTTAGATGAAAGTGTATTCCAAGACATCAGTGATATCATTGCAAATCCTCCAACACAAAATAAATATTTAAAATTCAAAGAAACGTTAATTTCACGGCTTTCTAAATCAGATAACGTTAAATTAAAGCAACTCTTAAATGAGTTGACCTTAGGAGATTCTCGTCCTTCATATTTATTACGGGAAATGAAGACGTTGAATTCGGGAAAGTTAAATGACGAAATATTAAAGTCTTTATGGCTTCAGAGGTTACCTGGAAATGTACAAGCAATTCTAGCTTGTAGTCCAGGTACATTAGATGATCTATCAGCCATGACTGATAAAATATCGGAAGAAACTGGTCGAACTGAAGTATATTCAGTATCGACGAATCAAAATCCAAGTAACTCGGTAATATCAACACTTCAAAATCAAATCAGTGAACTTTCAGAACAGGTTAAAAGAATTTCTCTATCATCATATCAAGTCAACGAACTTTCAGAACAAGTTAAAAGAATTTCTCGTTCATCATTTCGGCCTTCAACTAGAAATTATTCAAGGCCCAATTCTCGAAGTCATTCGAGAAATCAAAACCTTTCTAAAAATAGACAAATATGCTGGTACCATAGTAAATTCGGCGTTAAAGCCAATAAATGTACCCAGCCATGTAAATACGGTATTCAAAATTCAACAAACTAATAGGTCCGTCTCCATTAGCGACGGGAGAATCTGACTTAATAAAAAGTCGCTTACACATTTTTGACATTTACAGTAAAAGAAATTTCTTAATCGATACTGGATCAGACGTTTCAGTCATACCGAACTTTCATCCAAAAATCAGTAGCTCTAACAGTCTTAAACTGTTAGCAGCCAATTCAACAATAATACATACTTATGGAACAAAATTATTAGCTTTGAATTTAGGTTTACATCGAAATTTTCAATGGAATTTTATCATTGCTGACGTTTCGAAACCTATTATTGGTGCAGATTTCCTGCAAAAGTTCGGATTATTAGTGGACTTGAAGAATAAAATACTAATCGATCCTCTTACTTCATTACGGTCAAACGCTAAAGTAGTTAATGGTCCCTCAGAATCATTAGCAATCTATACTGATCCATCTCTTAATTCTAAGGAATATAAATTTCTTCAAAAATTCAAATCAATTACAACCGAAAGCAATTTCACAACACAGGCCAAACATAATGTCTTACATTATATTCCTGTTGAAGGTCAACCCATAGCTTCGAAAGTCCGCCGACTAACCGGCGAAAAACTTATGGCAGCTAAAAAGGAATTCCAATTCTTATTGGATCAAGGGATCTGCCGCCCTTCTGATAGTCCTTGGTCGTCCCCACTTCATCTTGTGAAGAAAAAAAACGGTGAATGGAGACCTTGTGGCGACTACAGAAGGCTCAATGCTAAAACGATTCCGGATAGATACCCGATCCCACATATTCAGGACTTCGCAAATCAATTGGAAGGAAGTAAAATCTTCTCAACAATTGATTTGATAAAAGTTTACCACCAAATTCCAGTAGCACCTTCAGATATTCCTAAAACGGCAATTTGTACACCTTTCGGTCTTTTTGAATTCACACGGATGACTTTCGGCTTATGCAATGCTGCCCAAACTTTTCAAAGATTTATTCACTCAGTATTGCGCGATTTACCCTTTTGTTACGTTTACCTCGATGACATATTAATAGCTTCTAAATCTGATATTGAACACCTAGACCATCTAAATCAAATCTTTGTTAAATTTGAAAAATATGGTCTCGTCATCAATTTAGACAAATGTAATTTTATGACAGAAGAAGTGAAATTTCTAGGACACTCAGTTTCAAGTAAAGGTATCAAACCTTTATCAGAGCGTGTTGAAATAATCAACTCTATAAAACTTCCTGAGACAGTAAAAGAATTACGACGTTATTTAGGTATGATCAATTTTTATCGAAAATTTTTGAAAAATGCCGCAATGATTCAAATGCCATTAAACAAATTCTTAAAGGGTGACAGAAAAGATGGTAAGAAAAAAATTACCTGGTCGAAAGAAGCAATAAATGCATTCGAGGAAATCAAAACTCAATTATGCGAAGCTACATTATTAGCATTTCATTCTACAGACGCACCATTAGCTTTAGTGGTCGACGCTTCGGATTATGGCATCGGAGCAGTTGTACAACAAAAATGAAACATCGATTGGCAACCATTAGGCTTCTTTTCTGCAAAATTATCAGTCGCTCAGATGAAATACAGCACTTACGACAGAGAGCTGTTAGCAATCTATAATGGTATTAAACACTTTCGATTTCTTCTAGAAGGAAGAAAATTCACTATTTACACCGACCATAAACCATTAGTCTTTGCATTTCAACAAAATCCTGAGAAAGCCTCACCCAGACAATTCAGACACCTCGACCTCATCGGTCAATTTTCAACGGATATCAGACATATATCCGGTAAAAAGAATGTAATTGCTGACACGTTATCAAGGCTTAATGAAATCAATATCGTCGGTGCAATAGATTTTGAAGCTGTGGCAGACGCACAGGTGAATGACACAGAACTTCAACATTTAATTCAAAATTCTTCTTTGAAAATGATTAAAGTAAAATTAGTCAATTCAGAAAAAGAAATTTTTTGTGATACCTCAACCAAAAACATGCGTCCTTATATCCCCATCAATTTTCGAAAGGAAATATTTTCAATTATTCACAACTTAAGCCATCCAGGGATAAAAGCATCAATTAAACTTATGGTCAATAGAGTTGTTTGGTCTTCAATAAAGAAAGATGTTAAAGAATGGAGCAGAAGTTGTTTACCATGTCAAAGAGCTAAAATCTCAAGACATGTTAATCCTCCCATCGCTGATTTTCAACATGAAACAGAAAGATTTAACACAATTCATATAGATTTAAAAGCCCCTATGCCAAATTCAGAAGGATTCAAATATTGTCTAACAATCATCGACCGATATACTCGCTGGCCAGAGGCAATTCCCATCGAAAACATTAACGCAAAAACAGTAGCTTCTGCATTATTAAAGAACTGGATATCTAGATTTGGCATTCCATCAAAAATCATTACGGACCAAGGTAGACAGTTCGAGTCAACTTTATTCATGGAACTAGTCAGATTATTAGGTATTAAGCGTTGCCGAACAATGGCTTACCACCCTCAAGCTAACGGTTTTATAGAACGTTGGCACCGGTCGCTCAAAGCATCATTAATGTGCTACCAAAATTCAGAGTGGACAAAATATTTACCACTTATTCTTTTAGGTTTCAGGTCAATTAGTAGTGACGAATTCCGATTTTCTCCTGCAAAATTAGTCTATGGAGAAAATTTACGGTTACCCGGCGATTTTTTTAATAGCACGAATTCTTTAAATAACCAAGATGAATTCGTTAAACAACTCGAACATCAATTTCGAAATATACAACCGTCACCGGCATCTCGACACACACTTCAAAAGGTTTTTATTTTCAAAGATTTGAAAAATTGTCCTTTCGTTTTTATGAGAGTTGATAGCACTCGACCTAGTTTACAACCTCCTTACGAAGGACCTTACGAAGTAATATTAAGAAACGAAAATTTTTACAAAATTCTGATTAGAGGAAAAGAGGTTAACGTTTCTATTAATCGATTGAAACCTTGTTTTACAAATTCTTACTTAAAGGACTCTGAGGACACTTCACGTTTTGGAAATGCAAATTCACCAGAAGTTATACATAGGTCGCAGTTGCCAGTGTCAAACGACCATTCACCTAACAACCAAAGTAATTCAAGGGCGTCTTTACAGCCAGCGCTCAAGAGCCCAGTAAATTTGGTAAACAACCAAAGGTCGAGTCATAATCCATTACACAACTCACAAGACTTAAGTGATAACACTCCAACACAGAGAACATTAGAGCCAGTGAATGATGATCTACCACAAAATAGCCGAATAAACCAAAGGGTGTCTTTTCAGCCAGTGCTCAAGAACCCAGGAACATTGGCAAATACTAACAAATCACACATAAGACAACCCCAGACAGTTAATGACAAAAGTATTATAAAACGAACCGTAAGATTCGATCCAAAAATCAGATTTTCACCAGGGGGAAACACATATTTCCCTATCAGAAAGACAAGAGTTGGACGCACCACAAAACCTCCATCACGTTTCGCCCAATCCTAAGGATTCGCTGGCCCCCGCCTAAGGATTCGCTCCCCCGAGTACTGTGGTGACAGTACAATTGTAGTGCCAAAACCACTTTAACAATTGTAACGTTTTATTATTTTTGGCTCCGTTCGTACATTCAAATTACTTGTTGTAAATGCTAACTTAGTAGGTCGGAACAATTTTGTTTAAATAAATTTTGTATATAAAGTCAGAAAATTGTTCCATAGCTTTAGTCTTTCAGTCAGTCTCTAAGAATATTGTTTAAAATATTATAAAATAAAAAAATAAATTAAATTAATTTCAATTTTTTAATAGCTACTTTTGGAGTTCTGCCCTCTCGAAACCACCTTGAAGTTCTGTTCTCTCAAGGCCCCTTTTTTGAAAGTGAAGGACCCCATCACAATGCTTTAGTGGATACTGAGACCAACATTAGTAACCACAAAGTAATTTTATTTTCAGCTGGTATTCATGGAAACTTGTTGAGGAAATTTAAACTAACAATTCTCTGAAATTGCAGATCATAACATTGTTCTTACGAATGATACTAAAAAAGTTATCATTAATATAACAGATCAAATTGAGGAGAGTTGATTTCTTGATCTACACTCAGACGTGATTACATTAAGTCAATCTGCAATCTCTTTACTAAACTATTTAAAAGATAACTCTTGTCGAATGGGCAATAGAAATTCTACAAATAAGCTGTTGGTTTGTACCTCAGAAGAGCTAACTCTGGGAAAGTCTATGGGATTCAAAGAGCTTTAATAACTATATAATGTAATGTGTGTGCGGAATGTGCAACGTGAAGTTGCCGCGAGATGTTCAAGTGGCACGCACTAGCTAGCAGCACGTCCTAGCTCGCCGTTATGGGGTCTGAGTCATTGAACATTATCACACATCCACAAAGAGAATTTCGCGTGCCTGTGGCGAAAGAAGGTTGTGGAGTCCTTCTTTCAGGTCTGCCACGATAAGAAAAAAAAACTAGAGAACAAGGAAAACAGGCGCGGACAAACTTACCGGCTTTCGTTGGGGGGGGGGGGGGAGTCTGATGACATAACTCCCCTTTCATGACCCGTTCCCCGACCGCCCATGCACCCAGGGGGCCTATATCGTCTGGATGCCCTAAATGTACCTGTAAGAAAGAGGGACACTCACCTCATAGGGAAGACCCCGCCCATCGACGTATCGTTAACCGCCCTAAAGAATGAGCCGACGAGAGAGAGAGAAAAGAATAAGGTATATTTAAGGCTCATATAAAAAATTCAATTTAGTCATATCTAACAAACTTCAAGTCGGCATAGAAACAATACCGATTGGCTTCTCTACATATACATATATAGGTGGGTGCCTAAGTCTACTATTTTTAACAATGGCTTCCTTATATACTTCAACCAGTAACTATATTAACAAGGTATAGGCACCTAAAGTACCATCCTATCTATATAAAAATTTTATTTCAGCTAATATAACTTGTTAAAGAATTCATTAATATAGTTAAGTCATCATCAGGCAATAACTACTACGGATAAGGATCAATGGCTGAAAGCAGTGATAATAATTTTCAACTTTATCACTTAATTTAGAAAGAAAATATCACCATACCTTGAATTTATTCGTTTGACGAATTCCGGCGCTGGAGATTTGTTTCAATAGCGTATCCTCATCAAACACCAGAGGAAGAATCTCCATATATCAAAACTTGACCTAACCTTCCGTAATTAAGTCCTTTGTAGATGAACTAGCAGTTTTTGTGGTTCCTGTCCATAGATCCAGCGTTCATGTACGAAAGCCTTTGATTGATTCTCCTTATTTTTCTTGATGGAGTATAAAATCCATGATAAGTGTCTTGAGCACTGAACGTTTCTTCGGTACTCTTCAGAGGTTAATTAGACTCCAAGAATTCTTGAAGTCCTTTTCGCGAGAGCTTATTCAAAGAAATAAAACGATCTAACTTTGCTTTGACTGTGAACTTTATTAAAAACGACTGAGCTTAAATAATAAAATTATTGCTAACACATAATTAGGAAATATTGATTACTTGACAAATGTAAAATTCACGCTAAGTTCATTGACTCATGCAGAATATGCATGAAAAGCAAAGTAAGCAAATTGCTTCTGCGGAAAAAGCTCATATTGCAGAGATAACTAATTTTCATGGGTAAATGAACTTAGCGAGCTCATATTGCAGATATTACTAATTTTCATGGGTAAATGAACTTAGCGCGTAATGAATGAAATTATTATTCTACTTTTCTTAAGCTAATTGTTCAGGCTTGAATATGCTGGGGCCCGCCAGAAAGCATAACGTTGTTAAATTGCTGCTGTAGTGACTCCTGTGCGACGGAGGGTCTTCCTTGAATGGGGTTCACCTTTTTTCGATGACATATATGGCATATATACAGTGATAACGACTTGATATTTGACCAGTATTTCCATATGATTAGTGCTAAGATGAACAAGAGCGCGATTGTTGATGCCGTGACGGAGTGTAAAATTAGAGTTCTCTTCAGGATTACTGAATGTAAGTTAGGTTCCATGCTGAAATCTAGTATTTGCTTATTTGATGGTACTAAAACTCCAGATATCATCAGTGCAGGGGGCTTGTTGAAGTTCAATGTTGCTGCTTCTGGTACCACTTCTTTTAGTTGACTGGAAATAACCCTTATGCTTTGGTCCAATTTCGTCTTTAAGGTTATCTCCTTTGTTTTCAGATAGCACTCATCCTGAAGGTGGATAACTCCGGTATTGTTCAAGAGCAGTTCTCTTCTTGAGCCTTTACAAATTACTGCGGCGACCTTGGTCTCATTGGTTATGTACATCCTAGTGTTCCTTGTCATTAAGTTCTTCCAAACTATGCCACTCAAACTTATTTGGTGCATTTGGCATATTATTTTAGGGTGACGATCGTATATTTCGTCAATTATACAGGACGGACTGTCTGCTATACTATAAACGATCGATGGCGTGCAGAGATGGTTGTTTCCACAATGTTCAAATATCCGTACAGCAGTATACTACTATTCCTTGCTTCTACGTCCAAATGTATCTGTGGTGTTGACAATATTCGGAGATTGGTGCCGATATTATGTGACACATTTTGAATTAATGAAATAATGTCCTGTGGTTTGATGAAGTTGAATAAATGTCCGTCTTTGTGGAATGCGTTTAACCAGCTTTGATATTTTTCTTGTAGGTCGTTATAGTAGTCTTCAGTACTGATAAATGTAGCGAGTACTTCTATGCCAATTCTGTTGTGATCCGCGCTGGTGTACCAGGTGGCCATTTCCCTGACAGAAGAAATAACTTGGGACAACCTATCGTCAAGGTTTTTTAGTTTTTCGGATATAACAGATATTGATTGATTGATCTTTGTGGATAATAAAAGCATTTGCTGATTGCTTAAATGCAAAAGGTTTTGCTGATTTTCTTGTAAAAGCTCAATTTCAGTGTAGACTTGGTCGTTCACTCCAAAAATGCTGGTCAAAAGACTGCCAAGAATTCCCCTTTTACTTCTGAATTTTGGTTCGCTTGTTTGAATAATTTCTTCTAATGTGTTTAGGAGGTGCGTTTTTCTTGTCGATAAATGTTGAAAGAGTACTTCACAGTGTGTGAGTTTCGTGAGTTCCTTAGTTTCTTCGCACATATCTCTGACTTGCTTCCAAGAGTTGATGATATTTTTTTGATCATTGATCATCTCTTGCCTTGAAAATGTAACTTGCAGTCGAAGGTTCCCACGTTTTATCTGTGCGTGACCCACGTTGTCCAGGAAAAGTCCGGTTTTTGGTTGTACTATTTGATAATCTTGGGCGAAGGCTACTGTTAACCAGTAAATTAGAGACAGCGTTGCTAAGAATAGTTTTTGAGCCCAAGTGGCAGGAGCAATTCTTATCTTTTTCTTCCTTGTGGCGGTTGTAGCAACTGCGATATAACTTCTCTTTGAGTCGTTTGATGAAATTTTATCAAACTGATTGGGTTGCGACCATAATTCTGGTTCAGGTTGAGGGGTGGAGCAAATTTTCCTTTTCTTTTTATTTTGCTCAGGATTTGTTTTCTGTTTTAAGTAATCCACCTTTTTCATTACTAAAGTGGTCATAGTTTTGATGCAATTTGGATCTGGGGCTGTGTCTTCGGAATTAAGTATTGCGATGGGTAGTTGGCAGATTTTATGAATAGGCCGTTTCTTGAGTCCGTTTTTGTATTGTACGGAAACAATCCGGACTATGTCATCATCGCCTGGATGTAATTGGACAATTCGTCCTAGGGGTCATTTTTGCGGTATTAATTATCATCTTTTACTAAAACCAATTCTCCGATCGCTGGATTCTTGCCCATCGTCTTCCATTTGCTTCTTTGTTGAAGTAATGTTAAGTACTTTTGAGACCAGCGTTTCCAAATGTCTTGGTACAATTTTGTAACTAATTTCCATCTCTGCTTCAATTCTTGAGGAGCTACTTCAGACTGCGGTGGTGCAATGAGAGGACGTCCAATCAGAAAATGGCCTGGTGTCAATGGTTCGAGGTCTCTGAAATCACTAGAATGCTGGCCTATTGGACGTGAATTCAAACAAGCTTCTACTTGGCACAATACTGTGCTAAATTCTTCATACGTAAGTAATGTATCTCCCAGAACTCGTTTGAGATGTCCTTTAACTGATTTTACACCAGCCTCCCATAATCCACCAAAATGAGGGCTAGCTGGGGGATGAACTTCCAATCCGTGCCATCGTTGGCTGTAATTTCTGCAATTTGTTTTGTAGAATGATTAATAGCTGTTTGAATTTCCTTATCCATTTTGTTTCGGCCACCGACAAAGTTGGTGCCGTTGTCGCTAAATATTTGCTTGCAGGCTCCCTGCAGAGAAATAAATCTTTTGTAGGCCGCTAAAAAGGCATCAGTGATAAGGTTAGAAACTAGTTCGAGATGGACGGCCTTCGTTACTAAACAGATGAATAAGGCAATGTAACCCTTGTTTGTTTTAATCCCTCTGCCCTTTGAGGCCTTCGTGAAAAACGGGCCGGCATAGTCTAATACCACTGTGAGAAAATGGCGGGGAAGGAGTAATTCGGGTTTCTGGTAAGTTGCCCATTAATGGAGAGGCAGAGTTCTGTCTGTTGGACTACTCTTTTACCATCAATTATCCAGAAACGCATTCTTATGTAGTTTAAAGTCATTTGGGTACCACCATGTAAAGTTTGCTGATGGGTGTGGTCAATAATGATATTTGTAATATGATGCTTCTGTGGTTGGTATCCGAGAGCGAGAAAAGCTTACTAGTTTTCTTTAATGGTTTATTTTTGGTGAATGCCTCCATCTCCTGTAATTGCACAATTTTGATGACGCGTCTTCTAGCTTCAAGGAGCTCCTCAGATGAGAGGTATCCAAATTCAAATTCTTTGGGTTTTCGGTGTCTTACTGTTTGTTATAAACCTTAGGCTATATGCTATTATTCTTATTTGTTTTAAATGTTGAGACTCGGTTTTTTTCCTTCTTCTTCTGTGATGGTATTGAAGTTACTGGGAGGCCCGGCTTTGGCGGACTGAGTGAGCCAAAGTGGCCCCCTCCACCAAATATCTTTAGAGACAAGTTTTGTTGGGCTAATTCCTCTTGATGCTATATCTGCAGGATTTTGTTCTAATGGTACATATCTCCATATGGCTTTGTCAGTAATTTTATGTATTTCCGAAATTCTTTTCGCTACAAAGGTGTTTGCCAGGTGTTGGGGTTTTTAGCGATCCATGCCAGCACTATTTCAGAATCGCACCATGCAAATAATTCTGGTGAACTGATATTCAATGAGTCAATGGTTGATTTTAATAATTGTGCTAATAGTACAGCACCACAGAGCTCTAAACGAGGTATCGTGACTTTTCGTTTCAAAGGAGCCACTTTTGTTCGTGCTGCCAACAGTGTTATATATGCCTTCCCTGAAGAATCCATTGTTCGGGATTATACCACTGCCGCATATGCCCTTTCGGAGGCATCGCAGAAGCCGTGAAGTTGAATCTCTTGTCTTGTGTGGTAGTTTATCCACCGTGGTATTTTAATGTCTTGCAAATGCTTTAGTTCTGCTTCGAGTTTTCTCCAAGAATTGGTTATGTCCGCAGGTAGATTCTGGTCCCAATCAACTCCGGCTTTCCACAGTGATTGCATGAGGAGTTTGGCAGTTATGGTTACGGGTGCAAGGTTCCCAAGGGGATCAAATATTGTTGCAATTTTTGACAGTAGCCTGCGTTTGGTTAATTGTGAATTGTCGTATTCTAGATTTAGTTGGAATAAGAACTCATCTCTTTTGGGATTCCAGTGTATCCCCAAAGTTTTGATAATATTTTCTTCGCCAATTTCTAATATAACCCCCTTTATTAAGGAGAGTGATTATTTGGCTTTGTAGTTCCTTAGCCTCCGTTATAGTATCTGCACCGGACAACATGTCGTCTACGTAAAAAACTGTCATTAGGACCATTTTCCCAACGGGGAATGGATGACCTTCATCCATAGCAAGCTGTATTAGGACCTTGACTGCAAGATATGTGGCTGGAGCTGTTCCATAAGTAAAAGTGTTTAGAACAAACTCTTGAATGCGCTCTTCAGGATTTTTTCGTCATAGTATGCGTTGGTAGTTTCGGTCTTCTTCTGCTACTAGAATCTGCCTGAACATTTTTTCAATGTCTGCAGTAAATACAAAACGATGCTTCCTCCATCTTAATAGGATTTGGCTCAGATCTTGTTACAATTTTTGACCAGTATGAAGTAGGTCATTGAGGCTGAATCCAGAATCAGTTTTACTTGATCCATTAAACACTACCCGTAATTGTGTAATGCTCCTAAATCTTCTTTAAATGGTAAACGAACAATGTAACGTCCGTCTTGGTTTCTTTTGTGTGTTTTTTCGAAATGCGCTGTACAATGATCTGCTGACTGACTGGGAGGGGCGTTGTCTCCTATCTCCCAAAACTGTTCTAGTTTTTGATCTATCTCGGGTATTGAAAGAAAGCTTGACACCTGAGGAGCAGTAGGAATGTTTCCAAATAAGATCCAGCCCAGTTTTGTGTTCTGTGCTGTTGGTAGACTTTGCTTAACACCGTCTAAGATTATGTTTGCATAAACATCAGCTCCAAGGATCAGATCAATTTGGCCAGGTTTATTAAAATTCGGGTCTGCTAGAACTATGTTTCCATACTTGGTTGTATTCATCTCTGGTAGTGTTCCGTCTGGAAGTAAAGAGCTTAGTTTTGGCAGTACTAGTGCCTCTACTTGAAGGCAAGAGTTTTTGTAATACGGGAAGAGTATTTTGAAAATAACTTTACTGGAGGATTTTGCGGTCTTAGCATCACTGACTCCCATAATTGTTGTTCTAATACGTTCCTTAGGTAGTCTTAAATTTTGTACCGACTCTTCAGTAATTAAGGATACTTCTGAGCCAGGATCAATTAGGGCTGGGGTTGTTGATTTTCTTTTGTTGTGCAGATTTTCATTTGCTGCCGTGGAATTGTGTAAGAGGGTATAATGCTTCTTATTGCAATAGAAGCAAGTTTTATTGGTTTTGCAAAAGTTACAAAAGTTGCATATATTTTTGACTGTGGAGTAAAAAGACTTTTTTTTGCTTTGAATTGTAGTATCCGGCTTAACTTGTTTTGAGCTTTTTATACAATCAAGTATTTGATAGCGTTTTTCAAGAAACTTGAGGAGCTTATCGATTGTTGGTATTTCTCTGGGATTTGACAGGCTTTCTTCAAATAGCCGCAAGCTTTCTGGATCGAGCTTTTTCATTATAATGCATACAATTATCGAACCCCATTCTCCTGTATTACAGTTTAGGTTATTCAACGCTTCTAAACATTCTCTTAGAGTATCATGGAGCATTGTAATATCTTCTTGACATCTATATTCTATTTTCTTTATGTTCATTATTGTGTTGATATATGTGGTAAAAATTTTTCGGTTATTGTTATATCTCGCTTGAATGAGGTGTAAAGCCGTGATATAGTTATTGTTACTCAGCTGGAGGTGGCTTATCACCTTTCTGGCGTCACCCTCTAGGTGATAGAGAAGATACTGCATCTTTTCTACGTTGCTTAAGCAGGGGTTACTGTGGATTATGTTATTAAACATATCAATGAACGGTTTCCAGGTTTTATGGTCTCCTGTGAACTTTGGAATCTGCATTGGAGGTAATTTCGGAAAATTGTTCATTCTGCTTGCCTCTAAATAAGATAGAGGAGAAATGGTTGAGTGAGTCGGGTCACAGAGATTTGCTTCATTAATAGATGCGGATGTCTGGTTTTGAAATGTGGAGGCGAAAGCGTATGGCAATGTACTTACATCTTTCTTAGTTGTGGATGGAGAAACGGATCTGGCATTGGTCAGAGGCGCTGTTGGAATTTTGAAAGTATCGACTTTGTTGGCGTAGTCTTGTATTAACTGTAGCGTTGTTTCAAATACCTTCTGGGTTTTTCCATAAAGCTCTTGCGTGAAGTAAGAATGATCTTCATCCAAAGAAATTTTTAGATCATTGTGTATTTTATTAAATTCCTCCCAATGATTTTTCAATTCATTGCGTTTGGACTTTAGATATTCCGAGGTCTTTCGCGAAGGGCCGTCCTTTTTGAAATTAATTTGAATTTTCTCAAGTTTTTCGGCCAATTGGCTCTGATACTGTAAGAGCTCGTCTGAATTCATTTCTCTGTAGTCGATTATAAAATTGACTTTTTGAGATTTGTCAACACTTTAACTACTCTTGAACCTGGAGTGTATCAAGTACTCAAAGTCTCAAACTTAATTTGAGTCTTGTTGGCTTGCGGTTGTGTGGTTTAGCTGCTTGTAACTGGGTTCCGTTAAGCACTCAAACTTAATTTGAGTCTGAGAAGCTATTGCACTACTTTTCGTTTTCTGTTCTAAGTGTTTATCTTATGCAAATTAAAATGGAAGTAATTCATTTTGAGTTTGATCACTTGACACTTCGTGGAAATAATGATTATACTGCAGTGTTGCATACTATAGTCTTAGAATAGATATCATATCTATAATATGGTAACACTCCAGGTCCAACGCCATCTTGATAACTACAGGCCGTAAGGTAGAAACAATGACGTCACACAAAATGGAAATCAAGATGGCGGTGATCCATCGCCATCTATACGACCAAACGAAAAGTTGTAATCAGCTGTGCAAGTGGCAGCTTAGAAAATATCTTATCCAACTTTTCAATTGCATAATTTATTAATATGTGTATCCCCATTTATCAACAAACTATAACAATTGCAAACCACTATTTTCGCCATATTCTCCCAAATAAATTTTTATATCAGATCACTTCATATTTATCGTACAATTTGTTGTATAATGCCAGCAATTAGAGAAAAATCTAAGCCAACTCTTCAAATCTAAAAGTTGTCAATAGATTTGTCCCCATTTACCAACAAAACTCGAAGCACTAGTACCACATATTTTCACAACATCACAAAACTATTATATTATTACTTATAATAGAGTTAAACATAATTTCTTTCACTTTTATAAGTAATTGAGAGTTGTTTACATCTGCTTGATTGAAGGGCGGACGTCATTACTTCCCTTCCATTTGACATTTCTTCTGGATATTGCCAATATATTTTGACCGACGATAACTCACGCATAATTAAATTGATCTGAACGAAACTTTTATCACGACATTATCTCACAAGTTAATTTTATCATACACTAATTATTTCATTTAAATAATGTCTGAAACTCACACAATATTACTTTAAAGTCCGAGGCGAATTAGCCGAAACTTTCACTTTAACTAAAAAATGTATCTACTTGACCACTTAAATGTTTCAAAACTTTTACCACAAATAACTCTTTATACGGTTCACTCTCAGTCTTTGCTTAGAATGAGTTTAAAACTTTATCACAATTCTTAAAATTAAACAAAACTTCGGATGACAGAATCATGACTTTTTCATTTTTTCCATTTTGTGTGACGTCGCGGCCAAAAACTGGCTCTACCTTACGGCCTGTAGTTATCAAGATGGCGTTGCCAGGTCCAACGTACTCAAGTGACCAAAGATACCAACAAAAAAAGATCTTGGGTTTCCTAAGTCAATTATAATTGCTGAGGTAGGTTTACCTTGATGTCAGAAATTAAATCCTAATTTTCCTTTATTTATACAGTTGCCAAAATAAATTTCGACAAGTTTAAGGTTGTTCTTCCGGAGTCCCGTAAAGATAACAATAAAGCTTCAAATGTTATTTCCGAAAATGTTATGTACGAGGTAGACTTTTTGATCAATCGAAACATTTAATCAGGTAAGCAGTTATTCAATGATTTTATTTATAATCTTTTTACTATGCTTTAGTGGTGTCAGTTCAGTGGAGTCACTATTGCAAATGTCTCTTAAATCAAGCAAGATTGACTTGGCCACAAACTTGTGAATAATAAAAATCAAGTTTAACTTAATTTTTGTGTAATTTCAGCTATGGACTTGCGAAAAACAACGCAAGATCAGATAAATCATCATGCAGAAATCATAACAGTAGCACCAGAAAGCGAAGATGATGACATTGATTGACATTATTCTGCTCAAGATGCACAAGAACAGCGTATTTTGAGACTTTTACAGCGTGTTCGCAGAGATAAGGCAAAAGAGGCTTATGGCCGCCTTTCTAGCGAGGATATAAGTTATGAATGCGACGTGTGTGGTGACGACCCAATTATAGGGATGCGATGGCACTGCAGTACTTGTACAAACGAGTCGCTCAATTTCTGTTCCGATTGTTTTATCACACAACTCTTATCAGATAAACCTCATCCAGTGAATCATAAATTTAACGGATTACGTGTTGGTCACAGTCAACAAACTGGCAGATTACGATTTGATGCGGATACTGATGACGAAGATCAGGCAGAATATAATACCAATTCGGAAACTATATTTATGACAAAGACTATTTACCCTCAAAATTTTTAAAAGACGAAGAATATAATTATTTAGATCCCAATTTTTTGCCAGAATAAAAAATGCTACAAAAATTTGTCGCACCTGTATGTAATTTTTCGATGTAAAGTATAAGCGACCATAACACCTAACGATTTTATGGTTTACAAGGTTAATAAAATATTTATATCATTTAGTATTGTGCTGTCTTTTACGTACTTATTATTAAGTTCTAAGTAATGTGTAAAATGGAATTAAGTGCTGTGAAATGTGTGCAGTATTGTTCGAAGCTGGTCTACTGTTTGTATATATACTGTGGTAAAGTGTTCCACCTTCGCGTTATTCTGATTAGAAAAGATCCTCGATATATGTACGTGCAAATTTGACCTGGAGAGTATAAAGATGGGAGTGGTTTCAAGCTCTAGCATTGCGCGTTGTGATATGATTACAAGCAATTTCGTTAGAACAATAGCTGTGGAACTAGCGATAGAAAAGTGAGAGACAATAGACATTTTTTTGTTGCTTCAGCCAGTTAATGCTCTCAGAGATTAAGAGGTCGACAATAATTAATAGCCTTATGTTGGACGTTATCTAACGGGAAATGCGGTGTGTTCGTCCCTGCGCAAATATGTGAGTTATATTCGAGTCTAGGCCTGGTGTGGGAATTGTAAATCAGCGAAATATTTCTTACTTTTCTGTAGAAAACCCATGCATTTCATCGCATTTTAGGCGACAGAAAATATATGTTCGGTCCAGCTAAGGTTGCTGGATATCTCAATACCCAAGGTGTATTAGGTATATTCATTACATAACCAAAAAAATACGTGAAGTCAAGGATGCTGTCGTCGGTGAAACTATGAATAGGATTGTAAGTGAGATAAAAGATCATTGATAAATATAACAAACTAGGGGTGGGTCCAGATTCTGGGTGTCGCATCATTGGTGCGACCCTTGAGGTCCACACGAACAACTTCCCAGTTAATAACAATTTTCAATTGTTATTAACAATATTTAATTTTTTAACATTTATTAACAATATTTAATTGTTAATAGCGATAAATTTCATGATCATAGTACAAACGAGTAAGTGAAAACTCAATAAAATTCATATTATTCGATTTATCGTTTTACTTATCATTAATATCAACTATTTATGGTTTTTTACCATTTTGTTAATGTTACAAAAAACTATAAAAGTTCTGGATAAAAATATTTGACTTTTTTGAAAGTATTGAGTTGTATCAGAACCAATTAGATCAGATGAATCTTTTTCAAAAAAATTATGTTGCAATGCTATTTCCACTTGGAAATTTTAAAATATGTTAAAAACCACGATTTTTATTATCGGACTCATTACTATAATTTCCCAATAGATGGGGAAGTTAACAACACAAATTTGATAATATAAAATATAGTAAACTCTTAATAAAATACAATACTGAAAAGGTACACATCTACCCATTCATATATAAATTTTTTGTTAAACGATATAAAATAAGTTAATTGCTTCAAAACTCTATAATGTATTAGGGATTTTTATAATATATTTAGATTGCTCTCTTTTAATAACAGTATAATGTTTTTCACAACTCTATAGAGTATAATCAAAAAACAATATCATCAGTCCAGTTATTCATGTTCTGGAAATGGTAATAATTTTTTATTTATTAACATTTGAACTATATGACTTCTCATAATGTGTACTTGATATGGCTTTTGGTAATCAGGTTTTTTATTGTAGCATAATAATGTTGCAAAATAGATTGCAAATGCTCCACAATCAATTCCATTAGTTTGATTTGGAACTTTATGAAATATATAATTTTTTTTAAATCGATATATTTTATTCCAAAAATCGATCTGATCTTTTTCTAAATAATGTTTATTCAAACTATCATAAATATGGACGTTTCCATTTCCATCATATTTTGTACAGATCCAGTGGCCTATGACGTTAGAACCTAGACTACCAGTATAGATAATTTGAATATTACTTTCTGATTGAGGTATTGCTTGTAAATTACTTAAAAAAGCCATTGTATAACATACATTTTGTCCAAAATTAAATATTCCTCGTGCAGTTAGTTTTCTATTCATTATTTCTTGAAATAAATTGATGTGATTATCAGTTAAATAACATTGAGGATGGTGAATTTCTTTACATTCTATAACTGATAAATTGAAGTTATAAGGTTCATTGGTATTATTATCATCACAATAGTTATTATTAGTGTCACCTATTGTAATAATATTACTATTATCATTATCATCAGTGATACTGCTATGATGATCATCATGGTTATTATCTATTTCCATATTCTTAGCAATAATATTATTACTTTCATTGTGATCATTATTGTCTTTATCATTATCAATATTGATGTTCTTGTCGTTATATTTATTATTATTATAGTTTTTAGAATTGTCTATAGCATCTACATTACCAAGAATAGCATATACTGGTTTATGGTAACTAAAATATGTTTCATAAACACCACAATGAATGTTACCCATATTAGTAAAAATTACATCAATTTGTGTGTTTAAATTGGTCGTAGTAATATCCGTTGGTAAAGCTGATATTAATTTGTATTTATTTAAAAAAGTGATCAAATAATTTTTTTTTTCATTAACATGATTTATTATGTTGAAATTAAAATCACCTGTTAATATTACTGGACAATCAGTTGGTAGTTTTTGTATTATAACATCAATACACTTTTCAAACATTTTTTTTGTTGCTTGAGGAGATTTATAACCACTAATTAGGTAATAATCTTGTACTTTAATTACAAATAATTGCATATGACCTTTATTACTAGAAATTTGTTCTATCGATACGAATTCTGTTTTTAATTTATTACTCACATAACATACCAATCCACGATTTTGTTTATTATGATCATATCTTACAGTAATATTATAATTGTCAATGGCCAAATCATCTTGACAGCTTGTTAATGTTTCACTGAAAATTAATATATCAGCTCGGTGATACCATTTATCTTTATTTATATAAATTAATTTATTTTTTAATGTACTAACGTTCTGGTACACTATTTTTATTCCAGGTACATTTTCTAAGTTATGATATGATAATTTTAATTGTCTGCTAAGTCTTAATCGTTGTAATTCTGTTAGAACTGGGCTAATAATTTCAGTGCTTTTTCTTGTTTTTGCTATTTTAAATTCTCCTAATATATATAATCCATTTAATTTTGTTACTCGACTAAGTGCAACATATAACATTGATAAAGTTCGTCGTTCTGCCACCGTGAAATCTAGACATATTTTATCGTAAGTTTGACCTTGGCTTTTATGAATAGTTAAAGCTTCTGCAGGCATAACGGGAAATTGATTTTTTATAACTTTATATTTATCATCATCAACAATATTTATTTGAATCGAAATTTTTGTTATTGGTGTTAAAATATTATCTATATTATTTTTTATCATATATTCATGATAATGAGTTCTAGCTTTTACACCAACCCTCGGCATTTGAAAATCTAACCATAATGTAAATGGTATATCTGTTGTTTGACATTCAATGTATTTTAAAACACCACAAGCACCATTTACTAATCCATCTTCAACATCGATATTAGTTATTATCATATATTTGATGTTAACTTTTAATTCAATGACATCAAGTAATTCAGTTGAGTTTTGATTTTGATGAATTTTTTTTTTTTAACGATTGTAATAAAAAATATTTTTTTCTTGATTATTTACATGTTTCGAAAATGTAACTTCAGCTATTGAAGTATATAATTTACTTGTGCATTGAGATATTTTTTTTTGCATTATAAGACGTTATACATTAACATTAGTAGCATATAGTCTTAAGGCGGTTTCTGGAATATCATTTGCATTATTAATTTCTCTAGATTTGATTAATTGTATATTATCATCGGTCATTTTTCCAAGTGCTAAATTATTTAAGGCATTTATAAACAATAAATCATCTTTTTGTCGCATTACTTCCGTTAATTCATAAAAATCGAATTGGTCCCATAAAGGATTTACATCAATAAATGGTACCATTTCATTGTGGCCGGATACCTGATAAACAGGTTTATCACGTACAGGAGGCAATTGATTCAAATCACCAACTGCTAGTACAGATATACCACCAAATGGCTCATTTTTTCCAGTTATTTGTCGTAATCTTGTATTTATAAAACCAAACAGAGTACTACCTGTCATGGAAATTTCATCGATTATTATCAATTTTACTTTACATAATTTTTCTCTTATGTTATTCGTTAAATCACAAGATAGCTGTGGTATATTCACACCAAATTGATTACATGGTAATACAAAAGCAGAATGCAATGTAACACCGTTGATTAAAAAGGCTGCTTTACCGGATGGAGCACATAAAAGTACAATTATTTTATCATATTTATTTTTATCATATATCTCCACCTGGTAATTTGTCAAAATAGTTTGTTATTAATTGATATAAAGTATTAATAACTGTACTTTTACCAACGCCTGCTGATCCACTGAGAAATATTTTAAATGGAACTTTGCCAATTTTATAACAATTTAAAATATGCATAACGAATTCTCTTTGTTTTGTATTTAGATTTCCCATCATGTTCCACAGTTCAGATTCTGATACTCTCGGTGGGATTGTATATCGAGTTTTATTTATCGATTTGTTAGTTTTTTGTTGGTTCGCTTTTTTATCATCATTTTGTTGAAAAATGTCAATATATTGATCATTAGAAAATTTATCATCATTGCATTGTTCAACATTATCATTTTCTTTGTCACGATTGTCGTTCTCCACTTGTTCTAAAGCTTTGTCAATTAATTCATCACTGATTATTGAAAATTTTGCTTGATTAGCCATTATAGTTTTTATATTATTATTATAGACTGTTTCATAATTAATGTTTTCAATTTCTAGTTCTTCATTTCTCCATGGCATGAATAATAATAATTGTTCTCTATAATAATTAGCTGTATCTTGCTTTAATTTGTACCTCCTATATCTTATAATCGCTGATCTCTGTCGGTTTCTATAAGAGTTATAGTTGTAACTGTTATCGTTGTCATCATTATTAAAGTCATCATTTTCATCATCAACATTCGATTTCTTCTTTTCACATATCTCATAATTGGCTGCGTAATCAGCTAAACAAATTTCAGCAAGCTTTTTTTCTCTCTTACTATATTTCTTAAAAATATCGTCCATATAAATTTCAGTTGAATCTTTTGTCAAAGATTTTAAAGCATTTTCGGATTTTAACATTAACACTCTTTCTCCTATTGGACTGGTATTAATAAATACGGATTTTCGACTTTTTTTAGATAACGATAACGATAGAACGTGATAAGCTGCTTCTTGAGCAGACATCAAACTACTATTTAAAAATACATTTGCAAGTGTCCGAAGTTTTTCTTTAAGACTTGCATTGTTATTATCAGAGTCTACAGCGGCCGCTCTCAATAATTTCGATAACCCACCTTCAATTTTACTAATATAATTTGTTACATAGCTTATCACAGCATATTCATCGAGTATGAATTGTAAATCAATATTTCCTTCAAATAATTGTAAAATATCTTTGTTATAGGAATTGATGCCCACTTCTAAACTTGTCCTTTTCAAAAATACACGTGTCTGCTTTAAGGTGCTACGTATTGCAAGAATATATTGTTGCTCAGTCATATTTAATTCTTTTAATATTTCTTCATAGCTAACTAACTTTTTCTTAGCATAGAAGCTGCGCATCAATATATCGATATTTTCGTAAGATTTTGGTGCAATTTCGCCTTCAATAAGAGGTTCTAATATCATTGTATTTTTCATTACTGGATAAGGTACATGAAATCTACATTGTTTATTCCTTTTTCCTTTATAACATGTATGAGAATGTTTATGGATTTGAAATTTGGTATATGGATTGTTTTCATCATATTCACATGTAAGAAACTGGTCAATGAAATCAATCAGTTCTTCATTGCTATTGTTTTTATCATATTTTGGTGCATCTTTTAACCATAAAAGTATATGCTCATGTGGACTACCACGTTGCTGAAATTCGACGCGTTCATAGCTATCTTCAAGTATGTATTTACCAAAAATACTATTATTCTGTTTGATTAACCACATAAATTTATTTGCCTTGTAATCGAAATATCTGGCACAAGAAACAGGATCATTTCTTATTAAAGTAGTTTTGATGTTATTATCTAACTCATAGGCATCTTTAATACTCAGTATACGTCCTTCTGGACTATACCTCATTATTGTCTGAAGTAATTCTGGCCAGTATGATTCAGCTGCTGATAACGTTAGGAAAAATGTTGGTTTTCCTAATTGACGAATCATAGCTAATAATTCTTTTTTCTTATGTTCCCAAAATGCTGGAGAAGAACGTATATATTTGAACATTCGATATCCATCATCAAACTTTACAATGTCTTTTATATTATCTGGATTTAATACATCTTCGAATTTAAGTTTTTTATTACTATTTTTCTTTGTTTTTCTTAAACATATGTTTATGCTTGATAAACAAGTCTTTTCTAAATTTTTTTTGGCACAAAATAAAACCCGTGTAGGAATGCAAGATCGGCGATCATAACGTCTTACTTCCGATTTTATGCGATCTGTATAAGATATATCTTTAGGTACATTCATTTTATATCCAGCAAATATTTTTGGAAAACATAATTCATCTAAATCATCGATACTATGCCATGGTATTGGACGTTTGTTTTGTCCTGGTGCAATAACATTAACAATCGATGAATGTCCTTCTGTGATATCTATATTATTATTTACTAATAGAACTTCATCATTATTTATTTGTTGAATATCTATAAGGTTGTTATATTTTTGTGGAGTTTTTTGTTCTGTGAAACTACAAGATTGAGATAAATGTTCTGTTAAGTTATCAATATCATCATAATTATTTTTGATCATTTCAATTTTTTCATTCTCATTTTTAGATTCAATATCGATTAAATCTTTTTCATCGACTATAAAATCCATTTGCTTTTGAAGATCTAAATCTTCGTAGCAATCAACATTTTTACATTTTTGTGCAGTTTTTTGTTCTGTAAAACTACAAGATTGAGATAAATGTTCTGTCAAATTATCAATATCATCATAATTATTTTTTATCATTTCAATTTTTTCATTCTCATTTTTGGATTCAATATCAATTACATCATTCTCATCAACTATAAAATTCATTTGTTCTAGAAGATCCAAATCTTCGTAGCGATCAAAATATTTTTTATCGATTTTTACGTCATATTTTTTATATAATGGTGTATCAATAAGGTATTTTAGAGCCTTGCAAATCATTGCTGGTCTAATTGTTTCGAACATATAGTTACTTTTATGAAATATATTTCGTTTTAATTTCACTTGAATTGTTTGCATATCATTAAATCTTCGTGGCAATACTTGCAACATATCATTCACTTCGATTGAAATGTTGACCACACTACCTTTTAAACCTAGCTGCGGATTCAACGCATACGGCTTTAATGCGCGTATCTGCATAAAATTTAAAATCGGCGATACCATTCTTTCTTCAAGATCAGTGAGTTCATTAATCGTTTTCGGTACAGTAACAAATTTGAGACTGTTACTTGTCGATAGTTTATAAATTTTACCATCATATGCATATTTTTTACATGTACTGCATATATAATCTGATGACAAATTATTTATTTGCATTAAAAATTGTATACCACTTTTATTTATGATTTTTTGTTTATTCAACTTTACAACAGAATGTTTAAAAAATAATCCTTCACAACAACAGCAAATAAATGAAGGTGTTTCTCTTCTGAGTTCAATGAACTGAAATTTCAGCTTTGAAAATGGATCATGTTTTTTTTTCTATTATGTTAGTATAAAAATTATCACGAAAACGTATAAATGCATTTTTTCGATTTTCGATTTTTTGTTTTGTATTATTATTTATTTCAAAATCTCGATCTTCACTATTTTGTCGCTTTGTTCTCATATTTTGTTTATTTTTCAAATTTTCTTTATCTTTATAATCTCGACAATTTCTACTTAATCGCATTCTTTCAAAATTATTTTTATTCTCGTGTATCCTATATACTTTTTTTGACCGTAACATTTTATTACGATTAATATTATTTTTTATTTCTTTTTTTAAATATTCGTAATTTCGTCTTAATTTCTTCATTCGTACTATATTTTTATCGTTTTCATAGAATTTATAATCTAATGTTTTGCGAACTTTTTTCATCCTTTCTTTATTTTTTGTCATTTCATTTCGAATATATTGTAATTTTTGGCGTAAAATTTTATTTCTTGCTATATTTTTCTTTCGTTCATTATTAATATATTCTTCACGTTTTCTTAATATTCTCATATTATTAAGATTTTTGTTATTTTGGTTTAATCGAAAAATTACATTTTTCCTTAATTTTAAAATTCGTTTTTGCGTTTGAAGTTTTTCTTTTTTTTTGTATTCTTCATCATCGCGTAATGATTGAATTCTTTTTCGTGTCAGAATCTTTTCTTTTTTTTTTGTATTTTTCATCATCGCGTAATGGTTGAATTCTTTTTCGTGTCACAATCTTTTCTTTTTTTTTGTATTCTTCATCATCGCGTAATGATTGAATTCTTTTTCGTGTCACAATCTTTTCTTTTTTTTTGTATTCTTCATCATCACGTAATGATCGAATTCTTTTTCGTGTCTGAACCTTTTCTTTTTTTTTGTATTCTTTATTTTTTCTTAGTGTATTCATTCGTTCTTTAGCATTTTCATTTTCTAAACATTTGAAATCTATATCAGAACGCAATATTCGTTTGTACTGTTTTTTTTATCTTTTCTGTTTTTCAAAAATTTACTAGAAGATAAAGTATTTACTTCATTTTTATTTTTTTCTTGGTAAGTTTTTTTTTTTGTTTATTGATTTTTCGTTGTGATTTTCTTTTAGATCTCATTTTTACTTATTTTAATTCGCAGGTGATAATTTGTTTGTAATTTTATATAAGTTGTTTTATATATATGTTGTTTTATATATATCTGATGCTTTTTAGCAGACAGATTTTTTCTTTTTATATATACAGTTAGTGCTTGTTAGCAAATAAGTTCTTAAATATATGCAGTTATCGCTTTTTAACAGACAGATTATTATTTTTTAAATACATATAACTGCCGCTTTTTGGCAAACAGATTTTTTCCTTTTAATATATACAGTTGTCGCTTTTTAGCGGACAGATTATTTATTTAAATATATAAATATAGCTGTCGCTTTTTAGCTGACATATTTGTTTCTTTTTATATATACAGTTAGTGCTTGTTAGCACTATTTATTTAAATATATAAATATAGCTGTCGCTTTTTAGCAGACAGATTTTTTCTTTTTATATATACAGTTAGTGCTTGTTAGCAAATAAGTTCTTAAATATATGCAGTTATCGCTTTTTAACAGACAGATTATTATTTTTTAAATATATATAACTGCCGCTTTTTGGCAAAGAGATTTTTTCCTTTTAATATATACAGTTGTCGCTTTTTAGCGGACAGATTATTTATTTAAATATATAAATATAGCTGTCGCTTTTTAGCTGACATATTTGTTTCTTTTTATATATACAGTTAGTGCTTGTTAGCACTATTTATTTAAATATATAAATATAGCTGTCGCTTTTTAGCAGACAGATTTTTTCTTTTTATATATACAGTTAGTGCTTGTTAGCAAATAAGTTCTTAAATATATGCAGTTATCGCTTTTTAACAGACAGATTATTATTTTTTAAATACATATAACTGCCGCTTTTTGGCAAACAGATTTTTTCCTTTTAATATATACAGTTGTCGCTTTTTAGCGGACAGATTATTTATTTAAATATATAAATATAGCTGTCGCTTTTTAGCTGACATATTTGTTTCTTTTTATATATACAGTTAGTGCTTGTTAGCACTATTTATTTAAATATATAAATATAGCTGTCGCTTTTTAGCAGACAGATTTTTTCTTTTTATATATACAGTTAGTGCTTGTTAGCAAATAAGTTCTTAAATATATGCAGTTATCGCTTTTTAACAGACAGATTATTATTTTTTAAATATATATAACTGCCGCTTTTTGGCAAAGAGATTTTTTCCTTTTAATATATACAGTTGTCGCTTTTTAGCGGACAGATTATTTATTTAAATATATAAATATAGTTGTCGCTTTTTAGCTGACATATTTGTTTCTTTTTATATATACAGTTAGTGCTTGTTAGCACTATTTATTTAAATATATAAATATAGCTGTCGCTTTTTAGCTGACAGATTTTTTCTTTTTTTATATACAGTTAGTGCTTGTTAGCAAAAAGTTTTCGCTTTTTAACAGACAGATTATTATTTTTTAAATATATATAACTGCCGCTTTTTGGCAAAGAGATTTTTTCCTTTTAATATATACAGTTGTCGCTTTTTAGCGGACAGATTATTTATTTAAATATATAAATATAGCTGTCGCTTTTTAGCTGACATATTTGTTTCTTTTTATATATACAGTTAGTGCTTGTTAGCACTATTTATTTAAATATATAAATATAGCTGTCGCTTTTTAGCAGACAGATTTTTTCTTTTTATATATACAGTTAGTGCTTGTTAGCAAATAAGTTCTTAAATATATGCAGTTATCGCTTTTTAACAGACAGATTATTATTTTTTAAATATATATAACTGCCGCTTTTTGGCAAAGAGATTTTTTCCTTTTAATATATACAGTTGTCGCTTTTTAGCGGACAGATTATTTATTTAAATATATAAATATAGTTGTCGCTTTTTAGCTGACATATTTGTTTCTTTTTATATATACAGTTAGTGCTTGTTAGCACTATTTATTTAAATATATAAATATAGCTGTCGCGTTTTAGCTGACAGATTTTTTTCTTTTTTTATATACAGTTAGTGCTTGTTAGCAAAAAGTTTTCGCTTTTTAACAGACAGATTATTATTTTTTAAATATATATAACTGCCGCTTTTTGGCAAAGAGATTTTTTCCTTTTAATATATACAGTTGTCGCTTTTTAGCGGACAGATTATTTATTTAAATATATAAATATAGCTGTCGCTTTTTAGCTGACAGATTTTTTCTTTTTATATATACAGTTAGTGCTTGTTAGCACTATTTATTTAAATATATAAATATAGCTGTCGCTTTTTAGCTGACAGATTTTTTCTTTATATATATACAGTTAGTGCTTGTTAGCAAAAAATTTTCGCTTTTTAACAGACAGATTTTTATTTTTTAAATATATATAACTGCCGCTTTTTGGCAAACAGATTTTTTCCTTTTAATATATACAGTTGTCGCTTTTTAGCGGACAGATTATTTATTTAAATATATAAATATAGCTGTCGCTTTTTAGCTGACAGATTTTTTTCTTTTTATATATACAGCTGGTGCTTGTTAGCACTATTTATTTAAATATATAAATATAGCTGTCGCTTTTTAGCTGACAGATTTTTTCTTTTTATATATACAGTTAGTGCTTGTTAGCACTATTTATTTAAATATATAAATATAGCTGTCGCTTTTTAGCTGACAGATTTTTTTTTTAAATATATATAGCTGTATGCTGTAGCAGACAAATAATTCTCTATATATTTTATTAACTGTAAACTGTTAGCGTTCATCATGTACATTTGATCAAATTTTAAATGTCCTATCTATGATGTACAAATAGATGACATACGGCAAGAAAAATCAATGATTTATCGATAAGATCGTAGATAATTAATAATTTATATTAACGCTTATGCGGAAAACAGTGAATCTCACGTGTTTTAAGATTGTTACTGTCAAGTCAACTGATTTTCAAATATTTGTGTGTACTTGTATAAATTTGAAACTCAGAGAGAATAGTTCTCTCTGATATATACAAATTATGAAACGAGATAGTGTGCGAAGCGCATAGTTGACTTCTAGTATAAGATCAGAAATATTTCAATATGGCGTATTACACGAAAATTGTCATCTTTTAAAATGGCTGCTGCTCTTTTAATTTTAAAATTTTATCCATTCATCGGGGCGCACTTTGTGCGAGCAAAATGCAAGAAAAATCAATAACATCGTAGATAATTTATAATTTATATTAACACTTGTGGGTAAAACAGTGAATTTCACATGTTTTAAGAGTCTTGTTACTGTCAAGTCAACTTATTTTCAAATATTTTTTACTTGTATAAATTTGAAACTCAGAGAGAATAGTTCTCTCTGATTATTGTATCATGTAATACAAATTATGAAACGAGATGGTGTGCGAAGCGCATAGTTGACTTCTAGTATAAGATCAGAAATATTTCAATATGGCGTATTACACGAAAATTGTCATCTTTTAAAATGGCTGCTGCTCTTTTAATTTTAAAATTTTATCCATTCATCGGGGCGCACTTTGTGTGAGCAAAATGCAAGAAAAATCAATAACATCGTAGATAATTTATAATTTATATTAACACTTGTGGGTAAAACAGTGAATTTCACATGTTTTAAGAGTCTTGTTACTGTCAAGTCAACTTATTTTTAAATATTTTTTACTTGTATAAATTTGAAACTCAGAGAGAATAGTTCTCTCTGATTATTGTATCATGTAATACAAATTATGAAACGAGATGGTGTGCGAAGCGCATAGTTGACTTCTAGTATAAGATCAGAAATATTTCAATATGGCGTATTACACGAAAATTGTCATCTTTTAAAATGGCTGCTGCTCTTTTTATTTTAAAATTTTATCCATTCATCGGGGCGCACTTTGTGCGAGCAAAATGCAAGAAAAATCAATAACATCGTAGATAATTTATAATTTATATTAACACTTGTGGGTAAAACAGTGAATTTCACATGTTTTAAGAGTCTTGTTACTGTCAAGTCAACTTATTTTCAAATATTTTTATGCACTTGTATAAATTTGAAACTCAGAGAATATTTCTCTCTGATTATTGTATCATATATGTTAGTACAAATTGTGACACGAGATAGTGTGCGAAGCGCATAGTTGACTTCTAGTATAGGATCAGAAACATTTCAATATGGCGTCTTAAATGAAAATTGTCATCATAATATTTTTTTTTGAAATTAGTGATTAAATAAAATACTGATTAAAATGTTGTAATAAGTAGTACAGAAGATAAAAACTTTCACCCACTTTTATGTCATTTAAAAATACTTAAAAAATTGATATTTTAAATTTATAAATAAATAAATGAATGAATTTAATTTATCATGATAATCAATTATCATGATAAATTAAATCATGATAATTTCATTGTAATTAGATGGAAAAAATTTTTTAAAAAATTATTCCATTATAGCACAATTTTTTAATGAAAACCAAATAAATGCACTCTGTTAGGAATTCATTTGTTATTAATAATTTTGAATGGTTATAAACAATTTATAATTGATATAAACAATTCTTAATTATTATAGACCATTTCTTACTGATATAAAGAAATTATATTCTTAAAAAAATTTTTTTCTGGTAAAAAAACTTTCAATTGTTTATAAGAATTTTTCAATGTTTATAATAGTTTTCAATTGCTAAGAACAATCTTCAATTTTGTATTCAATTTCTAATTTTCATAATCAATTTTCAACTATATAGGTTAAACCATTTTTTATGATTATAAATTTATTATTGTTATAAACAATTATTTATTGTTATAAACAATTTTTCATCATTATAAACAAATTCTGTACATAATAAATTGTTATTATCTGGCTTTTTGATGTCCCGATCGTCATCAGAACAAATTATATCGAAGAAATCCTTTTCAAGAAAGTCTAAAATCAACTTTTTTTTCAGTTTTTTTGTTTAAACAAAAAACGGCTGAACCGAAATTGATTAAATTTCTTTCAGCTCTTATTGACAATAATATGCTTCGAATGGCACCATAGCGAAGTCGTTATCATTTTTTGTTCGCGAGATTTCGTTGTCGAAAGAAGTGGGTCCGAACGTACGTACGTACGTACGTGCGTACACACACACACACACACACACACACACACACACACACACATACATGTGTTCAAAAACATGCGTAAAACACTACGGTGACTTTGAAATCTAAAAAAATTGTAAAACTAAAAATTTTAAAAATCGGGCCCATTACAATAACTTCCATATATGTGGGAAGTTAATAAGGTTGGTCTTTTTAAAATAACCGGAGCAAAAACATATTGAGCAATTACTCCTGAAACTAAAGAGACGCACATTTACTGTACGTAGATAGATAATCGAGGAAATCTACTTTTGCCAGCATTATCCTTTTTTAAACCTGTTTTTGGTTATTTTCATTTGTTCGCTAGTAGTTCCTTGAGCAATTGGGTTGTCATGTAATGCTCCCAATAGCTTACAATTAAGTTCGGAATGGTTAACATTTTTAGTGATTCTATTAATTGATTGAAATGCTTGTTGTCCATTTCGCTATAACAGCTAGAGAGGATGTTACCATAGTGAGGTCGGTTGCTGTGCTGGTTGTCGAATTGAAGATTGTGTGTGGACCATCATTAAGTATTATTAATTTACATGCATTTTTAATATCCAAACAACTACAACAAATGTATTTAATCGTGTTTTTTTTATCCCCAGGTTCTCCCACCGGCGGCGACAATTGGTTTTCTGCTGACAACAGATTACGCTTATAGGCCGTTGGCGATTACAGATTAATGTCGGTGATTCGCAATTAATCCCAAATTGTAGGTTTAAATGATTGTTATCGTATTGAGTCAAGCTCTTCTCTCGCCGCGTGCTCCGCATGGGGGGGGGGGGGGACTAGACAGAAGCAAAATATGCTTAGTTTAAAATTAAAATATTGAAATTACTTTTGGAAAATCTTAAAAGCATTGATGGGAGAAAAACTACATCCCATTGAAGGCCAGTAATAACTAGTGGTTTGGAGTCTTTCTTTTGCTTATCGAGGGGTAGTTAAAATCGCGGATTCACCAATCAAAAATATCGCAGGGATTGGGAGAGCGTCGTGCGTTTGCATTTAAGGCTTATTATTCTGGTGTCATTACTCATCGCTAGTTTTGATTTCGTCATAATAATTGATGTATATGTGATGAACTAGAGCTGAACAAAACTTGTCGACGAGAACATTATATTAATTTACATCAAATTAGATAACAAATTGCAAAATCTTTCTTTTTTATCAAACCCAATCATTTATCACCATCTTGGGAAAACTTTTTGTAAGCGCAGTTTCGAAATCTAAATTATTTTCAATTAGCAAAACTAATTCCTGCATCCATTTAGTTCCTGATCTAGGGAAAGTTGCAATCCAAATACCATCAGGGCGCGTTTGAAAGTTATAGAAATAATCTGCTGCATACTTAAACTTATTCGGAAAGAAATATTCTTTTGGACTGACCTGTACAAATCCAGTCCGTCCACCTACAAAAGAGTAATTTCGGTTAAAAAGAAAAACCACACTATTTCACTTCACAAAATCGAAAGTTATTCCAAATTACAAAACAAATCTTCAAGATATTACAGCATCATTGATGAAACATGCCGTGAAAATATTTTAATAGTTCTGAGTTAGTTTGCGGCTCAACGGGAACTATTTCGAACGGAAAGTTGTTTAAAGTTATATATTAATTTATTATTAAATTACATATACAATTAAATATTGCACCTTCAGTTGTTTTATGTCAGAAACTGGGGGAAAGTCTTAGACAACTTTTCAATTATAAAAGTTGCCAATAGATTTACCTCCAATCACAAACAATTTTAAATTTGCTGTTAATCTAGGAAAAACAACTATTTACTAACAAAGTTTACCTGTCTCCGCTGTAAAAAGTATTCTGCAAACAGCTAACACATTTTTCATGCAACCATTGCTTATAACAAGAACGCTGCAACATTTCTGTGTACCATTGCAGTCATCATTTGCCATTTAGTCCGCAATAACAATAAATTTGTTCTGCGTTGACCCTGTGCCTTGTGATGTGCATCCCAATTCAGCATCGCAGGCTGGAGGAATATAAGCATTCATGAGTTTATTGGAACCTTATTGAACAAATATATATACAAAATGTATGGCTCACGTCGTATGGCAATTTAGTCATGACATCTGGGGGCGTTGACCATGGAATTTTTCGGTTCGTTGGGCTCTCGACTCCTTGGCTCTACGCACATTTTGCACATCCAGTGAGCGTCTCGGTGCGTTTTCTCCTTCGATCTCACATATGATTATTTCATCAGTCTTGGGATGTTATTTCTTACAAAGTACACACATGACATACATCTGAGTCAGGCATTTTGAGCTTCCTATGTTCTGTGATGGACAATCATGAAGACTGTTGTGACTTTGTCATATTTTATTTCCAATTAATTGACAATTTCTGTCAACTGAAAATCTGTATTTATTAATATATGCTGTATGAGAAACAAGTACTTTGGAAAACGTAAATTCTCCAAATTTATGATTGTTTATTAATTAACACAGGTTTACTTACTTGTCATAAGCTGATATCACCTTGTATTGTAAACAATCGTATTGATCGGAGTAATTCCCCAAAGGTGTGGACACACGGAGCACATTATAAACAATTTCGTTGATGACACGGAGCACATTATAAAAATTTCGTCGATAACACGGATGCAATTGACACGGACACGGATGAATACACGGTGACACGCCATTTCATTAAATAAAACTAGACAAACATACTTTCCCAGCAAAATTATGCCGCATGAATAACTTATAACACATCACATCTTTGTACAATTTTTGAAAAAAACTTCCTTAACTTCAATAAATTACATTAACCTAACCACCTAACCCAACAAATAAACTTAATACAAAAAAAACTAGCTACGTCATAGCCTCATCTTTTTCTCACACATAAATAAGCACAACATAAAGGGGACTCTTCCGATTTATTAAAATTATTTCGAAGCCACCTTCAGCGAAAATAGTCTACCGTTTATCACAACAAAAACACAATTAGAAAATGTTACACTTTAAAAATAAATTCCTTTCAGGGTGAAATTTTCGCAAAATCCCAGATAATTTAACGCGTTTAGTTGGAACGATCGAAATAACTCACGTTTCGCGCGCGAATTCGTATGGAACTGTCAAACGGGCTTACACCACCAATGCTCAGCTGATCGTTTCAGCTGCCGGGCTTGTATCTAGAGCAATCTAGAGTAGGCTGTGCCAACGCCATCTTGATAACTACAGGCCGTAAGGTAGAGCCAGTTGTGACCCGTGACATCACACTATGAGGAAAAACGTGAAAAAGTCGAAATTCTGTCACTCGAAGTTTTGTTTAATTATAAGAAGTGTGATTAAGTTTTAAAATCGTTCTAACCAAAAACTAATAGTGAATCGTATAAAGAATAATTTGCGGTAAAAGTTTTGTGACATTCAAGTGGCGAAGTGGATATATTTTTTAGTTAAAGTGAAAATTTCGGCTAATTCGGCTCGGGCTTTAAATTAATATTGTGTGAGTTTCAGACATTATTTAAGTGAAATAACTAGTGTGTGATAAAATTAACTTGTGAGATAATGTCGTGATAAAAGTTTCGTTTAAATCTATTTAATTATGTGTGAGTTATCGCCGGTCAAAATATATTGGCAATATCCAAAAGAAATGTCAAATGGAGGGAAGTAATGACGTCCGCTCTTCAACCTAGCGGATGTAAACAACTCTCAATTGTATTAAAAAGTGAAAGAAATTACGTTTAACTTTATTATAAGTGATAATATAATAGTTTTGTGATGTTGTGAGAATATGTGGTACTAGTGATTCGAGTTTTGTTGGTAAATGGGGACAAATCTATTGACAACTTTTACATTTGAAGAGTTGGCTTAGATTTTTCTCTAATTGCTGGCATTATACAACAAATTGTATGATAAATATGAAGTGATCTGATTAAAAAATGTATTCGGGAGAATATGTGAAAACAGTGATTTGCAATTCTTACAATTTGTTGGCAAATGGGGATACATATATTAATAAATTATGGAATTGAAAAGTTGGATAAGATTTTTTCTAAGCTGTCACTTGAACAGCTGATAACAACTTTTCATTTGGTCGTATAGATGGCGCTGCTTTTGTTTCCTCATAAGCTGACGTCATCGTTTCTACCTTACGGCCTGTAGTTATCAAAATGGCGTTGGCTGTGCCGAACTCAAAGGTAGCGCGAACTTTTTTATTAAACTTCCTGAGAGGAAGGAGTGTATAAATAAGGCTCTTAGTTCTTTTATTAACTTGCACCCTGCAGAGGCATATATTTCATTGGTTAGTTAATAAAACACCTTTACTCCTTATTTCCTCATTTGCTGTAAAATATTAATAATTAATTTTTATATCTAATAACACATATTATATTTATACAAGCCGTTTATCATTCAACAAGCACTTTTCAAAAAGGTAAACAAACCAATTATATTTGTTTTATGTTCAACAATCGCACCAAATCAAGAGCATTGCTGCGATTATTTTTACAATCGCAGCGACGTTAGATAAAGCCAGCATGTCAAGTAACAGGTATATGACTTCAGCCACAGCCTACGAGTAAGTAACTAAATGGAGTGGCCCAATAGCAGAGATTTCCGTAGCCTGTGCCTAAAATGTGTGAGTTTACACGCACACAAGAAAAACAGTACAGGACAGGCTGTAGAAAAAATCTCTATATGGGGGTGCTTTGGTGCAATTTTTAAACTTCTGGAGAAATCTGTTTAAAATTGCAATTTAAAAGCAGCTTTTTCACTAAAATTTGTAATTTTTATTACGGCTTTTCATCACAAGAAATTTAACTAATTAATTTGCAAATCAGTAAACACTTCAATAATAAAGTTTTCATTTACTAACTCCTTGCTAAATTTAATTACACCACCGCCTTTGTAAATGGTAACTCAAGAAAATATGGCTGCTGAGCCAAAGGTAAACAAAGTCTACCTTAACGCAAAAAGTGGGTATTTTGTAAGTTAATAGTGTGTTTAACACCGCCTGAAATATTCTTATCACAAAAAAAAGTTATTTTCTCTTCGAGTGTTTTCGATTTTGCCACCGAGACATAACACCGGGGACAACTGGAGTTACTGTGACCCTGCACCAAAGTATCATCTGCTTCCAAGTGCGAAACCCTGTGTTCGAGTTTATTAGTGCCACCCGCTGTCAAATTGCAATTGAAAATTATGGAGATTAATAAAAAATCAGCAATTATATTTATTATAATTATTGGTTGGTTGGGAAAGAGTAAAGATTTTTCGTTTTCTCTCGTTTTTATTATAACAGGACAGTAAAAATAATTAATTAAATATAAAAAATCGCAGCACACAAGCACAATGCCAGTTACTTTTACTCATCTACTTCATTTGTGTAAGTAGTGTCACAGCTGTTCCTGGTCCAAACCAGGGGCAACCGGTGCTAGTACCAAAGGCAAAATGTGGCAAAAACGAGCAATCCGAAGAAAAACTCGAGTCATTGCACCGCAATCCTACGAATAAAGAACGAAAAGAAGGGCCCATACGAAAATTTCCTGAAGCAAATTTTAAAATGGTATAGGTTTTTACTAACCCAAATGGAAAACTACATTGGTGTAGTCAAAGAAAAATTTTACTGTAGAGGTTCTTTTTAACAAATTTAATAATTTTGGCGCGCACTTTAAATTAAATATCGCAAAATTTATCTTTGAACACTAAATTTTTAAAACACTTGCTTTTTAATTTTCACATTTGATTTTAATAAAATAAGTCAATTATAGAAATTTCTTCAACCGAGTTATGAGGGCATTTGAAATGTTTAAAATAGACTTATTTTAGTAAAATCAAATGTGAAAATTTTTAAAACAAGTGTTTTAAGAAAAATAGTGTTCAAAAAAATTATTTTAATTTACGGCCTCCCTCCTCTTTTTGCAACCGGGCTTGGGACCGGCTTCGGCAGAGTTGCGGCTTTGGTTGCTTGAAATGATTCTTGCTACACTAATTTAGTGGCTATGATAATACTTATAGTTATTAAATTCTGTACATTATCTATATACTCTAAATTTGATTAGGAAATCTATAATAGATATTTCAACAAATAAATAAACTATTCAAATTTTTTCAACTAATAAAAATTTAATATTTCTCTAACTCCCCCTTATATTAAAAATTAACCATAGCACTGAACCTTAAAAGAAAAAAAAACGAATGGCTACCAAGAAAATTACAAGTTACTTTTACTTCGCTTTGTTTTCGTGCTAAAACTAATTGATTTGCCTTCAATTAAGTCATTCAATGTAGCATTACTATTTAACTATTATTAGTTCTACATTTACCTATGAAACGAGACTCCAATAGTATGATTTTGCACTTTGTTCTTACACAAATTTATAATGCACTTTATTTTATCAATTTATTAATGTTTTCTAAGTAAACTTCACTTATAATGTCTTTATAATAAATTGTCTTTAATGTTTTTTAGCACTGCACTACACAAATTTTTAAAATTCTTAGCAAATTTCATACAATTTAAAGTTTTCTTCCAGAGGACACTTGCCGGCATAAAATCTTTCAAAAATGAAATGTCAAATTTTGACATTGAGTCTGCAATTTGACAGGTAGTCTGCAGAAAATTTTGCTTCACTTTTTGTTCTCGTATATATACGTATCGGCCTTTCCTTTTGTTCTTTATTCGTAGCCGCAATCTCGAACATGCATTTGCTTCTTCAAGGCACGAGTGTTAACACCGAAGCAAAATCGAAAACACTCTTCTTTATCTGTGATATTAAATCCCAGGCTTCAAGTCGACTTGAAAGTCATGTAACCTCGGATCGACTTCAAGTCGGCTTGACTGAAGTCGATTCGAAAAATTTGTCGGATCGACTTGAACTAAAGCAATGTAAGTGAAGTCAAGGTCTCAAGTAGGTTAACTGTCGCCACAGATTGAACTGTCAGTTCAATCTCAAGTCAAGTTTTCAATCCGACATGTAACCGTGGTAATTGTTTTGACACAACACGCAATAGTTTTATATTTTTGTCCTTCGCAAACAATTTAATCCTTACTTCAACATTACAGGACGATAAAATTAGCACATTTTCAACCAAAACACTCGGTTAAAGAAAAATGTCAAACAAGTGACAACACGAGAAGAAATATGAGAGCAAAAAAAAACGTAGTTATCGGCACACTCATGTACACGGATTTTACACGCTAGGGCCACTTCATTTAGTTTCCTACTCGTAGGCCACAGCCTACAGTTCGGCCATTTTGACAAGTCTTGAAGTTGTGTCACTAAAATTTCAAGATCGAATATTTAAGGAGATTTATTAACAAACTGGAAATATATTCTTTTCCAGGGTGGTGGAAGTTAATAAAAGTACTAAACGACTTATTTATACACCTCTTCCTCCCAGAAAGTTTAATAAAAAAGTTCCCGCTATCTTTAAGTTTGGCCGTTTTGACAAGTGATGTGTTCCTAAAATTTCAAGATCGAATATCTTGAAATCTAAAGCAGATATCAAGAAAATTTATTTATTGTTTTCGTTTTATTTTGTGGTGTTTTATCGAAATTCATAAAAAAGTTCGTGTCTTAAGCCTTTAAGGCCGTTTTAACAAGTCGTGAAGTAATGCGTTACTAAAATTTCAAGATCGAATATCTCCAAAACTAAGCCAGATATCAAAAAAATTTATTTAGTATTTTCGTTTTATTTTGCTGTGTTTTATCGAAATTCATCATCAAATCCGTATGCCACGGAAACTAAAATCGTGCCTTCTTTTAAATTCAGTATATGAAATTTTTTTTTTAATTTCAATAAAATATTCACGCGTCCCGCACAAAAACCAGACGAAAGATGACGGAACGCGAAATGTCAAAACAAGCGGGCATTTGGTCAAGTAAACATCTGAAGCATCCAAAGCACATAAAGTTTTAAGTAAGCAGAGCCGGCGAAGCAACCATTGTACTTCCTGCTTAAACATGAAGGCGGAAAGGTGCACGTGAAAACGTGTAATCATCGACTATGAGTAATGAGTGTAATCATCGGCTATGAGCAATCCCAAAGTGCCGTACCACACTTGTCCTGCTTCATCGCAGTTTGTAAGAGAGGGCGTGCAGGGGTGTATAGGGAAATCCGCACGGAACTTTCCTATTTATCGTCGCAACGGCACGCATACATTCAAAGCAAGGTTTATTTGGGTTCGGAAAATGCTTTAATATTACCACTACACTACATTTCGTGTTCTACACAAAATCCGACACAGCAAGTGTGGGCACCTTAGAACAGAAAACGAAAGGAAGTGCACTATGCTCAAAAAGTGTCCGAATTTTCCTTATGTGTTTGAAAGGTGTAAATGTGTTAGTTTTCACCATGGAAGTAGTATATTTTTGACTCATTCGAAGTGGTCCTCGCAAATATTACTACCATCGGATGGTATATAATCAGTTCTACCGATGGATTTTAACCAGAGTTCTCTGAAGTCTTTATCTTTTGGAATCCTAAAATACCAAAAAGTAGAAAAATATTTTAATATTTTTCAAGTTTTAGTAGAGCCCCTAGGCAAAAACTTCCGTCAGCTGTCGCTGAACCACCAAGGCGATCCAAAACTCTGATGAAGCTCAAATGTAAACAAACGAGCACCATCAAGAGAAATGTTTATATTCTTTGGTAATTTAGCTTTTATTTATACAGCTTTTGCACATATTTCAAAGAAAATGCTGTATAATTGCTTATTACATTATTTAACTTTCCTGAAAAATGATTTTCCACACCAATTGCGCCGATTATTTTTACAACAAAATACCGCACACTTCATCACGAAAAATGTTCAAATTAAGCACCTCAGATTCTTAGTAAACTAAACCAAAACAGTCTTTTAAATGTTAATTGTCTTTATTTGTAAAATTGCACCACTTTTAATAATAGAACAGTGAAAATTATTCAATAAACACTCTATAAACACTTTGAATGTGCACTCTTCAGATAGTCCACGTCAAATTGACATTACGGAAGGCGTGCTCTGGGTTCCCTTCCCACACCTTTCCAATGAACAAAAAATCGGAAAACACGTACACGGTTTATAGACGGTATTGCACTTCCTTTCGTTTTCTGTTCTAAGGTGGGCACTCGTGCGGACTTCATCGCGCGGAAGCACGACAAGTGTGGGACGGCACAAAGTATTTAAAAATAATTTGTAGTTGGTAGCACTGTAAAAATATTCAAGGAAATTTTTATGTTTCCATGAACTGTCAAAGCTAAAAATTTCCCTACGCCATGTTCTTTTTTCACGAATAGAATAGTTGGACACACGTATTTATTCGTAGGTAGGTTTTCTTTATATTTCCTGTTTTATTGAGCGAGTTTTAGTGTGTGGCAGAAGATTAAATCATACTAAAAGCGTTAAATTCTGTTTGATTTCAAGAATAACTTAGATCGAACTATTCCAAGGGAAAATCACAGCAGCTAAACTTAACCTCATTTTGTAAGGGAATACAATTCTAAGCACGTTTTAATATTTCAGAAAACGACAGTTATGCAGATCTTTGTGAAGACATTAACTGGTAAGACCATTACTTTGGAGGTCGAGCCATCCGATACAATAGAGAATGTTAAGGCGAAAATCCAAGACAAGGAGGGAATTCCTCCAGATCAACAGCGGCTAATTTTCGCTGGAAAGCAACTTGAAGACGGAAGAACTTTGTCAGACTATAACATTCAAAAGGAGTCTACTTTGCATTTAGTACTTCGTCTTCGCGGTGGGATTATTGAACCGTCTCTACGTATCTTGGCCCAGAAATATAATTGCGACAAGATGATTTGTCGTAAGTGTTACGCTAGACTTCATCCCAGGGCCACCAATTGCCGCAAAAAGAAATGTGGTCACACCAATAATTTGCGTCCCAAGAAGAAGTTGAAGTAAATTATGGATGTTCAAATAATCACTGTTCATTTCGCAGTGTGTTCACTAAATTTTCAATAAAATTTCCAATCTTTTAAACCAGGAGAAATTCGTTTTCTTTTTGAACATTATTAGGAGTGGATCAGGAACCTAAATATCCTTTAGTTACTCCGACCAAGATGATCTTTTGTCAAATCTTTTTCCTCAATAGTTTTGGTTAGTGGGGTTAAAATCGTTTGTCTCGCTAAAGTGGTGTAAATTTTGTCAATTATGTCAGGACCATTGAAAATGCTTATACTGTTCAAAGTGAGAAAGCCGAAGTTATATTTATATTATTATATATTATATACCAAATTTATTTTAACTTTTATTTAATTTAATGTTTTATGAAGAAATGCAAAAATGTCTTCTTAATTCATAAATCAACTTTCAGTTATCAAATTAGCTACAAACAAAAGTCAAGATGGAATTGCACCTTACCGTTTGTTTCACTAACGTGAGTGAAGGACAAATTTTACACTTGACTACACCACAATTGTAAGTTACACTTAATTTATACTTCCTGTGCAAATGTCACAGTTCATTCTGAAGAAAGTAAAATCAGACTTATTCAGGGGTGCACAGACAACAGAGAACGTTTCAGCAAATCCTTAGTAAGAGTCAGATCAAAAACAGGACACATTCACAGCTCTACACATGCGATTTATAGGCTCATGCATACCATCGTTAGACCGAAAGTGAACAACATGCAGTAAAGGCAATCTTCGTAAGTTATATAGGTGAGTATGCCAATAAGAAACCATGCCTGCGAGAGTGCAGTAAACTATGTCCGAGTTCAAAAGCTGGTGAATAAAGACCAGGTCAGCAACTCTACGTCGTTCTTCCAACGAGTGCATATTAAGCATCTGGAGGCAATCCACATAAGGAGGAAGCCTCAGTGGATCATTCCACGGAAGGTCTCTTAGCGCGAACTTAACAAAGTTCCGCTGAACCAACTCAATGCGTCTAGAATGAACAGCATAGCAGGAAGACCAAACCTGAGAGGCATACTCAAGATAGGCCAATTCTCAAAGAAAAGAATAATTGAATTAAGGTCGTTCGATCAGAAAACTCCCTTGACCAGAGCTTTACATAACCCAGAACTGAATTACTCCTAGAAACAATATAGTTAATGTGCAGATTGAAATCGAACTTCTTGTCTAGCTTCACACCAAGATCAGTAACAGATGCATGCGACGGATAGTAGTATCCACAAAGGTATAGTCAAAGACGAGCTGACTGAGGTTCCTAGAGAATGACATAACTTCACATTTATGCAAGTTAAGTTGCAGGCCATTTGATCCACACCAAGCCTTGAAGGTATTTAAATCATCCTGAATGCAGGAAGAATCATAACTGTTTCTAACGCATGAGAAAATCGTCTGCGTAGATTAAGACTTTGGAGTGCTTAATCAGAGGGACAATGGCAAGAATAAACAACAGCGGCCCAGATGGCTACCCTGCGGTACACCAGATGAAACCCTAACGACATGAAAACCTAGATAAAGTATTACGGAAAGATACTCGGTAAGTCCTATCTTTTAAGTAAGAGCAGATCCAGTCGAGCAATAAAGGCGGAAAACCCAACCTTTCAAGTTTAAGCATAATCACACAGTGAGGGAGTTTATCAAATGCATTGCATGCTGTGAATATATAACAGATTCGAACAACTTGGGTAGGCAGGAAAGCTTCGCGATGGGCCTATAATTTGTTATTAAGTTGTTATGCCCCTTTTTATAAACAGGATTTATAAAGGAGCTCTTCCATAACATAGGAAATCTGCCGGCCAGAAGAGTTTTGTTGAAGATGAGTTCCAGTGGAGTGAGTAAGGCATCAAAACAGGATCTCAAGAATGCAGGTGGAACACCATCAGGGTTAAAAGAAAAGTCCAGTTTAAGTTCGTTGCTACTATCGATGATGCAACTAGAGGATCCATTGTACCACATTGTAGATGAATAATTATCAGTTTTCTTCTTCATATTAACAAATTTAAAAAAGGTACGAGGATCGTTATATAAGTTATCGCGAACATTATCAGGGTATTCACTGTATAAAGATGAAGTAACGCTAAAAAGCTGCCATGACCATAAACGAAATCACTATAAGCTGACGTGTTTCTACAGCGTAAGTAATTTTTCCATAGTCTATTTTTGTTATTCTTAAGGCTCTGTAGTTCTCTAGTATACCACGGGCAATCATCGATATCGCTACCATAAAAAAAAGATGGGAAATCGATTGAGAGGATCCTGTTTGAAAAATCAGAGAAGTAATTATTGCGTGTTGTGTCAAAACTATGTGAAAAAAGTTCAAGTTTTAAGCGATTAGTGATAATGAAGTGTGTAGTGCAATTTTGCAAAAATTCAAGTTCTTTAAAACACCCCGGGATTTAATTTCACAGATAAAGTAGAGAAAATAACTTTCTTTTGTGATAAGAATATTTCAGGCGGTGTTAAACACACTATTAACTTACAAAATACCCACTTTTTGCGTTAAGGTAGACTTTGTTTACCTTTGGCTCAGCAGCCATATTTTCTTTAGTTACCACTTACAAAGGCGGTGGTGTAATTAAATTTTGCAAGCAGTTAGTAAATGAAAACTTTATTATTGAAGTGTTTACTGATTTGCAAATTAATTAGTTAAATTTCTTGTGATGAAAAGCCGTAATAAAAATTACAAATTTTTGTGAAAAAGCTGCTTTTAAATTGCAATTTTAAACAGATTTCTCCAGAAGTTTAAAAATTGCACCAAAGCACCCCCATATAGAGATTTTTTCTTCAGCCTGTCCTGTACTGTTTTTCTTGTGTGCGTGTAAACTCACACATTTTAGGCACAGGCTACGGAAATCTCTGCTGTTGGGCCACTCCATTTAGTTACTTACTCGTAGTGTGATTCACATGAATTCTTTTTACTTTTTACTTTTTGGTACATTTTTCTGTTCGGCAAGATTTGGCGGTACTTTTTTGAGAGAAGGCTGTGATTTTCTCCGAATGAGAACAGAATTTTGACAGGAGTAAGTGATTCTCTCAAATAATTTTGACAGGAGTAAATGACTGCACACTACCTGTACTCTTTATTTGCATGTATATTCTTATGACCTTAAAAGCTGGATACATTTCGTTTAACTGTGGTGCCAGTGTTACTTTTCAAATTAGCTGAGTAATTTAGGGAGCCGGTTATCTAGTAGTAAGTAATCTTTGAGTCAGCCCTTTTAAAATCAAGAACGTACTGATCTACGTTGGGGCAATATTAGAACCATCGTACCAGAAAAAGATGAAAATAGGCGGGTGTAAACTGTTGATAGCGGATAAGTTACGAGAAGTCGATTCGGCTATAGTGTTACACGAATCAGAAGAAAAGATAAGATTTAACCTTAGAATAAAGAACTAGAGGAAGCGCTGTACCGTGTAAAATTCCTATCCGTGAGTGAAGCTGTTCGAGGAATTTAAAATCAGCTGGGGTCGTTGACTAACAGAAACGAAAGCATATAAGAAAATGGGACAAATATATTTCGTACTGTCAAATGTGGTTTACTTTTGGTGTGTGAAAAAGTTTCCTCGATTAAATTAAGTTAAATTTTGGTTAAGTAGCTTTTTTTTAAATGTTATTTAATCACTCCAATAAAGTTATTAGACTATTTTGTGATTTTATGTGAACCGAATTTGCCTTAATACCCAGAATTTGTATAAATTAATCAGCATGAAGTGTTCGGTTTTATTAGCCTTGGAGTCAGAGTATCTATCCTTACGAAAAATCTGATAGGACCCGTTAAGAATTTCTGCATCATTAAAACCGTTATGAAGCCAGGTCTCGGTCAGAGTGATGACGTCGTAACAACAGGCAAGAGAAGCCTGAAATAACTGGCTTGTTCTTGTTTTTAATCCCCTTACATTTTGGTAGTAAAGGGAAAGCGTACTTAGTTTTTTTGGTTGCTAACTGTGGTTCTATTCTGAGTGCTTCCCGCGACTTTACGACGGGGCACAGACTCGTGTGCGATGATATTCTCGGGCCAGAAATCGGGCACCACTCCTCTTCTACATGTTGCCAATAACGTCGTCAACAGAAGTCGATGGATCAAGTCGGGAAACAAAAAAGGACCTCGGTGGTTGCGCAATCCTCAGAGTAAAACCCTCATTTCGAGACACATTAACAGATCTCAATGGAAATGTGTCTTACGATGGCTGAGGATTATACTGAGAGGCGCCGGGAGATATGTTCACAGCTGGGTCCGATGCAGGGGGTGATGGGGGAGCAGATCCTTATTCTTTTCAGAAATCCTAGTAAGAAGCTGATACCGTTGCCTCTTCGTAATTGCTAAAATATGTATATTTCCTGCTGTAATGTGTGCGCGGTATGATGCAACGTAAAGTTGCCGCGTGATGTGCAGGTGGCACGCCTAGCGTGCATAGCTCGTCGGTTTGGGGTCGGGTTCTTGGACATTAAGTCACACACCACAACAGTATTCGAGTGCCTGTGGCGAAAGAAGGTTGGGGAATCCTTCTTTTAGGTCAGTCCTACGAGGAAGTAACTAAAGGATCGTATCGTATCAATACCATGTTTGTGAGCATGGCAAATTTTCGATTTTCTGCGGGCAATGAGGAGGCAAGTGATTCCAAACTGGTACACTGGCTGTCACTTTTATTTATGTTTCTCCGGTTCGAAGTGAAATAGAGAAATGAAAAGTAAGGAATATTTCACACTTTAGTTCCACCGTCGTAGGTACAAAACAAAATCGGAAGGAACTCATTCTGTTAAAGTTTTATAATTTACGTGATCGATACACAATATTTAGCCGAGGAGAACTTCGGCAAAATTTAAATAATATATATTATATTATATAAATACATCTTATTATATACATAATTATTACATTGATCACAATTTATTATTTAGTTCAATATTTTAAAATACGCGGCAAAACTCCCGTACATAAAATACTATCTTAATCACCTGCTTTGTGCTTATGAGATTGTATGCATATAAATCTCTCACAAGTTTAAAATTGCTACGCTTTTCTGAGGTAAAGGCCTCTCCTTTAGTTACTTCCTCATAGGGTCCGCTACGAATTAAAGAAAAATGAGAGAAACAGATGAAAGGAAGAGCAATCTTAGAACAGAAAACGAAAGGAAGTGCAATACCGTGTATAAACCGTGTACGTGTTTTCCGATTTTTTGTTCACCGGAAAGGTGTGGGAAGGGAGCCTCAACTTCGCCATAATGAAATGTCAATTTGACGTGAACTTTCTGAAGAGTACAGATCCAAGTGTTTATTGAATAATTTTCAGTGTTTAGTTGTTAAAAGTATTGTAATTTTACAAATAAAGACGATTAACATTTAAAAGACTGTTTTAGTTTAGTTTACTAAGAATCTGAAGTGCTTAATTTGAACATTTTTCGTGATGAAGTGTGACGTATTTTGTTGTTACTATAATCGACTCATTGGGTGCGGAAAATCATTAGTCAGGAAAGTTAAATGATATAATAAGCAATTATACAGCATTTTCTTTGAAATATATGCAAAAGCTGTATAAATAAAAGCTAAATTACCGAAAAATATAACCATTTCTCTTGATGGCGCTCATTTGTTTACATTTGAGTTTGATCAGAGTTTTGGCTCGCCTTATTGTTTCAGCGACAGCTGACGGAAGTTTTTGCCTGGGGTCTCTAATAAAATTTTAAAAATATTAAAATATTTTCCTACTTTTTGGTATTTTAGGTTTCCGAAAGATGAAGACTTCAGAGAACTGTGGTTAAAATCCATCGGTAGAACTGATTATATACTATCCGATGGTAGTAATATTTGCGAGGACCACTTCGAATGAGTCAAAAATTTACTACTTCCATGGTGAAAACTAACACATTCACACCTTTCAAACACATAAGGAAAATTCGGAAACTTTTTGAGCATTTTGCACTTCCTTTCGTTTTCTGTTCTAAGAGAGCAACAGGCCTGGTGTCACCCGTTACTCCTAGTCGCGCTGAACTGTCATGAAAAATGCAAAGAAAAAAGAAAATTTACCCACTTCATTCCTGAAAATAGGATGCTGAAAACAAAATTAAATTAAATCAAATTACAAATTAACAACATGAAAATCTAGGATAAGGGATAAGGGATGAGAGAAACAAGAGGAGGATGAAGCTTCATAGGGTTTCTAAAAATAAAAAAATAAAATGTAACTCATAGAATTCATATTAATATATTCTACTCACAAAATCATAGAAGCATTAAATTCTTAGGGCCTTTCCTTAACATTACTGTCCACAAAACAATGAATTAAGAATTAAAATCATCACAGTGCATCAAATTTTAATGAAGTAAGGCCAACAGTTCATAAAATACACAAAAAACTCTATGTATTGTAATTCCTCTACTACCTAGAATAATTATCTATCCTTGTGAACTAAAGTCATGAGAAAGAAAAAATGTATACGCATAACATTTAAAAAAAATACTTAATTTTGGTAAATTAGCCTAAAACACCTGAACGAACTATTCATAATCAAGATTGGAGTTTCCATTTCTTTTTCTTTTTTTTCAACAAAAATTAGCGGTGCTGGTATCTAGCTAGATATCTCATGCGAACGAGCGGGGCACAAAGCAAACATTCAGTATTTTACAACAAGACTAATTCGCAATAAAGGTTATATATATAATCTTGTGTTTAAAGCAAAAATTGCAAAATGCTTATTTCACTACTAAAAAAAATTAAAATAGAAGACCAATCCCTATTCATTTTAGTTAAATATAGAACTTGGTATAAATAAAAAGTATGGACGCAAAATGCTGTTCACTAAAAAGTAGTACACGTTTACCTATAAGGTAATTTTAACATAAACACTAAATAGTTCCTGATTAGCATACTTATTTAAAGTTGTAGATAGGACTTAGAAATTATATGAGTTTAAAACATTAAAAGTGAAATTATACTATTTAATTATTAATAACCTCATTTCGAGCACTAATATGAATTTAAATTTGCAATAAATGCGTTTGACAGTATTTATATCAAAATATCTAAAAAATGGTAGTCTATATTTCAAATTTTTATATGGAAGAGTTTAAACTGTAATTTCGATAAACAATAATTGTGTTTTCGATTTAGTATAATTTTAGTAAAACTTTTTCTGCACCTGTCTAACAAAAAACCCCAAATTGTTCCTGATATAAAAAAAATCCATGACAATATTCTAGAGATTGGAAATTGATCGTTCTTATATTTATCTTGCACTTGAGAAATCTACACTTAATAAGCAAACGAAATTGCTAAATTATTTATCGCCACCTTTGTTACTGAGTTGTACTCATCAATTCTGTTGTAAATATCTTTGTGTGCTTTTGATATTTTCTGCAAATATAGAAGCATCTAGAAGATGTTCTCGACCAATGTCAGCTTCCAAAGGACTGGTGTACTATGAGGTGTTTGACTACACCTTCGTGTAGGCATTTGCGCGAGGAAATGGGGGCAATAAACTTAATTACTAACACACCTGGAGATGTTCACCTTCCATTTGTCCGTTTATAACTTACGGTGACTAGTGATTTTGCTATATAAGCGCCTCGTTTCCTGTCTGACTAGCTGACCTGTTTCACGCCCTGTGGGCCGGCAATTTCCTCCTTTGAGTGCCTGCTGTTCAGGGAGGCACTCTTGAACTGAGGGACGGGCGGGGATTTAACGGTTGGCCGCCTAAAGATGACATTTACTGATCGTTTTATTTCCTGTCTAAGTAAGATTGATTCGCTGTGTCTGTGCTTGTTTCTGTTTTTTTCCTCCTTTTCGGTATTGATGAGGCAATGGGAAACTAACTTGAAATTGCCTATTTTGCCGCTATAGGTTATGTCTGGGCTTGCCCATAAATCCATCCTCCATCCTCCAAACTGCAGTGGCGGCGTAACATGGGTTGGAACACGGGGCGGATTCCTAATGAACAGCCCCCCTCCCCCCATCACTACCAAAAAAATTAAACATCAAATACTAAACGGGCTTACGCGACTTTATTTTGTTAAAATATTCAATTGCATTATCAAAGTTTACTTTCCGTTCCTTTTCAATAGACAAATAAAATAGTTTTTAAAAAAAAGTTGAACCGACTTCACAAAAAGCGCTAAAAAGCATTAAATAATTTTTAATTTTATATCTATTACGACATTTTGAAGTCGGTGCAAATCAAACAACTACAACAAAAATATTTAATCGTCATTTCTTATGATCCCGTAAGCTGAAACGTTCAGGTAGTATTATGTATTATTTTCAATTGTGGTTCTGTAGTTGTTTTATTTGTTTAATTTGCACCGACTTCAAAATGTCGTAATAGATATAAAATTAAAAATTATTTTATGCTTTTTAGCGCTTTTTGTGAAGTCGGTTCAACTTTTTTTTAAAAACTATTTTATTTTTCACTTTTTAGTGTCTTCGACTCTCTACAACGAAGAAAGAACCATCCAAATCGGAACAAGCGTTAAAAGTTAGTTTTAACCCCCTACCCCACCCCCATTCCACTAAACTTTTTTTCTCATGGTATCAATCAAGGAACATACTCTACCGAACAGAAAAGGAATCATCGAAATCGGTCCACGCGTTACGAAGTTACTACCCCTCCCCCTCCCCCACCTTCACCATAGGCCAAATTATTCTCCTATTAGCAATGGGGGATCACACTCTATACAACAGCAAAAGAACCATCCAAATCGGTCCACGTGTTACAAAGTTAGGTTCCATCCTCCCCCTCCCGCTCCCCCACCCCAGCAACATTTGTTTTCTCGTAGAACCTAGGATCATATTCTACTCAATAGAAAAAGAATTATCCAAAACGGTCCGCGCGTTACGAAGTTAGACTACCCCTCCCCCCACCCACACCTTTCATCATAGGACCAAATTATTTTCCTATTAGCAATGGGGGACCACGGACCACGCGTTACAAAGTTAGGTTCCACCCCCACCCCCACCCCACTCCGCACCAAAATTTTTTTCTCCTGGTATCAACTACGGAACATACTCTATCGAACAAAAAAAGAATTATCCAAATCGGTCCACGCGTTACAAAGTTAGACTACCCCTCCCCCCACCCTAGGCCAAAATTTTTTTCTCCTATTAGCAATGGGGGATCATACTCTGTACAACAAAAAAATAACCATCCAAATCGGACCACGCGTTACAAAGTTGGGTTTCACCCCCACCCCCCACCCCCACCCTACCAAAAATTTTTTTGACATGGTACCAATCGGGGAACATACTCTATCCAACAAAAAAAGAATCATCAAAATCGGTCGACGCGTTATGCCCCGTCAGACTTAAAAAAAAAAAAAAAAAAAAAAAAAAAAAAAAAAAAAAAAAAAATACGCGTCGAACTTAGAACCTCTTTGTTTTTGGGAAGTCGGTTAAAAATGGAAAGATTGGTTAGTCTCGCTTGGCTCGTTGTCGATCTTCAGTACGATTTTATTAACATTAATTTTGAAAAGCTTCTTTCACGTCAAGCCACCTAAACGCAAATAGTTAAGACAAATCTTAGACACAGCACTAAATTCGGAACAGACTGAGAATAGCCCCATTTTATAATGAATCTCAGAACACCCCAGGTAGTCCACTGGACCGCCACTTGGAAAGACATGCTGACGCCTTCCAAGTGGCGCCGCAGTCGTAAAATCTCCAAAATAATGTCCTCTTCAGAAAATTCATCAAAGATTTTTGTCAGATTTGGAACTATACCACGAAGTTCTTCTTCTGTTGACGTAAGCAGAATTTTAGGCTGCACAACACCAAATGTTATGAGGATGTCATCCATTGCTCTGTACTGATGGTCTACTCTAGTTCTTCGTAAAATCTATCAAAACACTCTGACATTGCTCTCTGCAGCTCTTCTGGCAATGTTAGTCCAGCACCTCTGGCTTTTTCTCCTGGCGTACGTTTTCATAATCTCCTCCTTCCTCTTTTCAATTGAAATATCTAAGTCCTCACACATTTTAGTTGCATAAGAAATAGCTCTTTTCACTATTTGGATCCGTTGGCTTTGAAGAAAAATTTTAAGAGCTTTGAAAGCTGAAGTCACAAAAGTTCATTTGCAAGATAGTTGATTCCAGTAAGGGATATCACATTAGCTTGCTGACGTTTTCTATACTTTTAGATGATCTCTGCCAAACCATATTTTTCATTCCGACTTTAAATTCTTGAAGATACTGACATCAGCCGGCTACATTATGTGCGTCGTGTTGGGTGAGAGCGCATACAAAATGATCCCGTTATTCTCGTTGTTGCTGCAACACTCACTTAACTCGTCGATCAAGTTAGATTCGTATCCACAAAGAAGGCGATTGGTTTCCCAATCCCGTGAACTTGTTTGCAACGTATGTAATTTTCGGAGCCTAGCTCGAATCACATATCCAGATATACACCCTTCCTTTAGTTATGATCTCTGGAACTCGTTGGACGATTTCTGGATGCCTTTTTAAAACGATTGGAACCACTTACCTACTTAGTATCCAATCTACGATTGAAGTTTTTCGACCATCATAATTTTTAACGGTGTCAAGAAACTAATTTTTAACAAGGATAATATTGACTTTTCTTCTCGATCGACCAAAACTGCTGAAGGCAGAGAATGGGAATGTGCTTGGCATGTTAAACCTTTGGCTAGTTTCTCTTATTGACACTCCTATTGCACCTCAATGCAGTATTTAGCTGTTCCTGGTTGTATGAACCAGCGTTTGTTGTTGGAGCTATTCTATTTTAGAGTTAAACAAGTTTTGTTTATCCCTTAAATACAATAAAATATAATCTAATAAAACAATAGTGAATTAATGGAGGTAAATGAATTTCACATTAAAAATATAACACGTAATATCGGTTATTTTATTTAACTTTTTATTATTTTATATTAGCTAACTATTTTAATAACATTTAGCAATATTTAAAGTAGATAACTAATATTTCTAAGCCCAGGATCACTTTTCATTCATGTAAACTTCATGGATCATGTAGATATGTAGATAGCGTTAAATTACTTCTCTCTTTTATAAACTTATAGTAAGTAAACCTTTAAATTTGCAATAAATTTTGTAAAACTACTATAAAATAGGTGTTATTTATACATATTCCGTTTAATTAAATAAATTCGTGTAACTATTCATTACAATTTAGATGGCGGTGGCAAGGCGCAACCGATCTGATGGGGACTCACAAAATATTTAAATTACTCAAATAGGAAATACTAAAATTTCGATTATGTCGAGGAAAAGTTCTGGTTTCGTGGTGAATAATTACACATATCATGTATGAAACCTAATGTTTACTTAATTAATCTGAAAGATATAATAAACTTTATAATTCTTTTCACAAAACATTTATGGATTTAAGTTTAAAGAATTTTGTTTTTCTTTTGTTTTAATTCTTAATTACAATCAAAATTTTATATATTTTATTTAAAATTTTATTTTTTTTACTTTCCAGACAATATATATCTATTGCTAGATTATTACGATACAAATTATTATTTGTTGTATATAGTGTTCTTACAAAGACATTGATTTGTTAAATTTTGCTTTTGCACATTTATGAAATTTTTCTTTTTATCACAAAGCTATTGATTCATTCCATTTGATCTCTTTTTTGTTTTTTATATGATTATAATTTATGTATATATATATATGATTTTTTTTTAAATTTACATACTTATATATGTAGTGAGATACAACTGAGATACGCATTATGTAGCATTATTTAAATTTTGAATTCTTGATATATACATATGTTATCTACTATTATGCTACTATAACTTTATTTATAGAATTTTTTACATTTCTTGTAATAAATTATCGTGTTATGTTTTATCTTTATTTACTTATTTAAATTTTAAATAAATCTCTCCTTATATACATATATATATATATATATTTTTTTTTTAAATTTTTTTTTGAGTTATATCTGAGATAGACACAATGTAGCAGAATGAAAATTTTGTAAATGATCAGGTTGTAGCAACTTAAACCGTAGATGAGTTGCAATAAATGATGATAAGGTTGGGACCTGGGTCTGGTCCTGGATCTGGACCTGGGTCTGGTCCTGGACCTGGATCATGGCAAACCCCATAACAATAAGTAAAGAAAAGGTGGTGTTTGGATAGAAATTTTGTTTGATAGAGAGAAAAAAAAGCATTGCTTGCGTAAAATTTTTCTGATAAGAGTTGACTACTGGGTCTGGTCTGTACTAACGTAAAATTTACTGATAAGAGTTGAATGTCTGGGCCCGGTCTCTAGTAGCATAAATATTTGGTGATAAGGAAAAAAGCATTTGCTGTAGTAACCTTGTACTTTAAAAGAGTATCATGCAATTTCTTTTTCTGATTTAAATATAGGCCAAAATTGTGGTATATTGCGAAATAATGTTACGTCATCCGATCATTAAGAACTATCAAAAATAACAAGTCTGTACAGGTTTGCCGATTTCCGGGATGTTGCGGTTTTCAATAAATGAGAGTACAAGACATCTGCTGAGATTATCACAGTTCAATATTTTCTCGTGTTGAGTAAAGACATAGAATCAAAATGATTCAAGCTCTAGTGCAGCAGCAAAATTCAGAAGATTTAAGCCGCTTCTTTACATGAAGGATATGGATCAAAGATGTGCATACAGGATTTTAAGCGCGAAAAGGCTAAAAACAAAATATGGTGACCGGATTGTTCTGGAATTAGAGAATCATCAGTTATTCTTACCAACACGTTTTAATTTCATAGCCCAATCCACAATTCAGAAACTGAATTCAAATTCAAATTCAAGTTTATTAACTCAATGTGAAAAAAAAAACATTAATCTTTTACAAGCACAGGTAATGCATAAATTAATACTACTTCAAAGAACAATAATGAATAGTAAAATAAAATTTAAGAGCAAATTAAATGAAAATATTAAGTAAATGTTATAACAAATTTACGATAGTATTTATATAAATCAAGAAACTTTAAACTAAACTAAAGCTAAAGCCAAGGAATATGGATTAAGACAGAAAAAGAAAAGAAAACAGAAAGATGATAAATCAGGTGGGTTGTCGCACAAGTGCTCAGGTTGAGGATAGATGTTCAAACAAGAGTCTTCGAAATCCACCTGCGTTACTCGCATTCTTAATTTGCGTTGGAATATTATTGTAAATTTTAACTCCACGCACAAAAAATGACCTCCCTGTAACTAATAAAGTATAACGCGGAAGTATAAGATTGCCCGATCTTCCAGATGAGCGCATGACTTGCAATTTTTCATACACATATTCCTAGCAACCTACTGATGAAGAGGCAGATATGATACTTAAAGTACGATTCTAAGGACATTCCAAGGACATAACACGAATACATCGATACATGATCGTATCGTCGGAGAAGAAACACATACTTCGTGCAAGAATTAAATGTCACCGTCAACTTGCGGAGATTTGCAGAGTCTAGGCCAGTATAAGTTACGTCCCCGTACGAAAACATTGGGATAAGAAGAGATTGAACTAGCCTCAAACGGGTGGATTGCAGGGTATAATGAGCTGAGGCCCAAAGCCTACGCAGCCCACTATAAATTTTATGTATCACCGAGTTGACATGGTCAGACCAGTCAAATGTTTTATTCATAATTATGCCTAAATTTGTAACCTTTTCCATGTAAGGAATGATTTTAGAGTTAAGAATGATTGGAGGAAAATCAGAGGTATCAATGCTTTGCCCAGAAATAACAATGCTACGGCATTTCTGTAAGTTTAGAGTTAGACCGTTTCTTACTATCCACAGATGAGCAGCAGTAAGATCTTCGTTCATGCAGGCTACGGCGTCTATGCAGATAAAGCTGTACATCGTCAGCGTACATATGATAGGAACAGTGCTTGAAAATTTTTTGAATATCATTGATGAATAGAGAAAAAAGGATTGGGCCCAATATCGATCCCTGCGGAACGCCGTCAGGCATTGGTTGAAAATCCGAGACGTCATCATTAATCTCGACTCTTTGCACCCTTCTGGAGAGATAGCTGGAAAAGAAAGTTATTGCCTCCCTCGAAAATCGAAAACAGTGCTTCAGTTTGAGTAGAAGTAACCTATGATTAACTCTATCAAACACTTTTGTAATATGAAGCTGTAATTGAATGAAGCTAAACACACAAACAATGGCGGTATTGGATATAGTTATAATTTGGAATTTAGTAATCAGCAGATTAATATTCAACCTGAGAATATGATAACGAATGCTATGTATTACTATGTAGATCAATAAAATTATATTATTACAGTTACTTTGTTTAAATTCTACTTTAAACTTAGATAAGAAAAAGCAGATATAAAAATTCAACAAATTTCAGCTCTTTCCCAAAACAGCCTTCTGGCTACCTAATTAGTAATTATTGCTTGTTTGGGTGAGGGGCAGTTTTTTAAATTGATGCTATAAATACCTGATACTTCATCGAAAAACGTCAGTCCAGGAAGACATTTTGGTCTGAAACAGTAAAGGCTGACACTAAATTTTGTGTATGCGAAGGGGGTTGGAAAAATTTTAGGATCATTAATGTAAGTGTGAATCCTAATGATGTTTTAGAGATATACATGACTCCAGAAGATGGCAACAGGAGTCTAATATTATGGTTAAGAGCTGGCGAGCCGATTTCTTCTACATTTCATTTTGATTTCAATTTTATGCCCTGGCAGCATGTAAAGTTAGACGTCTACGGTAATTGGAATGGATAAGAATCAACTAAATATCTGACCTTATATTGATTTTAGGAGGTGACATTGTATTAGTTGGTGAATCACAAGATCGCACAGTTAGGTATAAAAATACAAATCGTTTTCCCTGGAACTGCCCCTTTGGTGATGAGGATGATTGGAATTGGAATCATCCTATGAAAATTAAAATGGAAAATAAAAAAATAGAGGGGGATGTTATAAATGTACCAACGTCATAAAGTTCAGTTAGTTCTTGAGTTCAAGTCAACATACTAACATTAAAAAATGGTTAGACGTTCAGTAAATGTTTTGCTTTTATCACTATGCATCTTGCATATCAATAGTTCACCAATCCCGTTAAGTGTAAATCTAATGGACAAAAGTCATTAGTAATTTAGATTTTGCGCTAACCCTACCAAACAATGACTCTATACAAATTGGATTATCTTTTAAACTGCTGACTTACAGTAACACCAGCAATCCGAAAGAAGATGTAGTTTGTACTTCAAAAGAGATTAATGATGAGGAAATTGTTATTACTACATCAAGCACCACTACAAATGATAATCCTAAAAAGAAATTTGTATCCATTGACGAGGTCATCGAAGGTTTCAGGCAAGAGCTATTAAAGAAAGAAATGAATATTGTAGGAATTATTGAGAGCAAGGATATCTTTTACAGGCACTTTAAACTTGAATTCGATGACGAAACTATGCTAACCATTCGTTGCACATATGACAGTAATTACGTAACTCGCTCATTGAAGATATCATGCTATGAATACCGCGAGTTTGAAACAGAAAGAATTCTAAGTAACGGTGAAGTTGAGATGGTGAAACAAGTTGATGCTTATTATAAGAGCGATGTGGAATTAGTGAATTTAAGAGGAATGAAACAAACATATAAAATGAACATTTCAAAATAAGCAGTTACAAAAGAAAGTGTAATCCCTTTTTTTATGGCAGCTCAAAATGGAGTATCTTCACACAAAAATAATTTTGGATAATATTTGCAATTTAATTGAATTAACAGATTTTAATGAACTTATTGCTGAATATAAAAAGCTAGATTTATTAACTCCTGGTATTAAAGAGGTTATAGAGGTAAGACCAACAAAGTAGACATTTAATTATACATATATTTCAATTCTTTCTTTGTAGAAGAAACCATTTTTTAGTGATTATCAAAAACATGGGAGGTTCTTTCTTAAACTCTCTAAAACTGATTCAACAGCGTATAAAAAATTCAAGGATATTTGTAGGAGTTTGCACTTTCAAGATGGGTTGCTTTTGCTACAAAAAGAAGAAGATAAGGCCAAAGCAGTCGGAAAAAAAGTAGTTCAATTTTATATTATCCCCAAGATACATTATGTTCCAATTTGGAAACGTAAGGGTCCCTGGGAAACATATGCTGTTGACAGATTTCGCTTTCAACGACGAATTCGAGATATGAAAGATGTTTTGGATCCCATTTTAGCTGCCTCGCATAGAAATGAAATTTATAGTTTAAGATATAAAAATTTCAAATAGAGTAATAAAATAAAAGTACTTTTAATATAAAATATTTATTTGTATAACAATATTATAATACATTATCTTTCTTAATCCAAGAGTTGTGTTTTGATGAAAATCCGAGCCATTTAACATAAACTTTATCTGCGTTTCTTTTCAATATTTTTTCTACGAGGTAAACATCAGGATTCTTCGTCTTTTGGAGCTCCATTTCATAAAAACTCCCCTTTATTGCATTGCCTTCATGGTCTTTCAAGAGATATGTTACAGGATTCGTTATCTGAATTTTTGAGATCTTGAAGATCTCTGTAGTCCAGTTTGGTGTATACCCCTTTTCAAATACATGTTTATATTTACTAATACGAACAAAGTCTCCCAGTTTAAATGTTGGTAAATGAAACGTCTTTAAATGATTGTAAACTGTTGATAGCAATTTTTTCTCATTCTGCTTTGTCACATCACGTGGTCTCATTTTTATTGTTCGATGATTACTTGAGTTATATTTTACGAGTAATTTCTTAACCATATCTATCCATCGGTATGAGCCCTGCATACTAAACTCTTTCCACGTCATGCCTTTTAATGTTCGATTAAATCGTTCAACTATAGATGCTTTTAAAGGGCTATATGTAGAAAAATGATTAATACGGGATTTTCTCTTTTCCGTCATCAGTTTGTAAATTTGTGGGACTCCAACCTTCTTTTAGTATGGATTTCATAGCTTGAGTAACTTCGACACCAGTCTTTCTTTTAATAGGAATTGCCCATGCATATTTAGAAAATCCGTCTATTACAGTTAATAAAAAATTTTGACCATTATTGCTTGTAGTATAAGCTCCCATCTCAACTAAATCTGCTTGCCATAGATCATCTATTCCTTTCATTATAACACGTCTTCTTTTGAAATTTTTTCTGGCTGGTTTATGAAGCTCATTAACTACCTGAATTTTACTCATTTTGAAATTGTCAGAGATTCTACATTAATTAACGCTTTTAAATTTTTTATTAATTTCCTGTAGATTCAGATCTATATATTTCATCAACTTCTCTTGACCGTCGACAATTAATTCATTTACATATAATTCGTATGCTATTTTCAGTTTTCCTTGTAGAATCGCAATAGATTCACTCGTATATAATTGGCTGGCTTCTTTATCTTTTTGACTTGTTATATTTATTATGCTGTATATCTCCTTTAACTCCTCTTTAAGAACGGCACTTTCCTTAAGTATTAGCTCAGTTAGATTGTTGCTGACTAACTGAATTTTTTCATTAGCGTGGGAATTACTTAAATGTACTACCTTATCAGCTACATCGTTGACATATATTTTATTGGCTGCATTATCTCTCTCCATCGGGCTTTTAATATATTTCAAATTTTTAAAACCTACATTGAAATCTCCATCTTGAGTGAGCTTAAAACTTACACCATTTAGACCCTGTATTCCCTGGATCCCTTGAGGACCAGGTTCACCAGATAGTCCCTTAGGACCGCGATCGCCAGTAGGTCCGAACTTTGCTTTTTTAGAATATCTTCCAAACTTGTCGACACTCATTGTTACATTAAAGCTGAATACAATTAAAGATGTTATTTATGCTACAATGTCACCTTCTTTCAACTCTTCAATAATTGAGATTTTATTTTTTATTTTTTTATTTTATTTTTATTTAAGCTTAATACAAGCTATTACGTAAAAAAATACAAAAATAAAAAATAAAATACAAGCTATAACTTAATACTAATTCAACAGACTATAATAAATGAATAATAAGAATAAATACATAAAAGGTATAAGCTACAATATGAGCTATATATATTGATTAATGGCAGAGGGCGTAAGGAAGAAGAATTAAAGTAGGCGATCAGGATCAAGATGGGCGGGGTCAAGATATAGGGCTTTGTGGAGTGATGATTTACTCATATGGAAGTCAAAAGAGGAAAGGTCGTTGACTTTTCGTAACATCCTGGTAATTGGCTCGCTTTGACCGTAGTTTGTGCGATGGCGGTCGAGTCGGAAAAGGGGAGTGGACCTAAGGTTACGGGGATTGGTATAGATGGGTAAAGATTGCAGGATGGAGGGGCAGTCTATGGCACCAGTTAATAATTGGTAAATGAAGAGAATGTCGGAAACATCACGACGTTTGCTTAGCGGTTGTAAGTCGATCAGTTTCAGACGGTTTTCATAGGGAGGAAGGTTGAATCTGTCAACCCACGGAAGATCACGTAGAGCGAAGCGAATAAACCTACGCTGGACAGATTCAATCCTATTAATGTGAGTTGTTTGTGTAGGGGACCATACCTGGCTGGCATATTCAAGGAGAGGTCTAACGAAGGAGACGTAGAGAGATTTGGAAACATAAGGATTGGAGAACTCTCTAGACCAGCGCTTCACAAACCCTAGCGCGGAGTTAGCTCTGTTAATTATGCTGTCAATGTGGGAACGGAAATTGAGTTCACTATCACAGATTATTCCTAAGTCACACAAAGAGGTAACGATAGGGACTGGTACGTCGGTTAACATATAGACTCTCGGGGTGGAGGTAAGACGCTTGCGGGAATAAGAGATGGACTGGCATTTGGAGACATTGAGCTCCAGAAAGTTTTTCATGCACCATGTGATGAATGAATCGAGGTCTTCTTGCAGGAGAAGAGAGTCGGTAGTGGAGGAGATATGTTTGATTATTTTCATGTCATCGGCATAGATGGACAACTCTGAGTGTTTGATGACACATTCAACATCATTTATTGTGAGGATAAAAATCAATGGACCAAGGTGGCTGCCCTGAGGGACGCCGGAACGAGTGACAATAGGGTTAGAAATGGATGAACTGAAAAGAATATTGTACTGACGGTTGTTGAGGTAGGATCGAATCCAGGAAATGAATCTGGGGGGGAAGCCTAGGCAATCGAGTTTGAACAAGATAACGTTATGGGAGATCTTGTCGAAGGCTTTACTAAAATCGGTGGCTATAACATCAACATCTTTACCGTTTCCAGGGCACATAGGGTTTTAGAGACGAAGTCAGTAAGGTTGGTGGTTGTAGATCTACCTTTGAGGAAGCCATGCTGGTAGAGTGAGAAGATAGACTTACAGTGGAAGAACATGGAATCATAGACCAATTTTTCGAATAGTTTAGGTATGGATGATAATTTAGCAATGGGTCTGTAGTTGGACACATCGTTCTTGCAACCTTTTTTGAAGATGGGAATAATATACGAATATTTCCATAATTAAGGGAAAACCCCTTGAGTGACCGAGAGACGAAAAAGCAAAGTAAGGGGTTGGACTAGATGCATGGCACACTTTTTCAGAACGATGGCCGGAATGCCATCAGGACCTGGGTGAAAGTCGTCCTCAAGCCTATTAATACTGGCGGCGATTAGTTCAGGATCAGGGTCAAAAGATGAAAACGACGTTTGAGTGCATTTGTCCATGAATGCAAAATAGTTAAGGTCGGGTTGTAGAGAATTGTCGCTGAAAGATTTACTGAAGAAGTGTGCAAAGATGTTAGCGATAACCTTAGGATCAGATGAAGAGGTATTCTCGAGCTTTAGGGTGGAAGGGTAACCATTGGATTTCTTCTTAGAATTAATAAAGCTATAAAAACGCTTGGGGTCGGATATGAGGCTAGTTTCCATCCGTTGGAGGTACTCATGGTAGAGGGTATCACAACGTTCAGAAAAAGAGGTATAAGCAGATAGATAGGAAGAATAGTCAGACTCAGTCTGGGTTAGAAGAAAAGTTTGCCAACGTTTATTTCTCCTGTTGCGAAGAGAGCGCAATTCTTTGTCGTACCATACGGGGGATGAGGAGTAGTTTTTACGAGGAAGAAGAGGGATAGATTGTGTAAGACAAGCGTGTATTTCCGAGTAGAACGCCTCTAAAGCAACGTCAACTGGGAGATGTTGAGGGATATCCCCAATATTAGAGTTGAGGAGTAAGTGATTTAATTTGCAAAGTCGCCTTTACGAAAATTGAAGGATAAAGAAGACTCGGAGCCTGAAACGGCATGAGGGTGCTCGTAGGAGAAAACGAGGAACAAAGGAGGATGGTGACGGTCGAGGGAGGAGAGAAGATGGTTGCTTTCTGCGACAGCCGAGTTAACTGGGTCTGAAGAAAAGATTAAGTCTAATTGTCTGTCCAGGAAGTTCCTGACTCCGCTTACTTGAAAGAGACCTGAAATGGAGAGCTGATCGGTAAAGAAGGCTTCTTTGGCCGAAGATGCGTTAAGGGGGACAAAGTGAGAACAGTCCTCGGACAATGACCATTGGATACGGGGGAGGTTAAAGTCACCCAATAAAATAAATTCATCGGACGCGTTAGCGTTCTCAATCAGGGTATCGATCGCTTCAATTATGGGCTCGTAGGCGTCTAAAGGTTGAGAGGGGCGAATGTAACAACAGAGCATGTACAGAAGACACTTATTTAGTGCTATTTTTATACACACAAATTCTGATATTGTAGAGTCGGCGGTCTTTAGCAGGGTGGCGTCATAACGGTTGTGAGGAGCTATGAGAACCCCGCGACCTGGTGGCTCATTGGTGCCTATACAACCGTCAACACGGAAAACGGTATAGTTTGGAGGGAATAGTTCGTTGTCGAGAATTCCGGGTGTTAGATTGGTTTCAGTTAAGGCAAAGATATCGTGCGGGAATTTGTGAGAGTTAAGGAAAATATTTGTTGTTTTTGTACGAAGTCCTCTTACGTTCTGGTAATAGACCGACAAGCTGTTGGGGAGAGGATCTTGATCGGAAACCGCGGGTGCAATAGAGGGGAAGTCAGAAATAGGGAAATCAAGGGGGTTAGGAACGAAAGTAGTTTAAGGAGTCGTTACGACTTTTTTGAAGATGGGAAATACGGCGAGAACTGACGTACGCAGCATAGGTAGATAGATCTTCTGAAACCTTATGGGAAGGTATGTTGAATGATTCATGGTATTTAGTGAAGAGTTGGAGTAAGGCTGATGGGTCTGTGGGCAGGCCTTCTTGTTGTATACTTAACATGACGTTGGTGCTCGTTTTACTTTCAACACAGACGGAGTTCGGTTTGTCGTGGAGATAGGCTAGAAATAGACGTACGTTGTCATAAATGCGACGGTCCCGTAAACGGGACAAGAGGTATCGTCCATCGCTAGAATCAGCAGAACGCAAAGTCAATTTAACTGTAGGTGGGAGAAGGGGATCGATAAATGAATGATGTTCGGATAAAGGAGTTTTGGCTAACGGAATGGGCGGGTTAACGGAGGTAGAAGTTGATTGAGACGGGGCGACAGTGTAGGAGGATGACGGCATGGAATTAGGTGGGCATGCGGAGGAAGTAGCGGGTGCAAGATTTGGCGTAGATAGAGGAGAGGTGGGACAGACGGAAATCGGAGCAGAGGTGGTGGAGTGGTCGGAAGAGGTTGGCTTGAGGTTAGGAGGGCACGCGGAAGAAGTTGGGAGTGCATGGTTAGGTGTACTTAGATGGTGACATGACTGGTGACTGGAGTACTTAGATTAAAACTTGGAAATACTCCCATTTTGAACTGCCAATTGGAGTTAGGATCACTAGCTTTAGGATTAATGGTGAGATGTGCGGAAGAGTGAGGAGTGATTATGTTGTTACTAGTTCTAAGATTCTTATGGTTAGGGTGAATGCTAAATTTAGGTATGGGAGAAGGTCGTTTGGGGTAGTTAGTGAGGTTAGGTTTTTTAGTGTTTAATTTAGGGTTAGGTGTAGTGGGCTTAGGGTTAAACTTAACGTACTTCCTAGTCCACTTAGAAATTGTGATGTTCCCGAGAGTGAAAAATTTGCTGGAGGGGTTACTGATGAGCCAGACATATTTGTTTGGGATGGAGATCTTGAAGTTGCTGGATTTTTCTGCATCTGACGAGAGTAACTTCAGGCAGCTAACGGGGGTGAATCCGAAATTTCGGGAAAAAAAACTGTGGGCCCAGGAATCGTTGGTGTTATGAGGTGCACCCTTTAGAAGGAATGGAGTTGTGCTTGATAAAGATGAATGTTTACTGCCTAGCCTTTTTAGTCTCTGCTCCCATTCCGATACTGTCCAGGTGGTGCCAAGTTTGTTGATCGTAAATGTGGTGGAAGTTGGTTGGGATGACACTGGCGGAGAGACATTGATGGCAACATCAGCAACCTTCTCTATAACGGGCTTGACCAAACCAGCAAGAGCATCAACATCTGAGGCAGGCTGCACCGAGGAGGAATGCGGAGGAATCACATTCACGGTGGATTGAGGCGGAACTGCGGAGGTTGCATCCCGGAGAGTGGAACAGTCCCCATCAGAAGAGGTAGGTCCAGAAGAAGAAGAATTCTCTATAACGGGCTTGACCAAACCAACAGGAGCATCACCATCTGAGGCAGGCTGCACCGAGGAGGAATGCGGAGGAATCACATTCACGGTGGATTGAGGCGGAACTGCGGAGGTTGCATCACGGAGAGTGGAGCAGTCCCCATCAGAAGATGTAGGTCCAGAAGATGAAGAATTCAAACCAGAAGCATCTGTGGTGTCAGACCGAGGAAAAGAGGGGCCGAGATAGCTTTTTGTGGATAAAGTCTTAATATCAGAGCTGACTGAGCCAATTAATTCAGAGTTCTTCACTATGGCTGTTGAGCACGAATCCAGATCCCGCTTGACGTGCCGGACACCACGCCGAATGTCGTCTAAGATTGGCATGATAGGTTCCGCAGGTTGGCCGATGGAAGGTGATGGTGATCCAGCGCGGTGATCATCCAAGGAAGCGACCAGGCCGCTCAGCTTTAAGGAAAGCTCACAAATCCTGCTTGAAAGAAGCGATGAGTCGTTGGTCAAACCCTCAGCGATCTTAAGCAGCTTGTCCAGTTTTAAGTTTAGACTAGCGCAGTCATCGGACAAAATTTGAAGTCCAGCAAAATTTGTGAAGATCTCGTTGACCTTATCAGCGATGTAGGATTGATCCGTGGAGAGCGTAGAAACCACTTCCTTCATGAGCCGTAAGACGTGACAGGGCCTAATGTTGGAGCACTCTTTACATGTAGAAAGACCACGTGAAAGACAGGTGCTATGAAAAACACCTCCGCAGATGCCATCACAGGTAACGCCATTGTTTAGCAATTCATTAGAGCATGACTTGCAAAGGGCCATTTTGTGCGTGAAGATTTGGTCGGAAATATTTAACAATAAAAAGATAAACAAAAGGCTTTACACCAGGTTGCAGTAATACCAGATTAAAACAAAATAAACAAACTGAGTCACTTCCGTTTGAAAAACAAAAATATTTCCCGGCACTGTAAAAAGAGAAAAAACAAACTGAGTCACTTACAAAATAGCGGCCAGTTGAAAATAAGGTCACTGACAAAAATGTAAACAAGGAGAAACTGTGTCAGGTAAGTTATTGACCGGGAAAGAGTGGCACTCAACTTTGCTGAGACACGCACAAAACACACGAAACGAAAATACTGCGAAGAAATTGAACTGAGTGAGGAGCAATCACGCAACGCGTCCGATCGATTAGCCGGTAATTGGAAGAGATAATTTCATTGTTGTGGTAAGTGTGTCCAGCACCTTGTGATGCTATTAAGAGACGAAGTCTATCCACAAGCTCATTAGGATCGTTCCAATAAACGTAATCAATATTTTTCTTGGGCATATGCATCAACCTATTACCATCATGAGAAATCAGTTTACTTATAATTTCTGTATACTTTGAAGCTCTAGTACCTTTTATTTGGCCGTCCGTTCTATATTCTCTTTTATAGGCATTAGTTTCTTTTAAGATAGCTTGATAATCTTTCAAGTCATCCGTACTATAAAAAGTTTTTGCAGGTTGTTTCATAAAAAGCAATTCACATAGACCTAGCGTTAATTTATACGATTTTCCGTTAATAAGGAAATAATCTTCTTCAATTGCAATCTTTGAATTTCCAATTTTCAATTCGTTATCAACATCTAAATAAACTCCATAAGTGTTGTCAATTTTTGGGTTTTCGTTAATACATAGTTCTAAATATTTATCAACTAATCCACTTAATAAATTAAGAGTAGAAGCTTTCTTTTCCATTAAAGTTCTAGAGTGTGTAGGTGTTGCAAATTTATCGTCTTCCGAAAATAAGGAATAATCTGGACGCTTTATAGGTGTACTTGTCGGCTCCATCTGCGGGAGTTTAATTTTAGGACTAAACTTTATGTTATCATAATCACCATCATCATTTATTTATTTATTTATTTATTTAAGCTTAATGCAAGCTATTACATAAAAAAAATACAAAATAACAAAATAAATACTACAAACTAATATAAACAATAATTCATAACAGATAATGTAAGCTACAATATAAGCTATGATAATGATAACTTTAGACTGGGAGGAAGGAGAATTAGGAAAGGCGATCAAGATGGGCGGGATAAAGATATAAGGCTTTGTGAAGGGATGATTTACTCAGATGGAAGTCAAAGGAGGGAAGGTCGTTGACTTTTCGAAGCATCCTGGTAATTGGTTCGCGTTGACCGTAGTTCGTGCGATGGCGGTCGAGTCGGAAAAGGGGAGTGGACCTAAGGTTGCGAGGATTGGTATAGATGGGTAAAGACTGCAGGATTGAAGGGCAGTCTATGGCGCCAGCTAGTAGCTGATGAATGAAGAGAACGTCGGAAACATCAAGACGTTTACTTAGGGGTTGTAAGTCGATCAGTTTTAGACGGTTTTCATAAGGTGGAAGGTTGAATCTATCTACCCATGGAAGATCACGTAGAATGAAGCGAATGAACCTACGCTGGACAGATTCAATTCTGTTAATGTGGGTTGTTTGCGTGGGTGACCAAACCTGGCTGGCATATTCAAGGAGAGGTCTCACGAAGGAAATATAGAGAGATTTGGAAACATAAGGATTGGAGAACTCTCTAGACCAGCGCTTCACAAACCCTAGCGCGGAGTTAGCTCTGTTAATTATGCTATCAATATGGGAACGGAAATTGAGTTCACTATCACAGATTATTCCTAGGTCACACAAAGAGGTAACGATAGGGACTGGTACGTTGGTTAACATGTATGTTCTCGGGGTGTTGGTAAGACGCTTGCGGGAATAAGAGATGGACTGACATTTAGAGACATTGAGCTCAAGAAAGTTTTTCATGCACCATGTGGTGAACGAATCGAGGTCCTTTTGGAGAAGAAGAGAGTCGGTTGTGGAGGAGATATCTTTAATTATTTTCATGTCATCAGCATAAATGGACAGCTCTGAGTATTTTATGATACATTCAACATCATTAATTGTAAGGATGAAAATTAATGGACCGAGGTGGCTGCCCTGAGGGACGCCGGAACGAGCGACAATGGGGTTAGAAATGGATGAGCTGAAAAGAACATTGTATTGACGGTTGTTGAGGTAGGATTGAATCCAGGAGATGAATCTGGGGGAGAAGCCTGGGCGATCAAGTTTAAACAGGATAACGCTATGGGAGATCTTGTCAAAGGCTTTACTAAATCTTTACCGTTTTCCAGGGCACATAGTGTTTTGGAGACGAATTCGGTAAGGTTGGTGGTTGTAGATCTACCTCTGAGGAAGCCATGCTGGGAGAGGGAGAAAATAGACTTACAGTGGAAGAACATGGAATCATAGACCAATTTTTCGAATAGTTTAGGTATGGATGATAATTTAGCAATGGGTCTGTAGTTGGATACATCGTTCTTGCAGCCTTTTTTGAATATGGGAATAATATAAGAGTTTTTCCATAATTGAGGGAAAACCCCTTGAGTGACCGAGAGGCGGAAAAGCAAAGTAAGGGGTTGAACTAGATGCACGGCACACTTTTTCAGAACTATGGCTGGAATGCCGTCAGGACCGGGGTGAAAGTCATCCGCAAGCCCGTTAATACTGGCAGCGATTTGTTCGGGGTCAGGGTCAAAAGATGTAAACGACGTTTGAGTGCATTTGTCCAAGAATGAAAAGTAGCTAAGGTCAGGTTGGAGCGAATTGTCGCTGAAAGATTTACTGAAGAAGTGTGCAAAGAGGTTGGAGATAACCTGAGGATCTGATGAAGAGGTATTTTCGAGCTTTAGGGTGGAAGGGTAACCATTGGATTTCTTCTTAGAATTAATAAAGCTATAAAAGCACTTGGGGTTGGATATGAGGCTAGTTTCCATCCGTAGGAGGTACTCATGGTAGAGGGTATCACAACGTTCAGAAAAAGAGGTATAAGCAGATAGATAGGAAGAATAGTCGGACTCATTTTGGGTGAGAAGAAAAGTTTGCCAACGTTTATTTCTCCTGTTGCGGAGAGAGCGTAATTCTTTGTCGTACCAAACGGGGGATGAGGAGCGAGGAAGAAGAGGGATAGATTGTGTAAGGCAAGCGTGTATTTCCGAATAAAACGCCTCTACAGCAATGTCTATTGGAAGATGTTGAGGGATATTGCCAATGTTGGAGTTGAGGAGCAAGTGATTTAATTTTTCAAAGTCGCCTTTACGAAAATTGAAGGAAAGAGAAGACTCGGAGCCTGAAAGGGCGTGAGGGTGTTCGTAGGAGAAAACGAGGAACAGGGGAGGATGGTGACGATCGAGGGAGGAGAGGAGATGTTCGCTTTCCGCGACAGCCGAGTTAACTGGGTCTGAGGAAAAGATTAAGTCTAATTGTCTGTTCAGAAAGTTTCTGATTCCACTAACTTGAAAGAGACCAGAAACAGAGAGCTGATCGGTAAAAAAGGCTTCTTTGGCGGAAGAGGCGTTTAGGGGGACAAAGTGTGAACAGTCCTCAGACAATGACCATTGTATACGGGGGAGGTTAAAGTCACCCAGTACAATGAATTCATCGGAGGCGTTAGCGTTCTCAAGCATGGTGTCTAACGTTTCAATTACGGGCTTGTAGGCTTCTATAGGTTGAGAGGGACGAATATAACAACAAAGAATATACAGAATACACTTATTCAGTGTTAATTTGATACATACAAATTCAGATATTGAAGAGTCGGAGGTCTTAAACAGGGTGGCATCATAACGGTTGTGAGCAGCTATGAGAACCCCACGGCCTGGTGGGTCATTGTTGCCTACACAACCGTCAACACGGAAAATGGTATAGTTAGGAGGGAATAGTTCGCTGTCGAGAATTCCTGGTATTAGATTGGTTTCAGTTAAGGCAAAGATATCGTGCGGGAATTTGTGGGAGTTTAGGAAAACGTTGGATGTTTTTGTGCGAAGTCCTCTGACGTTCTGGTAATAGACTGACAAGCTGCTGGGGAGAGGTGCTTGATCGGAGACCGCAGGTGCATAAGGGGGGAGGTCAGAAATAGAGAAGGCGGGGGGGTTAGGAACGAAAGTAGTTTAAGGAGTCGTTGCGACTTTTTTGGAGATGGGAAATGCGGCGAGAACTGACGTACGCAGCATAGGTGGATAGATCTTCTGAAACCTTATGGGAAGGGATATTAAATGATTCATGGTACTTAGTGAAAAGTTTATGTTAGACTGTTGTATCTGTGGGCAGGCCTTCTTGATGTATGCTTAACATGACGTTGGTGCTGGTTTTACCATCAATGCAGACGGAATTCGGTTTGTCGTGCAGATAGGCAAGAAATAGACGTACGTTTTCGTAAATGCGACGGTCCCGAAAACGGGACAAGAGGTATCGTCCATCGTTGGAATACGCAGAGCGCAAAGTCAATTTAACTGTAGGTGGGAATAGGGTATCGATAAATGAGTTATGTACGGATGTAGGAGTTTTGGTTAGCTGAAGGGGCGGGTTAGCGGAGGTAGAAGAAGTTTGAGAAGGGGCGATAGTGAAAGAAGATGATGACTTGCAATTAGGTGGGCATGCGGAGGAAGTAGCGGGTGCGTGGTTAGGTGTATGCAGAGGAGGGGTGGGACAGACGGAAATCGAAGTAGAGGTGGTGGGGTGGTCGGAAGCTGATGGCTTGTGGCTAGGTTGGCACTCGGAAGAAGTTGGGAGTACGTGGTTGGGTGGATGCGCTGGATATACAGAATTCGAGACAGTAGTGATAGGGTTGTCGGCTGGGATGGATGTTTTCGAGGGCTTTACTGTAAGTGGATCTGAGGGGTTAAGGGTGTGAGAATAAATAAAGTTAGGATAATTGATTCGGGTACTTAGTTTAAAGTCTGGAAATACACCCATTTTGAATTGCCAATTGGAGTTTGGATCACTAGGTGCGGAAGAGTGATGAGAGATTATGTTGTTACTAGTGCTAATGTTCTTACGATTAGGCTGAATACTAAATTTAGGTATGGGAGAAGGACGTTTGGAATTACCTTTAGGATAGTTAGTAGGATTTGGTCTATTAGAATTTAATTTAGGGTTAGATGCAGAGGGCTTAGGGTTAAACTTAACATACTTCCTGGACCACTTGGATATTTCGATAGTCCCGAGAGTGAAGATTTTGCAGGTGGGGTTACTGATGAGCCACACATACTTGTTCGGGATGGAGATTTTGAAGTTGCTGAATTTCCTTGCGTCCAAGGGTAACTTCAGGCAGCTAACGGGGATGAATGCAAAATTCCGGGAAAAAAAGCTATGTACCCAGGAAACGGTGGCGTTGTGAGGCGCACCCTTAAGGAGAAATGAAGTATGGTCGTTAGATGAAGATGAGTATTTGCTGCCTAGTTTCTTTAATCTATGTTCCCATTCCAATACCGACCAGGTGGTGCCGAATTTGTTTATCGTAGGTGCGGTGGAAGTGGATTGTGATGACACTAGCGGTGATACATTGATGACGACACCAGTATCCGTCGCCATCTGGGGCACGATCGAACCAACAGTAGCATCAACATCTGGAGCAGGCTGCGCCGAGGAGGAAAGCGAGTTTGTGGGAACCACTTTCTCAGTTGATTGAGGTGGAGCTGCAGGAACCACATTCTCGGTTGATTGAGGTGGAGCTGCAGGAACCACTTTCTCGGTTGATTGAGGGGGAGTTGCAGGAACCACTTTCTCGGTTGATTGGGGTGGAGCTGCGGATGTTGAATCCCGGCGAGTGGGGCAGTTGCTGTTCGGTGATGAAGTTCCTGAAGAAGCAGAAGCCGAGCCAGATGCAGCAATGGCGTCGGACGGATGAAAAGAAGAGCCGAGAGAGCCTTTTGACGTTAAACACCTAAGATCAGAGGAAACTGAGCCAATGAGTTTAAAGTTTCTATCAATGGCTGTAGAGCACGAATTTAGATCCTGCTTGACGTGCCGGACACCGCGCCGAATGTCGTCTAAGAGTGGCATAATTGACCCAGCAGGCTGGCCGATGGAGGGAGATGGTGAGCCAGACGTAGATTGTGTTAAGCAAAGGTCATCCAAGGAAGCCACCAGCGCACTTAACTTCGAAGAAATCACATGAATCTTATTAGAAAGCAGCGACGAATCACTGCTCAAAGCCTCTGCGATTTGAATAACCTTGTCCAGTTTTGAATTTAAACTGGCGCAGTCATCGGACAGGATCTGCAATCCGGCCAAGTTAGAGGATATCTCATTGACCTTATCCTCTATAAACGTTTGGTCGGTGGAAAGCGTAGCAATAACTCCTTTCATAAGACGTAAAACATGGCAGGGCTTTATATTGGAGCAATCCTTGCATGTAGCAAGACCACCAGTAGAGGGCTCCAGACATGTACCGTGGAAACTATCACCACAAATGCCATCACAGGCCACAACATTGGTAAGTAATTCAATAGAACACGCTTTGCAGATTGCCATTATGTTTAGAAAGATTGTCACAAAAAAAAAATTTTAGTAATGAGAAAAGTTAAATAGTTGAATTTAAACCAGATTATAGTAATTTCCAATGCGAAGCAAAAAATACTTCACGAATACGTAAATAAACAACTGAGTCACGCAAAAAAAGGTCACTGAGAAAATAGTTAACACGCAGAAACTGTGTCAATGTAAATAAACAACCGTGTCACGCAAAAAAAAGGTCACTGAGCAATACCAAAACACGCAGAAACTGTGTCACGAAAGTTTAATGATTGGGAAAGGGTGGCACTCACTTTGCTGACACAAGCGCAAAACACACGAACCGAAAATATTAGAGTAAGACTTGGGCAAATTATAGAGCGATCACGCAACGCGTCCGATCGATTGGGCAGTAGACTATAGACTTCGTCTCTATATTCATCTTTAATTTTAGGCTCATATTTTGTTTTTGTTATGAACTCATGAAGTGGTTTTGTTATGGGCTTAAATGTCTCCTCAAGGTGAGTTTCAGTTTCAACTCGTTCAGTTTTCACAGCGCGGAATTTCTTCTTAATGGCTTTTCTAGTTTTGATAAGATTTTTTAATAGTTCGTCTCTCTTTTTAACCATCTTTCTAATGAGATTTGAACTGGTCTGTCAATTGGGTTGTACTGATCTGAACAGATCTATGGATAGCTCTTATCAGATCTATGAACAGCTTTTGACAGCTCCGTGAACAGCTTTACCAACTCTATAAAACAGCTCAAACAGGTCTATGAATAGCTTTACCAGGTCTACGAACAGCTCTTATCAGGTCTATGACCTGCTTTATCAGGTCTATGAACTGCTTTACCAGCTCTGTTAACAGCTATAACGGGTCTATAAGACAGCTGCTTCGGTATATGGGTGTAAGTCTGATAGAGATAGAAACTATCAATATTATTGTGTCGTCCCATGCAAAAATAATCACGTATGTTATTTTGTTTCCCACATGCTACATCATCGAAAATAAAAACAGAATTCTGTTTGGCGTCCTCAGGAGGTATGACTTCGCAATTATTAGAAAACGTGTAGTAGCCCAGACCAGTAATAGGACTTATCAGGTGCTCCAGATATTGATATTGTAGATGATATTGAGATGTAGATATTCTCGAACTTGAGTCCATTTGGGTGTTCTATAAGACCAATCATAAGATTAGTTTTACCACAGTTAGAAGGTCCAACAAGAATACCTCTTATATTGCCAGGTATAAGCGAGCTATGTCTTTTGACTTTATTTGCAGATTTAATATCTAAATTTTTTATTGGTAAAGAGTCTTTCTGCTTCACGAAATGTCGTAGAGGAGGCGGTTTGCTAAATACAGCAATTAGTAATTTGCCGTTTGAATTTCATTTGCCTGGATATTAATATTGCGGCCCTGGTACTAAATTACAAAAAAGATTAGCAAGAGGTGATCCTGGAATTAACCCTCTTGACGCAGCTTGCAGAAATCACGATATCGCAAATTCTCAGCATAAAAATATTGAGGATCGTCATATTGCTGATCGTATATTGTCCGGTGAAGCTTGGGAACGAGTGACATCTTCAGACGCATCCCTTGGAGAACGTAGCAACGCCTGGCTTGTAACAAACGCTATGAAAGCAAAAGTAAAATTTGGAATGGGGGCAAAAAAGAGCAAAACTCGTTCTAAGAGGAATAAAAAAACGTTAACGCTTCAACAAGGAGTTCGTGAAGCTAGAAATATCTTAAAAGTGAAAAAACCAGATTCTTTAAAAGAAGCTATTACACTTGCACTCGCTACCACTAAAAATGTATTTAAAAGAAACAAGAAGTATGTAAAGACTCCCCGTATAATTCCTATACCGAAGGTTGGAGGAATCTTACCTCTCATTCCTATTTTTGCTGGGCTTTCTGCACTGGGAGCTTTAGTGGGTGGTGCATCTGGTGTCGCAAAGGCAGTAACAAATGCTACAAATGCTAAAGAGCAGCTGAAGGAGAGCAACCGACATAATGAAACGATGGAAGCTATTGCATTAGGAAAGAAGGGTAGCGGTTTATATTTGAAGCCCTACAGAAAGGGACTTGGTCTATTCTTAAATCCGCCTTCAAAAAACTTCTAAAACTGCTACCTAATCGAGCATTAAATGAAATCGATTTATATAAATATGCGAATGATTTACCAAAAAACCGCGAAAATATGAATGTGGAATCGTAAATTTTGATACTATCACCGGTCCTGGAAGTCATTGGGTAGCATATTTCAAAAGGGGGTCTGAAAAGGAGTACTTTGACAGCTTTGGAAACTTACAACCACCAAAGGAAATTTTAAGATATTTAGGAAAAAACATTGTTTACAATTATAAGTCCTATCAAAATTATAATATGATAAATTGCGGTCACTTATGCTTGAAATTTTTATATAATCATTGTAATAATAAGTAGCTATAAGTTTAAGAACATAATTGTCGATTGTAAGATGGCGACTATAAATAAACTCTGCATAAAAATAACAGTTGCATTTCACTTTGAACTACAATGTCATTAACACTAACTTTGACTGGGAATTCATCTGTACTTACAGTTGAGTACTTTCCTCCACTGGATCTTACATCGGAATACGTTTGTGGACTCATTGATTTACAGACATATAATTCAATACCCAATGTGGATAGTAGAAATAACTTATTTCATGTTGATGATGATGAAATTAAAATTCCAGAAGGTTCCTATGAAATTGATGATATTGCAGGATTTATCAAAAGAGAACTAGCTAAAACGAAAACTAAACCTATCGTACAAATAACAGCTAATAATAACACCCTGAAAAGCGAAGTAAAAAGTTCCACCTGTGTATTATTGAATAAAAAGAACTCCATTGGATCTTTATTAGGATTTAGTAAACACGTTCTAGAACCTAATATTTTATATCACTCTGATTTACCAGTAAATATAATAAAAGCTAATGTAATACGAGTTGAATGTAATATAGTATCAGGTTCCTTCATAAATAATCAGCAAGTCCACACATTACACGAGCTCTGTCCTAAGGTGGGTCCGGGGTATAAAATAATCGAGGTTCCTAAGAATGTCATTTACTGCCGTCTGAACATTAGACGGATAAGTTCTCTAACACTGAAGTTCGTGGATCAAGACGGTGAACTAATAAATTTTAGAGGAGAAACGATTACAGTGAGACTGCATTTGAAGCCGCATCATGCTAATATATAATAATACTATTGATAATAAATACAAGCACAAAAGCGTTAAGTCTTCTAGTCAACCTAAAGCCACGCAGCAGTCTGGAATAAAGCTAACAGTCGCTAACGAGCAATTCTTAAAAACTCTTGGTATTAAGTTAAAAAATGAATGAAATACTCGATATTAAACAAGTTGCAAGCTATGATAATAGTATTACAAAAGTTGAGTATCATAGCTACTCTCCGTTTTTAACATCATATAAAAACAGCGATGACGTTCTGTATCAGTACAGCATCAGGATTTGTATGTGTTACCAAGTGAAAGCTTCTTATATATAGATGGCGCGCTAACAACAATAGAAGGACATGCATCAGCAACGGCAAAATTAACTAATAACGCCATATCTTTTCTATTTGACGAAATTCGTTATGAATTAAATGGCGTAGAAATTGATCGGACGAGAAATCTTGGATTTGCTACAACAATAAAAAATTATATATCTTTAAATCAAAATGAAAGCAATGCGTTACTAAATGCGTCCTGGTCTCCAGATAATTCAATATCACCTACAAGAGGATTTTTCAATTTTTGTATTCCTCTAAAGTTGCTGCTCGGCTTTGCTGAAGACTATAAGAAAATTGTTATAAATGCTAAACATGAACTTATTTTGATTCGAAGTAGAAGCGATGAAAATGTTTTTATATCTCCAGATGATGAAGTTAAATAGACAAATGAGCTTTCGTAGCTGGGATATATATGAATATCCTATATTACCCGTAACTGTTGATCATAATTGGACAATTAAAACATCAACTCAGTTGGAAAAACCTCGATATGTAATTTTAGCACTTCAAACGGATCGAAAAAACCAGAAGAAGAAGAAGCAAGTTTGATCATTGTGAACTTTTAGATGTCAAACTTCACTTAAATTCTGAAACATTCCCGTATGAAGACTTAAACATTAAATTTGGTCGGGAAAGATATGCTTTATTGTATGATATGTATGCAAAATTTCAACAATCATATTACGGACGGCTTCATCAACCGCTTCTTACGCCAGAGAAGTTTAAGGACAGTGCTCCAATTGCAGTTATCGATTGTTCACATCAAAACGAGGTGATCAAATCGGGGCCCGTCGATATTCGTATACAATTTAAAACTCACAGTAACATTCTCGCAAACACAACCACTTTTCGTTAGTTCATTGACGAGTGAAGTTAGGAAAATAATTTAGGATTACGAATGGCCGCAATTGTAGATATCCAAGGATTTAAAGACGAATGTAACAAGTTCATTGCGAAGGAATTGGCTATTTTGACAAATGGAAACCAAATGCAGCACTTTATTGTTCAACCTCCATTCAAATTTAAGGATTTTACACATGCAAAGAGAAGAGAGGCGAAATGGTTGCACCTTAATTATCATGGGTTTTACTGGAATGATGGCTATATCCCCTATCATCAGTTATGTACGTTAGTGGCTCCAATAATAAAAAATAAAGTAATATATATGAAAGGATGCGAAAAAGTTCAATGGTTAAAAGAGACATTTGTTGAAAATTTATCTTTGTATAATATGGAAGAAGAATTGAAGTGCCCAAATTTGGAACATTTAAATTTCTTTTAAATTAATGCTCCATGCTGCGCAGTTCACCAAGGAAAATGTGCGCTAAGAAATGTATATCTTTTAAAAAAATTTTTAGATAATAAACAGAATTGATATTATACGATTTTTACGATAAAATAAAGTTCTTTTGCAAATATAACAGCATTTTATTAATTCACTTGATCTAAATCACTATCGCTCTCTTGAAATTTCTACTTTACATTATTTACTTCCTCAGAAAAGAAAATGTATGTATGTATCTCTTTTCAAATTGATCCTAAAAGTAATGAAAATATCTATGGATAAATAAATAAAAGATGACTTTTTGTTAAACTGTTTATTTTGTTCTTTATTTTTATCTTTCAATAATCACTTATTACATTCAAGAATTAATTATAATATTTAATTTCCATCATCGGGTTCATTTAATGTATAATGTCCCCATGCCAGGGTTTCGATACCATTATCTGAAGGTCTTAAGGCAATTTTATTTATATATTGTGTATATATAGAATGACGTTTCGATCTAAATGTGAGCATCTTAGCATAATATAATTTTTTTCTATACAAACTAATTCTATAATTTTCCATAGTTAAACAATCAGTAGCTGTCTTCTTAACTCCCTAAGCTTTCTTAACATCTTTCTTGCTGTCTACTCGGAAAGAATACATCTTAGATCTCAATCCTATAAATCCTAACATAATCTTACCATTATTTTCATCCTTCATTAATCCTAAAACTTTTTTGTTTTTTAAAGGTATACTATATAGATTGTCAAAGGGGTATTCCGATGTATCAAATTGAGATTCAATATCATGAAATATATCTTTATAAAAATCGTCTGTATAAATTGTATAGATAAAGGAATCTGTATCCATGTAGTTAAGAAAGTTTCGCTACTAATCCACGTAGACCTGTATGTCTATTGAAATTATCCCATTGTGTCACAATTTTTACATCTTTCCTCTTATCTACATTTTCCATTGTTTTACCGTAAACTGAATTATTGAATAATTTAAAAAAGTTTTTTCCGAAATCATTTTTTGCCTTTGTTCTATGAATATTATTCAAATCAATATAACTTTTTAGCCAACAAGACCGATTGAACTGTAAGATCCTATGAATACGTAGAAGACGTAAACCGTGTTTCAATACACTGTTGAAGATTTCTATAATGTATAATATAATTATATTTATTGTTTAGATCTGCAATTAATTTTTTTGATTTCGATTTAGGACTAATTTTATTTTGACAGCAAAACGGCAAATCATTATGAATGTCATGAATGGATTTTGGATAAGCCAAATCTACTTCTAAAATATAACCTATATCAGAGTCTCTGGGAATTGACCTTACATTAATATTAATATCAGTTGACCATTTAAAATTTCCATATGGAAGGGACTCTGACATTGCCCAACCATACAAATTATTTGCATCTAAATATACTAAATATTTTGACGGATCCGTTTCAACAAAATTACTTATATATTTATTGTTAGCTTCAGAATGTCTTGAACAACATTGGATTAGCCCTCCCCTGATTCCTTTGTTTATATAATTATACATATTTATATCGGTAAGCAATTCTAATTTAATTTCAGTATATTTGAACATAGCATCCCATGACAATCCAGGAGAAGTATAGTAGTGACAAGGATCCAACTCATAAATGTCTTTACACAGTACTCTGAAATTTTCAAATATATCTGCGAGCAATAATACGTCGGACTTTAGATATAAATTTAAGTAATCAGAAAGAATTTTGCAATTGAAATTATTCCAAACATTAATGGAATGTTTATAATTTTCTTCACTACATTCTGAATTAGTGAATTTATTCAAAAACGTATGACGAGGAGGTAAAGTTTCTTCGCTCAACTTTTCCCAGGAATTTAAGTATTCGTAAGGAAAAACTCCTTTTCTTGTAATTAAATCGAATGAATAATCATCTTTAAATTCATTTCGAATTATTTTAAAATCTTCTTTTGATAGATTGTTAGCGAGATTTTCCAAACTTGCTAACATAAATATGTTTGAGTCCAGAAATCTCAGCTCAAAACTATGTTTATTTATTAAAATTTTCTTTGATAATGTAATATATAACTCTTTATTTAACGGTATAACATTAATATCACATTATTCAAAGCTTTTATAAAGAGATGATTATCATACCCCGAAAAATTGTGAAAATATGTTGGAATAAAATTTGGCAATCTATGATTTAAATTGCAAACGTTATGAGCTGGACCTCTGTACTTACCAGTCAAATGGCAATGATCTATAACTCGATCATTATTTAATAACTTTTTACATATATGACAAAATTGAGACTTTTCATGAATTTCATTTTCTTCAGAGGTCATTGGAATTAGTAAGTTAAGTTTACATAGGTGTTGATTATAAATTTCTTCGACATCGTCAACTAAATTCTCAACAAAAATATTTGCTGCGTTGTGCCCTTCGTAAATCCTAAACTTGTTCAGATCGTTACTATATGAGCATTTTATGAAATATGAAAATGCGCAAGGAATATGCTCTTGAACATCTGTAGTTGATGACGTCGTTGAGGCTGGTAAACACGTTTCAATATCCTTCAGCAGGCATTCGAAATCAGCGTAAACAACAAAAGGCACGAAAAGTTGTCGATCGTACCTCTTAAATTGCAGAATCGATTAATCTAAACTTGGCATATTCGTTACAATTTTGCAGCATTCTTTCTTATGATTGAATAAAGCGGTCTCGTTGTAGAAATACAGCAAGCAAGAATTACAAAAATGAATCTTCGTTTTATGATTTGTAATTTGCCTTTTTTCTAATCTCGATATATTTTTAATCCAAGTGTAGTGATATTTTTCCCCATTTTGTATTAAAACTAGATTAACATGGTGGATTTTTTCACTTTCGGTACAATAAAATGGTCCAACAATGGTGCAAGCATCTTCCGATATTTCTTCGTAACCAAATACATTTACACTAACATCAGGATTCAATTTTTCAAAGATTGCAATCTTAGGTAAAGCAATTGGAAATTTTATTTTAGAAAAATTTAAGGTCACGCCATTAGGTAGATCAATCTTATCAGCTGATATATCTGCCACTGAATACGAACTTGTTCTGTTGGAGTTGACACTAACTGGAAATATGGCTGATATTATAGCCCACTTGAAACAATATTCATCGTTGTTTTCAACATTTACACATGCCTTCTTATTTAATAAAAATTTTGGAAGCGCCAAATATCAAGAACCTCTCAATGGTTGAAACTGATTAATATTAATTTCAGTATGTATAATCCTCAATAAGGTCCAGCCACTATCTCTCTCTTAAACTTTGTGTGGTGTGTTTCACTTTCTTAATTGACGTAGACGACATTTTCACCGCGCTAATAAATTCAAACTAAATGTGTTAAAAATTTAGTTTAATTATTAGCTTATATTATCATTTGATATAAACCGCAGGTTTAACTTTTCTCACAGAAATTTTAGAATTGAAAACCATAATTTCCTTTCTCACACAAATTTCGCACTCAACAAAATATCTTACCAATTAACAATTAGAAAACCGCATTTCCGCACTTTGCTCTGCGCTGATAAATGTTTGGAAATAATTAAGGTTTATTTAGTAGGAGAAGTCTATCTGAGAGGTTATTGTGCGTAATTATTCAAAAATGCCTATTGCGGATAAGCACAGTACCCAAACATTTGAAATGCAGTTTAATCTGCAAATGGCACCCCAACTAAACGAACCGCATTTGGAGAATTGGTATCGGAGCAGAATGCATGCAACGACGACTTCTATAGCAGTTTTAGGCGGTAGTATCAATCAAAATTGTCTTGATTGCTCTTCAGGATCACATACACCTTTGAGGGAACTGCAAATCGACATCGAATTTCTATACACTTTTGAAATGTTAAAAACTAAATATCTACTTAATCCGCAAAAGTATTGCAAAACGTGTAAGAATTGTCTATTTGAAATTGAATTTATTTAATAAAGTATGCACTTGATAAAATTAAATATCAAAACGAGTCTTAATTTTTTATATTTAACCAAACAATCCAATCAATCAATCACCTTTTCTTTACTTATTGTCATGGGGTTTGCCATGATCCAGGTCCAGGACCAGACCCAGGTTCAGATCCAGGACCAGACCCAGGTCCCATCCTTATCATCATTTATTGCAACTCATCCTTATCATTTATAACGAGCCGCCGCCAAAACAATCACCACAATTAACGACAGCTTATTATCTTTCTTGCTTTCAAAATTGCCATGGGGTTTCTAGATCAGGAGCCATTTCATTATCTCCAATTACACTTTTCATCAAAACACCTAACAACATTTTTTTATTTTGCTCTTAAAAATCCCATTGGGTTTCTAGATTAGGAGCCATTTTCTTATCTACAATTACACTTTCAACCAAAACACCTAACAAAATTTCTGCTCTTGGCTCTTGATCCAGAAGCCCCATGATTATACTACTGTTAGGTTTGCCTCGATCAATTAGATATTCTCGGGTGGTTTCATCCAAATTATTGTCAGTTTTTGTTGAGTTAGGTGTTCTTCTATTATGACAAAGGGTACACTTGGGGTATGTTATATAGAGCATTACTAAAATGATCAGTGATAATAGGAAATAACCCAGAGTGTAATGGTGCAATGTATGCGGATCAATGTTTTCTAAATTCTTATCTTCTTGCTTCTTAAGATAGTTTATTTGCTCAGACATATGCTTAAGCTCATTTGACGTAGTGTACTTAATTAAACCAGCATTACCGAAGGGAATCGGTTTGAAATCAGCAGTAGTTCGATTAAAAATGTTACTAATATTTAAAATCGGTGTAAAATAATTTTTCACCTCAGTCATATTCATATTGTAGGCTCTTAGGGTTAGATATTTTGTTCTCAGATAACAATTATTACTTATTTCCACGATTCTGCAGTTCCCATCAAGGTTTTAAGATTGATAAGTTCTTTGCATATCACATCTACAGTAATATTTTTTCTGGTTGAGAATAACCATTTGTTGGTCTGTAATAGTTGCAGCCAGAACAATGTTTTGTTCGAAGTTCTTAAGTCGCCAGTATGCAACTTGGAATATAAACTAATTTCACACATTACACAGTTTGCATGTCCGCTGAAGATGGGGTGATGAACAAGATATTGAACGGATGTTAACACTTCAGCGGAATAAAAGAAAGTACAAGCGAAAGCAAGCATGATTAACTTTTAGGTTTAAAAATCATTACTAGTACACGTTACATTGTGAATTACTTTTGCTTGTACATTGCTATTTATAGCATTGTTAATAAGAAATTTGAATTTATATGTACAGATCTTCACAGAAGGGTTGCTGTTATATTGGGACAGTTATTTATACCATTTAAGTATGAATTCGGTACCCATACTTTAACAAAACCATTGTTGTTTTTGCAATACCCAACAGGTTAAAAATCGTTTGAGAGTTTAGGCCATAAAATTAGAGTGATTTTAACCGCCGCTTCGATACCGATTGCGATTAGCATTTCGCATCAATAGTAAAATTTCATAATTGAAAAGCATTATAAATTCATTGTGCAGCGCCGTTGTTTAATCAGATTAATTACGTATTGACAATTTATGAGGAGTAACTATCTAGAGTTAAATTATTCTACACTGGAAAGTGCTGTGAAGACACTGCTGAAACCAACATATGTATGTGATTAAAGAAATAGGGGAATATTCACTTATTCTGTAAAATTCTTTAAATTGTTGTTGTGAACGACTTTCGTTTTGTTTCCAATTTTTATTTTAGTTGTCTCATTAGACATTATTTCAATAATTTCATATGGTCCCTCCACAGGGCAGAAAATTTATCTTTTCGTCAGGTATTTTTGGCGGATAACCGTAGAGTAGTTCATATGGACAGCAATTTGTACTACTATGCCGAGTAGTATTATATACGAACTTTGCGTATGGGATCCATTCGTCCTACGTCTGAGAGTCTTTGTTGACATAGTGTCGCAAATATTCCGCTAAAGTGCGGTGACTACTCTTCATTAGTCTGTGGATGATAAGGCGTTGTCTGTACTTTTTTTATCTTTAAAAGTTTGCAAACTTCCATAAATATTTTACTAAGAAAGTTTGTACCCTGGTCAGTAAGTAGAGAGTCAGGAATACCATGTCTACATATTATCTTTCTGAAAAATTCTTTCGCTACGGTATGTCCCTCTGTGTTTTGGACGGGCACTGCTTACGAGAACTGGGTTAAGTCGTCCTGAAAGGTGAGAAGGTATTTATTTCCTTCATAACTCATAGGTAGAGTACGCACAATGTGCAGTGCGGCTCTTTCAAAGGGTTGCGAGCTTGTTGTCGTGATTTTCATGAGCATATGGTTAAGTTTGCTTAACTTATTTAATTTTTATATATGAAATTCTTTAGATCCTTCTAATTAACAAAATTGAAGAAATCGTTCCAAAGAGATTTTTAAGTATTCCCTATCTTGATCTGTTCTCATGGGAATAGGCATGAAATAGTTATGTGAAACCATTCGTCATTTAGTTTGATTAGCTTTTTCTCACCCTTTCTTATGTCATGTAAGTTTGGAAGAAGCTTTCTTAGTTTAATTTACTCCAAAGTTTCAATCATGGATAACAAAATGTATTTGTGTTGTATCCTTTGAGTTACCAAAGATTCAGTTTTTTCTGTTATTTTTATTTCGTTTGGTTCTGACACCATGCCGTCATTATTTCTTTCTGAATCATTTCTGTCGTCCAAGGTTTGTATTTCAAGTTGTTTTGCCTGACTGCGAGTCAGTGCTCGTATTTCCGTAATTTAATTTTCTGATGTATCAATCTTTATTCGACTAAGTGCATCCGCGTTAACATTGCATTTTCCTGGTTTATATTTTATTTCGTATACATACTCTTCTAGTAGGATTCGCCATCTCATTAACCTTGAAGACGGTTCTTTTAGGTTCATAAGCCACTGAAGGGGCTTATGATCTGTTAAAATTGTAAATTTTTTCCCGTAAATGTAGGGTCGTAACTGTTTGACAGCGTAGACTATTGCTAGCAGTTCTTTTTCTATAGTAGCGTACCTAGTTTCAGCCGGGTCGAGCGTTCGGGTCGGCGTTCGCGTGGCTCCCAATGCCACGTCGCTCGCGTCGGTAGTTATAAGAAATTCCTTGTCAAAATCTGGATAAGATAAAATTGGAGCTTGTATAAGTCTCTCTTTTAGGAAGGTAAAAACCTCTTCGCAAAATGCATCCCACCTAAATGGTTCATTTTTAACCGACTTCCCAAAAACAAAGAGGTTCTAAGTTCGACGCGTATTTTAATTTTTTTTAATTTTTAATTTTTTTTTTATGTCTGACCGGGCATAACTTCGTAACGCGTCGACCGATTTTGATGAATCTTTTTTTGTTGGGTAGAGTATGTTCACCGATTGGTACCATGTCAAAAAAATTTTTGGTAGGGTGGGGGTGAGGGATGGGGGTGAAACCTAACTTTGTAACGCATGGTCCGATTTGGATGGTTAATTTTTCGTTGTACAGAGTATGATCCGCCATTGCTAATAGGAGAAAAATATTTTGGCCTAGGGTTGCGGGAGGGGGGAGGGGTAGTCTAACTTTGTAACGCGTGGACCGATTTGGATAATTCTTTTTCTGTTGGGTAGAGTATGTTCCGCGGTTGATACGAGGTGAAAAAAATTTTGGGGGGATGGGGGTGGAACCTAACTTTGTAATGCGTGGTCGGATTTCGATGGTTCTTTTTCTGTTGTATAGAGAATGATCCCCCATTGCTAATAGGAGAATAATTTGGTCCTAGGGTGAAAGGTGTGGGTGGCCGGGGGGGAGGGGGGGGGGGTAGCCTAACTTCGTAACGCGTGCACCGATTTGGATAATTCTTTTTCTATGGGGTAAAATATGATCCTTGGTTGATACTACGAGAAAACAAATGTTGCTGGGGTGGGGGTGGGAGAAGGGGGGTGGAACCTAACTTTGCAACGCCTGGTTCGATTTTTATGCTTCTTTTGCTGTTGTATAGAGTGTGATCCCCCATTGCTAATAGGAGAATAATTTGGTCCTATGGTGGTGGTGGGGGAGGGGGAGGGGTAGTAACTTCATAACGCGTGAACCGATTTCGATGATTCCTTTTCTGTTCGGTAGAGTATGTTCCTTGATTGATACCATGAGAAAAAAAGTTTAGTGGAATGGGGGTGAGGCATGGGGTTAAAACTAACTTTTAACGCGTGGACCGATTTGGATGGTTCTTTCTTCGTTGTATAGAGTAGAAGACAATAAAAAGTGAAAAATAAAATAGTTTTTAAAAAAAAAAGTTGAACCGACTTCACAAAAAGCGCTAAAAAGCATAAAATAATTTTTAATTTTATATCTATTACGACATTTTGAAGTCGGTGCAAATTAAACAAATAAAACTTTGAGTACTTTTGTTAAGCTTTGTTATAAAGCCACTAATTGTCACTTTGACAGCTATTGCTTTAGTTTTTGTCCAAAACTACTCAAACTCGTTCACGTACTCTTCGTATTTGGTAGCTTCTCCTATTTAACATTTTTACTCAGAATATTTCTGATCAAAAAGTACGTGAACAGACCTTGTATTACATCCATGGGATAGCCCCTCAAAACAGTAAATCCGGCAGTCAGAAGACAAACCGCTGTCTATTTAATTTAATTTTAAGCGACTCTGCTTAATACGAAGCCGCTGCATGAAAGAGCGTCGATCAGCTGCACCAGAGAACTTCATTACAATCGATGCCCCCGGAGTATTCCCGCTAGATTTAACTCTGAATGCGTCAATGTATGGAGATGGGACATATTTTCTTCCCAATTTCAATAGGTTTCTCATTTTTGATGAAAGGTACACCTTTGAAAGATTAATAGGACAGACCAAATACTGAAAACCATTTTACGTCACCAATATAGAGGGATTGTGTGTAAGGAAAGATTTTGTGATGCTGATTGTTAAAGTACTTTTAATGTAAAATATATTTATATAACATTATTATAATACATCGTTTTTATTTTTCCAAGAATTATGTGTTGATGAAAATCCCAACCATTTGATGTAGACCTTATCTTCTCCTACTTTTCAGAATTTTTTCAACCAAGTAGAGATGCGGATTTTTAACTTTCAACTGCTCTGGCTCATAAAATCCTCCTTTGGTTGGATTCCCCTGATAATCTTCAAGTAGATAAGTGACGGGGTTTGTTATTTGGACTTTTGTTATCTTAAAGATTTCCGTTGTCCAGTTTGGAGTATAACCCTTCTCAAATATATGTTTATATTTGCTTACACGTACATAATCTCCAACCTTATATTTTGATGCGCAGGCAACTTTTAGGTGACTGTATACAGTTCCAAGTATTCCTTTTTCATTGGATAAATTGACGTCAATCGGTTTCATTCCAATGTTACGGTGTTTGTTTGTGTTGTATTTGTTAATCAGCATTTTAATCATATCAATCCAACTATAAGAACCGTTCATGCTAAGCTCCTTCCACATCATGCTCTTTAGAGTTCCATTAAATCGTTCGACTATGGACTCCTTCCTTGAACTATACGTATTGAATACCAGTTTTAACTTTGACTGGAACTGTTCATGCGTATTGGAGAAGGATAACTGTTAGGAGGAAGCAATATTCGTTGCTTACATGTTTATAGGTATCCATTTCAACTAAATCAGCTTGCCACAAATCATCCAAGCCTTTGATGATGACGCGTCTCCGTTTAAAATTTCTTCGAGCTGGTTTATATAATTCGTCAACAACATGTTTTTTAGTTATTTTTGGCATATTTTGCAATTATAAGCGATTCAACTTTTACTAATGCTTGAAATTTCTCTGTAAATTCACCAAATTTAAAATCAATGTAATTCATTAATTGCTCATTCAAAGCCTCAACGGATTTATCTGTATATAGTTCACTTTCGGTTTTCCTCTTTTCCCACGCTTTATTTATTATGTCATGTATTTCTCTGACTACATCTTTTAGATTGGAAGTGAGCTTTTGTACACTGTTAGAGAGATCAACGTTGACTGACTGAGTTTTCAGACTTGTATAGGAATTACTTAACGTGACTGATTGTTCATATAGTTCATCGCTATATCCCTTCGTAACAGCATCATCATTTTCACTGGGGTGACCAACTCGTTTTAGTCGTTTAAAGTTCAAGTCACAGTTTCCATTTGATGTTAAGGTAAGATTCTTGCCTAAAGAATCGTCCAAATTTGTCGACTCTCATTGTAAGATTAGCGAGGTTAAAGATTATGTTGAAATATTTATACTATAATGTCAGCTTCCCTCAGTTCCTCAATTATTGACATGACTTCATTATTATGGCTGTTATTACCAGCCTCTTTTGATACAATTAAAAGACGAAGTCGATCTACAAGCTCATTAGGATCATCCCAGTACGTATAGTCAATATTAGTCTTTGGTATTTGCTTCTGTTTCCCTTTATTTGTCCATCATCCTTATAATTGTGTTTATGAAGGTTAGTATCATTCATAATGGTTCTGTAGTTGTTCATATCATCTGATGTGTATAGCTTTTTAGGGGTTTTTATGTTAAGTAATTCGAGAAGACCTGGAGTAATGTTAAATTTTTTTTCATTAACAATGATATTGTCTCCATCAACTTGAAGAATCGCGTTGCCAATTTTCCAATTGTTACCGTCAAAGTAAACTACAAAGGATTTATCAATCTTTTTGCTCTTGTTTTCATATAATTTCATGTTTTTTTAAATTGAAGGATTATTGGGTGAATCATCGATAGAACGTGTCCTTGTTAATGTAGATGAATGTGTGTATGTGCGTACCGAATTCTTCATCATCATCATAAACATTAGGATCATTGGAAATTCCCGAAAAATCCCCAAGTATACTTGATTCTGCTTTGAAGTATTTATGTTTAGGTTGGGGTGTTAAAATTTCACTGTTATTGCATTTATTAATCTCAGGATCCATTTTCAAGAATTTACGCTTATATGAGATCCTTGAAGCATCACCCTTTGGTTTAAAAGTTTGCTCTAGCCGAGTTTCCGTTTCATTTTTCCCCGTCTTAAGAGCTTCAATGGTGTTTCACATCCTCATTTTTTGCTTAGTAAGCTGTAAAAGCCGTTTAAATGAACAGCTGGGGGGAACAGCTAGTATTTTAAAAAACAGATTGGGAACAACTAGCTGTTTACAAAAACAGCTGGGGAAACAACTCACAGTATAAGGTAAACAGCTGGCGAAACAGTTATCTGTTTACAAACACAGCAGGCGAAATAGCTATCTGTTTACAAAAACAGCTAAGCTACATATTTACAAAAACAGTTACCAGTTTACAAAAGCAATAATTACCTATAAGAAGTATCCTCTGAACCGCTTCCACTAAAGTGTTGATATTAACTAATAAATGATTGTTCATCATTTTCCTTTTATAGTATTATGAATAAATCAAAACCCTTTCGGTAGCGACCTTTACACATTGAGCTGTCTTTATCAATCACTAGAAATTCATACTTATCCTTCCAACATTCAGCACAGACATCACGAAATTTTTCAAACTTCATATCTGTACCCACATGATCATTAAATATATGTTTAAGATTCAGGTTATCTTTTTATCTTTTTTTTTTATACAATGTGGCCAAATCCTAAGGGACAACCCTTTGATGCGTTAGCATGGTTTTGGCCGGAAGGGAATTAGGGTAAGGGAAGTGAGGAAACTTGAGTCTTGTTTTTGCATTGCTGCGAGCTAGACAACAGCCCAGAGACGGAGTGGATTATTTTAATTTCTTAATAAAAGCTCACGGTCATCTGGTCTCGAACCCGGGACCCATGGCATGTTGGTCTTGCCGCTCAACGCATTGATCCAACTCCGTCTCCAACAGTATGACAGTATGCATTGTCTCGTATTAAATGCTTGGGTATATGCGCATAAGTTTGGCAGAGATAAAATCTGTCTATAGCCCTATGTCGCCCCATACAGAAATATAATCAATGCTGTTTTGCATCCTCAGGTGGTATGACATCACAATTATTTGAAAATGTGTAGAATCCTAGCCCAGAAATAGGCTTTAGTAATTTCTTCAGATACTCATACTTTGGTTGATGCAGCGACTTTGAATATATGTATACATTTTTAAATTTCAAACCATTGCGTTCTCCAATAAACTAATAATAACGTTTGTCTTTCCACAAGTGGATGGTCCAACAATAATCCCTCTAATGTTGTCTGGTAATAAAATTCCATGCTTCCCTTTCTTTGCATCGGTAACCATTAAATCTGCCTTCTTAACAGATAGAGTTATTTGCTGTTATAGCACATCTTCAGTATCACATGAACATTGTAAAATGATTGACCACGCTAAAACGCACTTCAGTCATTGCAAGACCTTCAAAGGGAATGGACTAGTAAATTCGCTAATCAATAATTTACTAGTGGAGCTACATCTACCTGGGCATCAGTACTGTGGTCCTGGAACTAAACTACAGAAAAGATTGGAAAGAGGTGATCCAGGGATCAATCCACTTGATGCAGCTTGCAGAGAACACTACATTGCATATTCAAAGAACCGCACATCCAGTGATCGTCACCAACCAGATCGCGTATAAAGCCTGGCAACGGGTAAAATCCAAAGACGCTAGTTTTGGAGAACGAAGAAGTGCATTATTAGTTACAAACTCCATGAAAGCTAAGCTAAAATTAGAAATTGATGCCAAGGTGAAAATCAATACAAACAATAAGAAAATAAAGATGCGTCCCACCAATTAAAAATCCAAAAGACTTTATGGAATCTATTACAGTGGCTCTTAATTTATTTATTTATTTAAGCTTAATGCAAGCTATTACATAAAAAATATAAGATAACAAAATAAATACTACAAACTAAAATAAACAATAATTCATAACAGATAATGTAAGCTACAATATGAGCTATGATTATGATAAATATAAACTGGGAGGAAGGAGAATTAGGAAAGGCGATCAAGATGGGCGGGATAAAGATATAAGGCTTTGTGAAGGGATGATTTACTCAGATGGAAGTCAAAGGAGGGAAGGTCGTTGACTTTTCTTAGCATCCTGGTAATTGGTTCGCGTTGACCGTATTTCGTGCGTTTCGGTCGAGTCGGAAAAGGGGAGTGGATCTAAGGTTGCAAGGGTTGGTATAGATGGGTAAAGACTGCAGGATTGAAGAGCAGTCTATGGCACCAGCTAATAGCTGATGAATGAAGAGAACGTCGGAAACATCACGACTTTTACTTAGGGGTTGTTAGTCGATCAGTTTCAGACGGTCTTCATAAGGTGTAAGGTTGAATCTGTCTACCCACGGAAGATCACGTAGAGCAAAGCGAATGAACCTGCGCTGGACAGATTCAATTCTGTTAATGTGGGTTGTTTGCGTAGGTTACCATACCTGGCTGGCATATTCAAGGAGAGGTCTAACGAAGGAAATATAGAGAGATTTGGAAACATAAGGATTGGAGAACTCTCTAGACCAGCGCTTCACAAACCCTAGCGCGGAGTTAGCTATTTTAATTATGCTATCAATATGGGAACGGAAATTTAGTTCACTATCACAGATTATTCCTAGGTCACACAAAGAGGTAACGATAGGGACTGGTACGTCGGTTAACATGTAGGTTCTCGGGGTGGAGATAAGACGCTTGCGGGAATAAGAGATGGACTGGCATATGGAGACATTGAGCTCAAGAAAGTTTTTCATGCACCATGTGGTGAACGAATCGAGGTCATTTTGGCGAAGAAGAGAGTCGGTTGTGGAGGAGATATGTTTAATTATTTTCATGTCATCAGCATAAATGGACAGCTCTGAGTATTTGATGACACATTCAACATCATTAATTGTAAGGATGAAAATAAATTGACCGAGGTGGCTGCCCTGAGGGACGCCGGAACTAGCGACAATGGGGTTAGAAATGGATGAGCTGAAAAGAAGGAGAGGGAGAAAATAGACTTACAGTGGATGAACATGGAATCATAGAACAATTTTTCGAATAGTTTAGGTATGGATGATAATTTAGCAATGGGTCTGTAGTTGGATACATCGTTCTTGCATTCTTTTTTGAATATGGGAATAATATAAGAGTTTTTCCATAATTGAGGGAAAACCCCTTAAGTGACCGAGAGGCGGAAAAGCAAAGTAAGGGGTTGAACTAGATGCATGTCGCACTTTTTCAGAACGATGGCCGGAATGCCGTCAGGACCGGGGTGAAAGTCATCCTCAAGCCTGTTAATACTGGCGGCGATTTGTTCGGGGTCAGGGTCGAAAGATGTAAACGACGTTAGAGTGCATTTGTCCAAGAATGAAAAGTAGTTAAGGTCAGGTTGTAGGGAATTGTCGCTGAAAGATTTACTGAAGAAGTGTGCAAAGAGGTTGGGGATAACCTGAGGATCAGATGAAGAGGTATTCTCGAGCTTTAGGGTGGAGGGTTAACCATTGGATTTCTTCTTAGAATTAATAGAGCTATAAAAACGCTTGGGGTCGGGTATGAGGCTTGTTTCCATCCGTTGGAGGTACTCATGGTAGAGGGTATCACAACGTTCAGAAAAAGAGGTGTAAGCAGACAAGTAGAAAGAATAGTCAGACTCAGTCTGGGTCAGAAGAAAAGTTTGCCAAGGTTTATTTCTCCTGTTGCGGAGAGAGCGTAATTCTTTGTCGTACCAAACGGGGGAGGAGGAGCAGATTTTACGAGGAAGAAGAGGGATAGATTGTGTAAGACAAGCGTGTATTTCCGAATTAAACGTCTCTACAGCAACGTCTATTGGAAGATGTTGAGGGATATTGCCAATGTTGGAGTTGAGGAGCAAGTGATTTAATTTCTCAAAGTCGCCTTTACGAAAATTTAAGGAAAGAGAAGACTCGGAGCTTGAAACGGCGTGAGGGTGTTCGTAGGAGAAAACGAGGAACAGGGGAGGATGGTGACGATCGAGGGAGGAGAGGAGATGTTCGCTTTCTGCGAAAGACGAGTTAACTGGGTCTGAGGAAAAGATTAAGTCTAATTGTCTGTCCAGAAAGTTCCTGACTCCACTAAATTGAAAGAGACCAGAAACAGAGAGCTGATCGGTAAAAAAGGCTTCTTTGGCGGAAGAGGCGTTCAGGGGGACAAAGTGTGAACAGTCCTCAGACAATGACCATTGAATACGGGGGAGGCTTCTAGAGATTGAGAGGGACGAATATAACAACAAAGAATGTACAGAATACACTTATCTTGTGTTAATTTGATACATACAAATTCAGATATTGAAGAGTCGGTGGTCTTAAACAGGGTGGCATCATAACGGTTGTGAGCAGCTATGAGAACCCCACGGCCTGGTGGGTCATTGTTGCCTACACAACCGTCAACACGGAAAATGGTATAGTTTGGCGAAAGATGTGATAAAAGATGTGATAAAAGGCAAAAAGAAATTCATCATTAGACCACGTGTGGTTCCACTACCGAAAGTTGGTGGCGTTCTACCCTTTCTCATTCCTCTCTTTGCCGGGGTAGCGTACTGCAAAACAGACAGCTTTGGTAATCTCCAGCCGCCAACGGAAGTCGTCAGATATTTGGGCCAAAACGTGACATACAACTACGAGTCTTATCAAAATTATAGTTCAACGAATTGTGGTCATCTGTGTTTACAATTCTTGTATAATCATTATCAGTCATAGTAACCTTGACTTTGAAATTTGTAAAACTGCAATCACTTACATATGTTTGTGTCCTTGTCGTTTAAATGTATAAATAAATGTATTACCTTAAAACTGAATCATTTTATTTAAAACCATCATGTTGATAACACTTATGTTTGTGAACTTATTGATTTTCAAAAGTACAACTCTATTTCACACATTAATATAAACAACAGTTTGCTGCATATTGACGATGAAGTCATTGAGATACCTGTTGGATCATATGAGATTGATGACATTTCCACCTTTGTTCAAAGATATATAGAGAAAAGTGGTAAGAAGATGATGGTGTTAATCAAATCCAACAACAATACCTTCAAAAGTGAGATTAAAACAATACATGAAGTATTTTTTAATAAAGAAAGATCAATTGGTGGACTATTAAGATTTGGTCATCTATTAGGATTATGTCATCTATTTACTGTGGGCGGTAGACAGATAAGTTCTCTAACGTTAAAACTCCTTGACCAAGACGGTGATTTAGTCAACCTTAGAGGAGAAACTATAACCATCGGATTGCACTTAAAGCCCCAGAATGTTAATCTACAATAAGGATAAATTCGGGTTGAATCGGATTGAGATCATCAGTCATCCAGTAACCTTGAAAGGATCAAGACGTAAGCTAACAGCTGCAAATAAATTATGTCTACAGACGTTGGGTTTTAAACTAAAGACATGAGTGCAATACTAGATATTACTCAAGGTGTTCGCTATGATGATGGCATTGTTAAAGTAGAGTACCACAGCTACTTGCCATTCCTAAAATCCTATAAAAACAGTGAATGTTTTACCTAGCGAGAGTTTTCTTTATATTGAGGGCGCACTAACAAAGCATGATGGTGCTGTTTCAGCAACAGCAAGATTGGTTAACAATTCCTTTGCATTTTTGTTTGAAGAAATCGGCTGTGAATTTAATGGTGTGGAGATTGATCGGAACCTTGGATTTGCGACAACGAAATGAAATGAAAATGAAAGCAAAATGCACAATGCAGATGGTCTTCAGATGCACCTATTAAACCAGCTCCAGTTTTCCGCTAAAAGTTTTACTTGGCTTTGCGGAGTACTATAAGAAAATTATTGCAAATTCAAAACATGTACTCGTACATGATCGATCCCCAACGGATCCAATAAAGCTTGAAGTATTCAAGTTACAATGGGGTATTCCCCACATAACAGCTGCTGATGATAAAAAATTGAATTTATTTAAGATTATCGAAAGCAACCGCCCTATACCAATATCATTCCGTAGCTGGGACATTTACGAGTATCCCGTATTACCAACTACAATAGACCACACAGGGGCAGTTAGAACAACATCTCAGCTTGAAAAACCACGATTTATCATTTTAGCTCTGCAAACAAATCGAAAAAACGATAAAACAAAGGATTCCAGTAAATTGGACCATTGCAAAGTTACTGATATCAAAGCTCATTTAAATTCATCTACGACAACTTGAACTTTCAATATGATAAAGATAGATATGCTTTACTCTACGATATGTATATAAAGTTTCAACAATCCTATTATAGTAGCCAGTATCAACCGCTACTCTCGTGGGAAAAGTTCAAAGCAGATGCTCCGATCGCTTTCATTGATTGTTCGCATCAAAACGAGACCATTAAATGTGGACCTGTAGATATTCGTCTATAGTTTAAAGCATCTGAAAATATACCTGCAAATACATCAGCATACTGCTTACTTTCGTTTCGAATCGTTGAGTATACTCCATTAACAAACGAAGTTAGGAAGATTACATAATCATGGGAGTAATCGTTGATACACACAGCAACAACAACCAATTTATTGTAAAAAAAATGGCTATATTATCCGATAAAAACCAGATGCAGCAGACTTGACTTGAAAAGAGGCTAAATGGCTTCAACAAAATTATCATGGAGACCAGTGGAAAGATGGGTATGTTCCCTATAGTCACCTATATTAAATAGTTCCACCACTTGTACATGACGATATAATCTATGCAAAGGGCGCTGAAAAAGTTGAGTGGATGCTAAAGAATTGAGAAGAAGTCGCAATCATCATAAACATTGAAGAAGATTTCTGTTCTCCAAGGATATCAAAGGTTGTTATAAATACCCAACCATCATGTTTAATGCATTGAAAAATGTTTTTGCTAATAAAAATTTGTTGGATAATAATAATAAAGCAATGATATAAAAACGTTATACTTTTTTATTTCTTATTTGAACATATTTATTCCATAAACTATATGTGTACACCTTTTATGTGTTTATCTAATATCACAAACAATATGAATTAAATTTACAATTATTCATCATTCTCAACGTCCATTATGCCATAATGACCCCACGGTAAAGTTTCGTAACTGTTTTTTATTAAAAATCTTTTATCATTATCACAATTGAGCGCTATTTAAGATTGACTAATTTTATTAACTACATGCCTTTTGGATTGAATTAAATTTTGATTTACTACTTTCGAGATGTGGGTATTAAGATATTCTACATAATCATCAAAAGTTATAGAATTCTTTGCTACTTGTTTTTCCTCATTAACCTGGTGGCATAAAATTTTGAGCGTAGTCCTGCAAATTCTATCATAATCATACCATTGTTTTCATCCTTCATTAGGCCTAGTACCTTTTTATTGACAAGGGGGATGTTAAATATATTATAAGAAGGATAGTCACTAGTATCAGAGTGAGAATAACAATCTCGCTTAATGAAATCATACAAGTCTGGTCAGGTTACTTCATAGATAAGGGAATATGTATCTGTATAGCAAACGGTACAATTTAAATAAAATTGGGGGATCATGTAATTATAATGATAATTGTAGCAGTAGCTACAAATTTAATTTTTAATTTTTATTAAAATTTCTTAAGTTTGATTATATTATTAATAAAATATTTTTATTCAAATCCACTTTAATAATACCCAATCAGACTGTACTGTCAAATATATTTTAGTCAACCTGTACACTTCGATAAATTTTGAATAGTGTGAAACACAAACACTTTGAAAAATATCATAATCATTTATTCATTGACAATAAAATACTACACTCAATACAGAGAAAATATTTAACAAACTATCTATGTATTAAATGTAAAGTAGGATACAAAAAATTGTAAATAGATTTTTAGTTTAACCAGATCTGCCGATCTAAAAACAACTTAAAATAAAAATAAAAGTTTAAATAAAATTAAATTAAAAAATACTTTTTTTTATTTGAAATATAATGTATCTAATGGATTTCAGATACAAAAGGAAGTTTTAGGGTTTAGGGCTCTGGTACTACGCCCCATATTAAAAAGGAGCTCTATTCGCCTAACCACTTCAATAATCATAAATTGTTGTTTTAGCCAAATCAAGAATGCACATGAGATTGGTTTATCGAGGAAAACTTCAGCCTTTTCTAGTTCAATAGCAACCAAGTTTTCGTTAAAAATGGTAAAACATCTCTTCTAACATTGGCTTAGACCACCTCGGATTCCCCGCTCTACAAACATATACATGTCAATATCTGTTAGAAGTTGTAAGGTTATATCTGTATGCTTGAGCATAGCATCCCAAGTATAACCAGGAGAAGTATAGTAGTGTGCGGGATCCAATTCATATGTTTGATAGCAACTTGAACAAGACTGTTCAAAGACATCAGCCAAGAGAAGAACGTCAGCCTTCAAATAGAGATCCCAAGTTCACCCAAGTTTTTAATTTGAAAGTCGTTCCAGACTTTGTGAGCATGTGCATAGCCTTCTTGACTAACATGGGAGTCATTCAATTTGTTGTAAAGTTTGGCTTGTGAGGGTAGAGATGTTTCAGAAAATCGAGATGTATTATTAAAATAGTCATAGGGATAAACACCCTTGCGCGTTAAGAGTTCAAAAAATTGTGTCTTTAAACTTTTAAAAGAAGTTAGATATGAAGCAAGGGTATCTAGGCTACTCCCCATAAATCTAAATGAATCAATAAATCGAATGAAATATACCGCTCTTTGGTTATAGGTAACAAGCTTACGCTTCCATTCAAATCTGATGCTACATTTTTAATTATACAATGAGAATCGTAGCCGTGAAGATTATGGAAAATGACTTTAACTGTATGTGTATCTTTAAAATTAATGTTTCATCCCTCATGTCCTGGACCACGATACTTACCTGTAAGATGTAAGATCCTTAGTAGTATAAATATGGGGTTTCTGCCTCAAATGTGCAAGGTGCACCTTAAAATTGGTTAAATTGTGAGGGAAATCGAGGTCTGACGTCACATTTTTGCACATTTTACGTGAGGCAGAAACCCCATAACAATTTTTGGAGGTGCAGAGATAAGAAAGCGTGATTCTGAAGGTCAAAGGTCAAGGTTGATGATTGTTTAGTAAGATAAGGCACCTGTCGGCCATCTTGGATTTCGGTCTTGGAGGCTACAATTGGTCTTCTTCTTCCAGAAGAGAGATAAGGATGTCGGTCATCTTGGATCTTGGGTTTTCGGTCTTATAGGCTATAATTGAGAGATAAGGAAGAGAGATAAGGATTGTCGGCCATCTTGGATTTTGGGTTTTCGGTGTTATAGGCTACAATTGAGAAATAAGGATGTCGGCCATCTTGGATTTTGGGGTTTTCGGTCTTGTAGGCTACAATTGAGAGATAAGGAAAAGAGATAAGGATTGTCGGCCGTCTTGGATCTTGGGTTTTCGGTGTTATAGGCTACAATTGAGAGATAAGGATGTCGGCCATCTTGGATTTTGGGTTTTCGGTGTTATAGGCTACAATTGAGAGATAAGGAAAAGAGATAAGGATTGTCGGCCATCTTGGATTTTCGGTTTTTGGTCTTGGAGGCTACAATTGGTCTTCTTCTTCTTTGGTTTGCATCTGGACTTAGATCTAAACCTTGGATCTGAACCTAGATTGTTTAGTAAGATAAGGCACCTGTCGGCCATCTTGGATATTGGGTATTCAGTCTTGGAGGCTACAATTGATGTTGAAGATAAGAGTTTGTTGTTTTGAGGCTTTAATTACGAAGTACAGCTTTATCAGCTAAATGAAATAACATGAGGCGAATTTAATTGGAAAACAGAATATTGCGTAATAAAAGATTTCACCTCTTTGAGTAAATAGATGAAGATTATTTTTTATTTCTTTTGCAAATTCTTATTTCTATGATATCATTTGTTTTCAAGCAAGTTTTAACATGTTTTTCTGGTCGAGCTGTGATTGATAAGCGAGCTGGTGACTGCGTAGAAATTAATAATTTGGCGGCAATGTTAAGGTCGTTGAGTGATAAGTTTTTGTAGATGAATCTGACCTCGTGCTGAAAATAAGAGTTTGCTGTCTTGAGTTTTTAATTACGAAGTACCCCTTTATCAGCTAAATGAAATAACATGATGCGACTTTAATTGGAAGCAGAATATTGTAACCTCGAACTTTAAAAGATTATCATGCAATTTCTTTTCCAGATCTAAATATAGCCATTAATTCGAGGTTATATTATTAAATAATTTCGTGTTTTATGCAACTAGCAAGTAAGTCATTCCACCGATTACGTCATAACACCATTGAGGAATAGCCAAAGGAATTTCTGTAATTAAGGGAAAAAATCTGATGTTTAAAAATAACATGCATCGCTTTGCATAAATCCGTTAATAAGTAATAAACGTCTAGTCAAGATAGCTAGAATGGTTTCTTTCGATACTTTGGAGAGGTTTATCATGTGAAGAACTTGCAAAGAAAATAAATATCTTTTCATAGCCTTAAACTTCGTTTCTTTATGATTCAGCCGTGATAATCTTAATAAGGGAAACCATTGATTCGTAATTATGCTTTAAATTTATATCAAACTAGCAGCTACCAAACCCATATAACAACCTTGAACTGCAGAAGAAATGAACAAGATCATTGCCGTTGTTGTAGCACTTTGTAAAAATTGCCTCAAAACTGTGAATTTAGACTAGAACAAACAAAATCGAAGTAGCTGAAATGTCCTCTTTCGATACTTTAAAGAGATTTATCATGTGAAGAACATAAGAAAATAAATTTCATATATGCTTCATGTAACAATAGACCCAAATTGTGATCTCACCGAGTTCAGTTTACTTTGAGTTTGTTATGTAATGTGGACAAATGTCAGCTTCCGGGTTTGTTGCCGTTGCAGCACTTTCTAAAAATAACCGATAGAATTGAATTGAGCCGATAGAACAAACAAAATCAAGGTAGCTGGAATGGCTTCTTTTGGTAATTTAGAGAGATTTATCATGTCAAGAACTTAAGAAAATAAAAAAATCTTTTCATAACCATAAACTTCGTTTCTTCTTTTTTCAGCCGTAATAATCTTAATAAGGGAAACCATTTTTTTCTTGAATCATAATTATGTTTTAAATTTATACCAAACTGACAGCTAACAAACCCATATGACATTTAAAATTAAATTTTTGTATACGTCATGTAACAATAGACCCAAATTGTGAGCTCACCGGGATAAACGAACGAAAAACTTCAAAATTTATAGAGAAATGCTTTATTATTCGTATTGAAAGCTTTCTATTGGAAAAGGATGATGAAGGAATTTTGGACCCAAAACAATTTTTCTACAAAATCAAACCTCAAGTTATAAATCTTCTTGAAGCAAGTTTACAGAAAATCCTCTGAATTAGGCTCTAGGAAATTGATATGTTACTTAGAAGATACATTTCATTATATAATCCATTATAGAAATCTTCAAAAAGTAGTTTAAAGTATGAATTGAAGTTTTCATACATTCATAGATCTCAAATTGCACAAAATGTGCAGCAAAAATTCACTTGACCCGAGTTAATTTTCAAAAATAAAAATCAAAACAAACTACTTGTACACTCGAGCAATGTAAGAAATATAAAAATTTCTTAACATGATCGGCGTTTCTAATGAAGAAAAGTTAAACTCCTTTGGCTCGTTCTCAACAGCAGCACCAAAGGGTTAACTTTTCTTCAGCTGCTGGACGCCTTCGCGAAAAAACGAAAACTAGATTGAACTCCAACACAAAATATTTTAAAAACCGATCTAGACAGCTGTATCAAATAAAGATCACTTTCACTGTCACGCTAACCTTGCGGTAAAATTATTTTCACAAAATGCACAAAATGTGCAGCAAAAATTCACTTGACCCGAGTTAATTTTCAAAAATAAAAATCAAAACAAACTACTTGTACACTCGAGCAATGTAAGAAATATAAAAATTTCTTAACATGATCGGCGTTTCTATTATATATTAGCTTTCTATTATATATTAGCTATTAAATCATAGGTCTTAGTGTATATTTTATTACATTAGACAACATAAGGAATAAGCAGTGACGATTTTAGTGCGGAATGCATACGTTTCAATTCTATCCTTTACCAGGTTTACAAACAGCTCTTACCATGTCTATGAACAGCTTTATCATGGTGTTGGTGTTGATGTTGATGTTGGTGTTAGCGTTGGTGTTGATGTTGGCGTTGGTGTTGGTGTTGTTGTTGGCGTTGGCGGGAGTAATAAGTTATAAATATCGATTTCAACAGGTCATTTTTAGTGTTTAGATAACCACCAATATGTTTAAATGCATAGAATGCAACAAATTCTTTAGTCGGAAAGATAGTCCTCTAAGACATAAGAGACGGTCAACACATTTATTGAAAGATAACAATCGTGAAGAAGAGATTTTATCAGATGAAAATACCCATTTATTAACACCCATCAATGAAGCCGGTTTTGATCCTGTTAGGAATACTATTAGAAATAAAATTATATCCCTTAGAAAAAATCGGGGGCATTCTCAAGAATCTTTAAAGGGTGAGAATAATGGATATTTTAGCATCGCTAATTGAAGAGTTAATGAAGATGTAAACCCAAATTTAGTTAAAGATGACAACGCCGCGTTTGAAGATAATAACCGAATTTGTGATTCCGCGGTTGAGGATGATGACCGAAGTTGTGATGAAGACTCCAATGGCGATGATGAAATTCAAGATATTACAGACCCCAATATACTGGTGGATGAATTAAAATTAACATCAAGCAGGAGGTCAGGAGGAAGAGCTTTAGAAATTCTAAAACAGTTAAGAATGCTCAATGTCATTGTATAAAAATGTTTGAAAATAAAACTAATTACAATTTAAAAATATTCAGTGTAATTAACACTCAAGGATTAATATTTTACAAAATCAAATTTCACTAATAATTGAATGGAGCAAGCAGTTTACAATGTAGCTTTCTTAATATCTTTCTTTCTTTCCTGTTGTCTACTCGTAAGAAGATAAATGGGATGTTAATTTTAAGAACATTGCGAGAACATTATGTTAGCCCCCCTCTGATTCCTTTATTTATAAAGTTATACTTTTATATAATGCCCCCAAGCATACGTTTCAATTCTATCCTCTCTTAAATATCTTTTGTCATCTGATGACCTCAAAATTACGTTATTAATATATTGTGTATAAAGCTGCTGCAACTTAGATCTAAATATAAGCATATCACCGTTAAAATTATTCTTCTTTTACAAGCAATCTCTATTATTACCTATAGTGAACTTGTTAACAGAACTGTTTTTAACACCCTTCGCTTTTTTATAGATTCAACATTTCGTATAGATAAAGAATACATGTTAGACTTTAAACCTATAAATTCTACCATTATGTTATCATTAAGCTCATCTTTCATGTAACCTAATTTATTTTTATTTTTTAGTGGATGACTAAAAGGATTGTTTGGACTGTATTCTAAAGTATCAAATCTTTCATTTCTCTCATCTGAAATATCACTATAATAATCAATAGTTTTAATTGTATAAATAAAGGAATCTGTATCCGTATAATTTAACATAACTCTATCCACATACTGAATTTGTTATGGAATTTATACATTTTTAATTTCAATATTTCAAGAAGTATAAAACCTAAATAAACTGGTTTGTTATAAGTCACTTTTACTTTGCTTAATTCTACTGCTGCCATATTTATTGTAAATTGTACAATACTATGAAAATTGGGTTTACAATTAAAGCATAAGACCTAATGTTTACCTCGACTTGCCCATTCCGTAGCTATCTTAATATCGCTACTCTTATCAACATTTTCCCTTGTTTTGCCGTAGACAGCATTATTACCTAACTCTATGAATGCATGAAAACTTCAATCCATGCTTTAAACATTGTTGGAGATTTCTATAATGAATTATGTAATGAAACTTATCTTCTAAGTCAGCTATCAATTTCCTTGAGCCTAATTCAGGGCTTTTTATGTTATTTGCGTAAAATGGTAAGTCATTGTGTAAGTCATGAAGTGATTCTGGATAAGCTAAATCTACTTCAAATATATATGAATTTTGAGGAATGCTCATTATACCAATATCCGTATTTTCTAACCATTGAAATTCCCCCCCTATGATAAAAATTCAGACATGTCCCACCCAAATCATCGAACTTAATACAAATCTTAAGGATGGTGAAATTAAACAGGAATATCTAAATAAAGTAACACAGCCTATAATTCAGAAAATGGAGGAATTTCAGAGACAAAAAGATGTTCTTGTATTGACAATATGCTTTGTAAAATTCAGTTTCGAAAATCATCAATCAGTGGAACCGCAGTCAGAGATTCAAACAGTGGAGATCAACAACACTGTGTATGAGATGGATGAAGATTGCAATTTAAAATTTATCGAAAACAAAATGGAAGAAATACCAGGATTTAGAAATATGTAAATTAATTATATAAAATAATGATATGTCAGGAAGAGTTAATAGAACTCTACCGATTTTAAATAAAAATTGATTAAGCGAATTACGAGTGTTTTTATTTCGAAGAAATTTAGTATTTTGTAATCACATTTTGTTTGGAGTATACCCTTTTTCAAATACATGTTTATACTTGCTAATGCAAACAAAGTAAAAGACAAACCAAAAATAAAGTTAATAATTTTTTAAACTGTGATAATTTTAGTAAACCGAACTTTGCTCCAACCAAAAGATTTAATGATGATATTAGAATAAGTCTTGACAATAGTAAGCATCTGTTGAACATTTGAATATACTTAAGAACCCAAAAGTAGTGTCATTCCTCGTGATAAATACAAATTCCATCATAAGAGCTTAAGATCGGAAAGTGTTAACAGCTTTTGATCTATGCAAAGTACTAAGATCAATATATTGTTTTAATCAATTCATACTTTAAACTACTTTTTGAAGATTTCTAGAATGGATTATGTAATGAAATGTATCTTCTAAGTCATATATCAATTTCCTTGAGCCTAATTCAGAGGATATTTATATTATTTGCGCATAATGGTATATCATTGTGTAAGTCATGAAGTGATTCTAGATAAGTTAAATCTACTTCAAATATATATATTCAATTTCTAAACTTTGAGTATTTTCTATCCCATTGAAATTCCTCATATGATAAGAATTCAGACATGTCTCACCCATATAAATTATTGCATTCGAAGTAAATTAAATATGTTGAGCTTTGTGATGGGATAACATTTTCCATACACTTATTATTAGCAGTAGAATGCCTGCGAGAACATATAAAGTTATACACATTAACGTTAGTTAATAATTATTGTAATTCAATCTTTCAATACTTAAGCATAGCACCCCAAAATTACCCTGAATCTATATAATAAATCGTCATTTTTATAAAAGGATCTGTTTAATATTAAGTTTTCATCAGATGAATTATTCGCTAATTTTTCTATACTCGAGAAATCTAATCTATATGAATCTAAAATGCAAACAAAGTAAAAGACAAACCAAAAATAAAGTTAATAATTTTTTAAACTGTGATAATTTTAGTAAACCGAACTGTGCTTCAACCAAAAGATTTAATGGTGATATTAGAATAAGTCTTGACAATAGTAAGCATCTGTTGAACATTTGAATATACTTAAGAACACAAAATTAGTGTCATTCCTCGTGATTAATACAAATTCCATAATAAGAGCTTAAGATCGGAAAGTTTTAACAGCTTTTGATCTATGCAAAGTACTAAGATTAATATATTGTTTTAATCAATTCCATTGTCTGAATCAAAGAGCTCTATGAATGTATGAGTTTTAATCAATTCCATTGTCTGAATCAAAGAGATCTATGAATGTATGAAAACTTCAATTCATACTTTAAACTACTTTTTGAAGATTTCTATAATGGATTATATAATGAAATGTATCTTCTAAGTAACATATCAATTTCCTAGAGCCTAATTCAGAGGATTTTCTGTAAACTTGCTTCAAGAAGATTTATAACTTGAGGTTTGATTTTGTAGAAAAATTGTTTTGGATCCAAAATTCCTTCATCATCCTTTTCCAATAGAAAGCTTTCAATACGAATAATAAAGCATTTCTCTATAAATTTTGAAGTTTTTCGTTCGTTTATCCCGGTGAGCTCACAATTTGGGTCTATTGTTACATGACGTATACAAAAATTTAATTTTAAATGTCATATGGGTTTGTTAGCTGTCAGTTTGGTATAAATTTAAAACATAATTATGATTCAAGAAAAAAATGGTTTCCCTTATTAAGATTATTACGGCTGAAAAAAGAAGAAACGAAGTTTATGGTTATGAAAAGATTTTTTTATTTTCTTAAGTTCTTGACATGATGATCTCTAAATTACCAAAAGAAGCCATTCCAGCTACCTCGATTTTGTTTGTTCTATCGGCTCAATTCAAAGTTTTTGAGGTTATTTTTAGAAAGTGCTGCAACGGCAACAAACCCGGAAGCTGACATTTGTCCACATTACATAACAAACTCAAAGTAAACTGAACTCGGTGAGATCACAATTTGGGTCTATTGTTACATGAAGCATATATGAAATTTATTTTCTTATGTTCTTCACATGATAAATCTCTTTAAAGTATCGAAAGAGGACATTTCAGCTACTTCGATTTTGTTTGTTCTTGTCTAAATTCACAGTTTTGAGGCAATTTTTACAAAGTGCTACAACAACGGCAATGATCTTGTTCATTTCTTCTGCAGTTCAAGGTTGTTATATGGGTTTGGTAGCTAGTTTGATATAAATTTAAAGCATAATTACGAATCAATGGTTTCCCTTATTAAGATTATCACGGCTGAATCATAAAGAAACGAAGTTTAAGGCTATGAAAAGATATTTATTTTCTTTGCAAGTTCTTCACATGATAAACCTCTCCAAAGTATCGAAAGAAACCATTCTAGCTATCTTGACTAGACGTTTATTACTTATTAACGGATTTATGCAAAGCGATGCATGTTATTTTTAAACATCAGATTTTTTCCCTTAATTACAGAAATTCCTTTGGCTATTCCTCAATGGTGTTATGACGTAATCGGTGGAATGACTTACTTGCTAGTTGCATAAAACACGAAATTATTTAATAATATAACCTCGAATTAATGGCTATATTTAGATCTGGAAAAGAAATTGCATGATAATCTTTTAAAGTTCGAGGTTACTTCGTAATTAAAAACTCAAGACAACAAACTCTTATTTTCAGCACGAGGTCAGATTCATCTACAAAACCTTATCACTCAACGACCTTAACATTGCCGCCAAATTATTAATTTCTACGCAGTCACCAGCTCGCTTATCAATCACAGCTCGACCAGAAAAACATGTTAAAACTTGCTTGAAAACAAATGATATCATAGAAATAAGAATTTGCAAAAGAAATAAAAAATAATCTTTATCTATTTACTCAAAGAGGTGAAATCTTTTATTACGCAATATTCTGTTTTCCAATTAAATTCGCCTCATGTTATTTCATTTAGCTGATAAAGCTGTACTTCGTAATTAAAGCCTCAAAACAACAAACTCTTATCTTCAACATCAATTGTAGCCTCCAAGACTGAATACCCAATATCCAAGATGGCCGACAGGTGCCTTATCTTACTAAACAATCTAGGTTCAGATCCAAGGTTTAGATCTAAGTCCAGATGCAAACCAAAGAAGAAGAAGACCAATTGTAGCCTCCAAGACCAAAAACCGAAAATCCAAGATGGCCGACAATCCTTATCTCTTTTCCTTATCTCTCAATTGTAGCCTATAACACCGAAAACCCAAAATCCAAGATGGCCGACATCCTTATCTCTCAATTGTAGCCTATAACACCGAAAACCCAAGATCCAAGATGGCCGACAATCCTTATCTCTCTTCCTTATCTCTCAATTGTAGCCTATAACACCGAAAACCCAAGATCCAAGATGGCCGACAATCCTTATCTCTTTTCCTTATCTCTCAATTGTAGCCTACAAGACCGAAAACCCCAAAATCCAAGATGGCCGACATCCTTATCTCTCTTCTGGAAGAAGAAGACCAATTGTAGCCTCCAAGACCGAAATCCAAGATGGCCGACAGGTGCCTTATCTTACTAAACAATCATCAACCTTGACCTTTGACCTTCAGAATCACGCTTTCTTATCTCTGCACCTCCAAAAATTGTTATGGGGTTTCTGCCTCACGTAAAATGTGCAAAAATGTGACTTCAGACCTCGATTTCCCTCACAATTTAACCAATTTTAAGGTGCACCTTGCACTTTTGAGGCAGAAACCCCATATTTATACTACTATCCTTCTTTTGTTGTTGTGTAAGCTCATCCATGGGTAAGTGGGCAAAGGAAAAAGTTTCTAAGTGTTCATCAAATTGTTTAAGTTCTTGAACAAACCACTCTAATCAATCTGCACCACGATGAAATGTATAAAACGATAATGTTGACTGCAGAATTTTCATCATTATAATACTTATTCTGGATCAGTAGGAGGTTGATATGGTCCTTCTTTTTACCCTTAGTTAGGTATATTGGTAAAGTTATCAAATCATTCTTCACCATTTTCAGCATATAAACGTCGATTGATACGTCTATATTTTGCTGCTGAAACCTCGGAATCTATTTTATTGTCGTCGGAAACTGGATTCCCATCAATTTTAAAACGGTTTTGTAATGTAGATATCTGGTGATGCGCTGGGGGTTCTTCTTAGCTGGTTTAAGTGCTGATATTACCGCCCAGGCAAAGCATGCATCATCGCCGTTCACAACATTTATGCAAGCTTTTTTTCTTTTTATTGGATCAGGCAGATCAATATACGATGAGCCCAATTGTGATGTAAATTTGTTGATGCTTACCGTAGTAAATTTTTCACTTCAGACAGCGCCCATCCAGAATCACGTTCCTAAGTAAAACAGTTGGATTATAAGTAAAATTTTTTATTTAAATGCTATAATAAAAGTTTCTACCTCAAACTTCTCAAGGCCTGCACGTAATGGTTCTTGAATGTTTTTCTTGAACCACTCAATCAAGTTGGTATCTCTGTAGATCTAACTGTTTTTTGTATTTATAGATTTCAATTCAAACATATCAATACCAGCTTTCGATTTTTTAAACTCCCCGAAAAGTACCGCATTAACCTTTAATGATGGCTCTTTTTTTAACGCGTTAACTCGTGAACTGAGTAAATTTTCTCCAGCTGGGGGGTAACCAGAGAATGATGGTCTCAATATCTTCATCATGGTACGGAATGAGCTGATATGAATAACTGCATTTCCCAAGCTGTGTCTTTAGCCATGACTTGCTTTGTCTTTCATTAGTTTATATAAACGCCTTAAATCACGGTTACACTCTTGAATTGCACCGTTTAACAGATCTTTTCTCAATCAACGCACCCGTACTTGAAGCCATTTCTATTATTCACGCGATTGTTTTTTTTCTTTCACTGATTATTTTTCTCTTGTTCACTTTAGTTTGTTTTTTACCATTATTACTTCGACATTTATTTTCACCTTTCTTTTTTACTTTTACTCTCACTCACTTGATAATAAAAATTGTTTTGGATTACACTACCAACATTAATTGCACGAGAGGCGGAAACTGATTAAGCGAAGCCGCTTTGTTAGTAAACTTTATATACCACGTTGAGGTAACGAATTTCACAACACTGGGCCCAGCTGCTAAACCTGCTGACTTAACAAATCTTATCTTCTCTCGAATACGAAAGCTTGAACCACAAAATCAGAACATCTTAAGATAAGAATCAACGAAAATAACATGATTATACATATCTCTGGATTTTCATTCACATAAAATTCTAAATGAAATATGCTGACTTAACAAATCTAATCTTTGCTCGAGAACGAGAACTCAAGCTCCAAAGCAAAACATATCAAGATAAGAGGCTCTGCGATCAAGGAAAATAACACGAGTTCAAGCCCCAAAGCAAAACAGTTTAAGATAAGAGGCTCTGCGGTCAACGAAAATAACGTGACCTCAAGCTCCAAAGCAAAACATTTCAAAATAAGAGGCTCTGCGTTCAACGAAAATAACATGCTGAAATATACCTCCGAATTGATATCCACGCAATATCCCCCCATCTGTTTTTAGCCACAGCTAATGTAAGCAACTTCTGTAAGTCTGGACTGATAATGACCCCAAAAATGAAATCTGCTCTCACACGCACCCACACACCCAAGAACCCTCACCCAACCGGATGTGGCATCATCACAATCCACAAGTGTAGTCTACGAGACCATACTATCTCAAACTTATCTATATACTGCGCGACAAAAGCATAGACCCCTTCCCAAACCGGAAGCAGCCAGCTACCAAAATCCAAAATGGCCGACAATGCGTTTTGGGACTTTCATAAGAAAATACATGGGATTTTGGGCTAGAAACGGCTTAGCTACTCTACTGTTTTAAGTTGCCAAAACACTTGATCAGGTTCAAACAAAAGTTCCCAGATAAAACTTTTGTACACTCACTTCTTAAATTATTTCACTCAAAAATATGTTTTTATAAGCGCATGCATATATCCAATTAATTTTATAATTTTGATTTTTTAACTTTTTACAATTTAAATTACATAAAAAATTACTCAGTTTTCAAAAGCAAAAGAGATACATTTTCTTACTTGAAATTACTTTTCCTTTTGTTGAATACTTCCGTAGGAATTTCAATGATAAAGATGATAATTATCATCGGTCGCCCAGGCCGACGTCTTCTTGTAGGAAGATTTTTCGTCTTGCAGATATTGCACAATCAATGGTTCATTGAGATTACCAATTTTTGGCATCCCACTGCTGCCCCCAATGTTTTAACCCAGCTCACCGCCGTCCGTGCCTTCCCGTTGGGAGAAGAGCGATGCAGGGGGAGTTTCAGGATATCGAAATTATTCAAACATCAAACACTTTTTCGTTTAATTCTTTATTTTCGCTCCGTTAACGTATTTTCCGATTTTTTTTTCCGTTACTTATTTGAAACCGATAACCAAAACTTTTCCGATGTGAATAATGTGCACAGTGTGAATCTCAATCCCGAATTTCGCATAGAATTGACTTTTATGTGTTATGCATAATGACGCTCTAGCGTCAGCATAAAGTAAGAATGATAACGCCAACAAAGGCGAAACACATGCCTCTTGGGTTTGTACTTATTGCTTTGGGTCTAGTGTAATCTGATGCTTGGACATTAACCTGTGTGTTACGATAAAAATATGTCAGAGTTAATGTTACCATATGATAATGGTAAGTATTTAGATAACTTGGCTTTCGTTTAGAATATTAAGAAAGGAATTTTATTACTTTGTTATGGTAAGTAATTTGAGTATTTCAAAATGAAATTTTTAGGATTGCAACATAATGAAAATTTGTGGAGGTAAGTAATGCGAGATGTTGTGATCTTAAGGAAATTTATCGGGGTAAGTAATGTGAGTAGTTGTGATTTTTCAGGGTCACAACGAAGCACGAAAGAGCAGCAGATAAGACTTCTTTAGCATCACCTCTGTGCTGTTTAAGGCAGCCAGTGGGGGAGCGGAACCATCCTTATGAAGGTGGTCCAAGCAAACCTACATTACAATAGGACTGCCTCGGCAGTTCTCTGTAGGCTGCTGGCCACTCAAGCTGCAGATCTGGCCCTCATCCAGAAAATTAACTGTTTGCCGTTCACAGTCTCGACAAGGGACCTTACAGCTGCCAGAGTGGGGGTATGTGCGGGGGGGGGGGGGGACGCAGATACTGGGTGCTTATCTGCTCTGCGTACTTCCCATACGACTCCACGGAACCACCACCGACGTGAGAACTCAGGGATCTCATCAAGTCGGCAAACGCGGCGCATATGCCTGCGCCTGAACTCACACCACATCAACTGGGGGAGCAGCGGCAGTAATAGAAGAGGTGAGTACCTCATCGATTATTTGCTAACTACTAACCTAGCCGTTCTAAACCGTGGATCTGACCCTATCTTTGACAATGGCCGTCGGAGGGAGGTAATTGACATCACTCTCGCCAGTAGGTACATATCAGAACTGGTAAGTGACTGGAGAGTGTCTGACGAGCCATCGTGCTCCGACCACAAGCACATTCTCTTCAGAGTTGGAGAATGTGTCAATGAAGTATAGGAATACCTGAATACCTGAATACCTGGGATTGGCAACACTGTTTGAACGATTAAGAAGTGTCACTTCAGTACAGCAAAGTATAAATCACGTTAATAATTAAAAAGTTCCTAAAGATTTGTTCTTTGTGACTCAATTTGTTATTTTAACTTCCTATATATCGTGTAATTGAGGAATTTGACAATAACGAGCTATTACCTGAAAATTTATCGATTGAAACCTCGACACTGCCAGGGCGCCATTTCTTTCAAAACCTTTCACACTAAATTGCAAAAATTACGCAAAGGTAAAATTTTCTGTTGTGACCAGCGTTGCCACATGATATTTTTTAAATGTGCCAGCGAGGAAAGAAAAATGTGCCAAAATGTGTCAAAACAATTTTTGAAATATATTTTTTAAAACAATTAAGAAACAAAATAATACATAAAAAACAAATTACAAGGATTTATTTCAAATGTTTTTTTCTCTTGACAGCAGTAGCAAAATACTCTAAAGAAAAATGCAAACAAAAAGGTTTCCCACTACTGGTAACAAAAGTTGTCTCAAAATGAAATGGCATATGATCGGTCCATAGCTATATGTCAGTGGTTCACACTCTTAAATTTGTTGTGCTCGGTTTTTTCGAAGGCGTCTAGCAGCTAAAGAAAAGCTAACCCTTTGGTGCTGCTGTTGACGAAGAACCAAAGGAATTTAGCTTTTCTTTATTAGAAACGCCGATCGCGTTAAGATATTTTTTAATATTTTCTTACTTCGCTCGTGTTGAACGGTTTAGTTCGGATTTTTTTGCAATTCCAAGTTATTAAAAATTTTTGAAAATTTGCTCGGGTCATGTGTTTATTTCGTACGTTGTGTACATGTAATACAATGCTTTTCTCTGACCATATTTAATCTTATCTAGTCAATTCCTTAGCAGCTGTGATATTTTCTATAGTCGTCCCAATTTTTAGCTTATTTCTGAGTTTAGTTTTTATTAAGGAATATGATATAAGATTGAAGCAATGTTTTGATTTATCCTCAATGCATAAGTGGACTTGTTGCCTCTTACAAGTGTGTTTCCTAGAAAGAGACACCATCTTCGTTTCTGCAAAGTAAGACGCTTCAAAGCGAATAGTCTAAAAACCGTTTTAGTCTTAGACTTGTCTAGGTTTATATGAAAGAAGTTGAAAAACGTTTGCACTGAAGATTTTGAAATCTTTTGAATTCTTTACTTTTGTGTGAAAGTAAATTTATTAATACAAAAAATTTCGTAAGTGGTAAAAAATACCAGATTTTCACAATTATTTCCTTGACAAAGACAATATGTGCCATTTAAGAAACAAATGTGTCATTGTGCCAAATTTAAAGAAAAAAAATAAAAATGTGTCACAAATGGCACATTTGTGTCATAGTGGTAACACTGGTTGTGACTTCGCAGTATATGTATCTGCCGGAGGAAAGTAGAGAAATAAATAATTAACCGCAAATATTTTTGGGAATCTGCTGCATCGTGTCGGAAGCGTCAGGCCTGCGGGAGCTCAATCACACAAACGTCCCTGTTCAGCATAAACAACTTGGGCATTATTATCACTATCACTGTCCTCGTATGAATAAGCATAAGAACTTGGAAACACAACAGGTTAACACTCCTATTAAAAGAGGAGCAGACCAACTTTCCCCTGACAATATTACATTGGGCAAAGTAAACTCTATCAAACGAGCCTGTGCAATGAGCGGAATGGAAAAAGTTGGAGACCAAACCATTTGCGACTTGTTTGAAGCTATGTCACAATTAATATCCACACAGATCTCAAATCTTGCTACAGAAAACGACTTCGAATCAATGCAACGCGAGATAACCACATTAAAATGTGAAAATTCCACTTTGCGAGAAGCTGTTACTGATCTGATAGCTCAAAATGATAGCTTAAACCAACGGCTTGAGCGTATTGAAATACAAGGCAGATCCCATAATCTTATATTCAGAGGCACTCCGAATGAGAATAACGATAAACTGCAAGACACTGTTGAAACGTTCTGTAAAGAGATCTGGGGGATAACTGAGTTGCCCAAAATTTCAAGTGCCAGACAAATTGGAGGTACCGAAAAATTGCCTTCAGTTTTGGTCAAATTTCAGTCAGAATCCGATGTTTTTCAAATACTGAGAAATGTTAAAAAGCTGAAGGGCAGCAAGTACATCATATGTTACATAGGGATTATACAAACTTAGTGCGAAGAAAGCGGCGTATTCTTTTTAGGCTTAGACAAGATTTGTTGAATTTGAAAGAAGGTGTTAAAATAACTGTAAAAGATGATAAAATTAATATGTAAATATTTCCGGATTAGCCGCGAAAATAATACATAATTTAAATGAGTGCTAATATTAGTACTGTGGGTACTGGTGTTTGTCTCAGTATCCACGTAATGTATTGTCCTGGGGTCCTTTGTATTGTCCGGGGATCCTTCACTTCCAAAAGGGGCCTTGAGAGGACAGAACTTCCAAGGGCCTCGAGAGGGCAGAACTCCCAAAAGCTACTATTAAAAATGGGAATTATTATTATTAAAAAAACTAATTTAATTTAAATTATTTTATTTAATAATATCTTGAACAGTATACTTAGAGACTGACTGAAACACTAAACCTATGGAACAATTTTCTGACTTTATATACAAAATTTATTTAAACAAAATTGTTCCGACCTACTAAGTTAGCATTTACAACAAGTAATTTGAATGTACGAACGGAGCCAAAAATAATAAAACGTTACAATTGTTAAAGTGGTTTTGGCACTACAATTGTACTGTCACCACAGTACTCCCCCGCCAGCGAATCCAAAGGATTGGGCGAAACGCGATGGAGGTTTTGTGGTGCGTCCAACTCTTGTCTTTCTAATAGGGAAATATGTGTTTCCACCTGGTGAAAATCTGATTTTTGGATCGAATCTTACGGTTCGTTTTATAATACTTTTGTCGTTAACTGTCTGGGGTTGTCTTATGTGTGATTTGTTAGTATTTGCCGATGTTCCTGGGTTCTTGAGCACTGGCTGAAAAGAAACCCTTTGGTTTATTCGGCTATTTTGTGGTAGATCATCATTCACTGGCTCTAATGTTCTCTGTGTTGGAGTGTTATCACTTAAGTCTTGTGAGTTGTGTAATGGATTATGATTCGACCTTTGGTTGTTTACCAAATTTACTGGGCTCTTGAGCGCTGGCTGTAAAGACGCCCTTGAATTACTTTGGTTGTTAGGTGAATGGTCGTTTGACACTGGCAACTGCGACCTATGTATAACTTCTGGTGAATTTGCATTTCCAAAACGTGAAGTTTCCTCAGAGTCTTTTAAATAAGAATTTGTAAAACAAGGTTTCAATCGATTAATAGAAACGTTAACTTCTTTTCCTCTAATCAGAATTTTGTAAAATTTTTCGTTTCTTAATATTACGTCGTAAGGTCCTTCGTAAGGAGGTTGTAAACTAGGTCGAGTGCTATCAACTCTCATAAAAACGAAAGGACAATTTTTCAAATCTTTGAAAATAAAAACCTTTTGAAGTGTGTGCCGAGATGCCGGTGACGGTTGTATATTTCGAAATTGATGTTCGAGTTGTTTAACGAATTCATCTTGGTTATTTAAAGAATTCGTGCTATTAAAAAAATCGCCGGGTAACCGTAAATTTTCTCCATAGACTAATTTTGCAGGAGAAAATCGGAATTCGTCACTACTAATTGACCTGAAACCTAAGAGAATCAGTGGTAAATATTTTGTCCACTCCGAATTTTGGTAGCACATTAATGATACTTTGAGCGACCGGTGCCAACGTTCTATAAAACCGTTAGCTTGAGGGTGGTAAGCCGTTGTTCGACAACGCTTAATACCTAATAATTTGACTAGTTCCATGAATAAAGTTGACTCGAACTGTCTACCTTGGTCCGTAATGATTTTTGATGGAATGCCAAATCTAGATATCCAGTTCTTTAATAATGTAGAAGCTACTGTTTTTGCGCTAATGTTTTCGATTGGAATTGCCTCTGGCCAGCGAGTATATCGGTCGATGATTGTTAGACAATATTTGAATCCTTCTGAATTTGGCATAGGGCCTATTAAATCTATATGAATTGTGTTAAATCTTTCTGTTTCATGTTGAAAATCAGCGATGGGAGGATTTACATGTATTGAGATTTTAGCTCTTTGACATGATAAACAACTTCTGCTCCATTCTTTAACATCTTTCTTTATTGAAGACCAAATAACTCTATTGACCATAAGTTTAATTGATGCTTTTATCCCTGGATGACTTAAGTTGTGAATAATTGAAAATATTTCCTTTCGAAAATTGATGGGGATATAAGGACGCATGTTTTTGGTTGAGGTATCACAAAAAATTTCTTTTTCTGAATTGACCAATTTTACTTTAATCATTTTCAAAGAAGAATTTTGCATTAAATGTTGAAGTTCTGTGTCATCCACCTGTGCGTCTGCCACAGCTTCAAAATCTATTGCACCGACGATATTGATTTCATTAAGCCTTGATAACGTGTCAGCAACTACATTCTCTTTACCGGATATATGTCTGATATCCGTTGAAAATTGACCGATGAGGTCGAGGTGTCTGAACTGTCTGGGTGAGGCTTTCTCAGGATTTTGTTGAAATGCAAAGACTAATGGTTTATGGTCGGTGTAAATAGTGAATTTTCTTCCTTCTAGAAGAAATCTAAAGTGTTTAATACCATTATAGATTGCTAACAGCTCTCGGTCGTAAGTGCTGTATTTCATCTGAGCGACTGATAATTTTGCAGAAAAGAAGCCTAATGGTTGCCAATCGTTGTTGCATTTTTGTTGTACAACTGCTCCGATGCCATAATCCGAAGCGTCGACCACTAAAGCTAATGGTGCGTCTGTAGAATGAAATGCTAATAATGTAGCTTTGCATAATTGAGTTTTGGTTTCCTCGAATGCATTTATTGCTTCTTTCGACCAGGTAATTTTTTTCTTACCATCTTTTTTGTCACCCTTTAAGAATTTGTTTAATGGCATTTGAATCATTGCGGCATTTTTCAAAAATTTTCGATAAAAATTGATCATACCTAAATAACGTCGTAATTCTTTTACTGTCTCAGGAAGTTTTATAGAGTTGATTATTTCAACACGCTCTGATAAAGGTTTGATACCTTTACTTGAAACTGAGTGTCCTAGAAATTTCACTTCTTCTGTCATAAAATTACATTTGTCTAAATTGATGACGAGACCATATTTTTCAAATTTAACAAAGATTTGATTTAGATGGTCTAGGTGTTCAATATCAGATTTAGAAGCTATTAATATGTCATCGAGGTAAACGTAACAAAAGGGTAAATCGCGCAATACTGAGTGAATAAATCTTTGAAAAGTTTGGGCAGCATTGCATAAGCCGAAAGTCATCCGTGTGAATTCAAAAAGACCGAAAGGTGTACAAATTGCCGTTTTAGGAATATCTGAAGGTGCTACTGGAATTTGGTGGTAAACTTTTATCAAATCAATTGTTGAGAAGATTTTACTTCCTTCCAATTGATTTGCGAAGTCCTGAATATGTGGGATCGGGTATCTATCCGGAATCGTTTTAGCATTGAGCCTTCTATAGTCGCCACAAGGTCTCCATTCACCGTTTTTTTTCTTCACAAGATGAAGTGGCGACGACCAAGGACTATGAGAAGGGCGGCAGATCCCTTGATCCAATAAGAATTGGAATTCCTTTTTAGCTGCCATAAGTTTTTCGCCGGTTAGTCGGCGGACTTTCGAAGCTATGGGTTGACCTTCAACAGGAATATAATGTAAGACATTATGTTTGGCCTGTGTTGTGAAATTGCTTTCGGTTGTAATTGATTTGAAGTTTTGAAGTAATTTATATACCTTAGAATTAAGAGATGGATCAGTATAGATTGCTAATGATTCTGAGGGACCATTAACTACTTTAGCGTTTGACCGTAATGAAGTAAGAGGATCGATAAGTATTTTATTCTTCAAGTCCACTAATAATCCGAACTTTTGCAGGAAATCTGCACCAATAATAGGTTTCGAAACGTCAGCAATGATAAAATTCCATTGAAAATTTCGACGTAAACCTAAATTCAAAGTTAATAATTTTGTTCCATAAGTATGTATTATTGTTGAATTGGCTGCTAACAGTTTAAGACTGTTAGAGCTACTGATTTTTGGATGAAAGTTCGGTATGACTGAAACGTCTGATCCAGTATCGATTAAGAAATTTCTTTTACTGTAAATGTCAAAAATGTGTAAGCGACTTTTTATTAAGTCAGATTCTCCCGTCGCTAATGGAGACGGACCTATTAGTTTGTTGAATTTTGAATACCGTATTTACATGGCTGGGTACATTTATTGGCTTTAACGCCGAATTTACTATGGTACCAGCATATTTGTCTATTTTTAGAAAGGTTTTGATTTCTCGAATGACTTCGAGAATTGGGCCTTGAATAATTTCTAGTTGAAGGCCGAAATGATGAACGAGAAATTCTTTTAACTTGTTCTGAAAGTTCGTTGACTTGATATGATGATAGAGAAATTCTTTTAACCTGTTCTGAAAGTTCACTGATTTGATTTTGAAGTGTTGATATTACCGAGTTACTTGGATTTTGATTCGTCGATACTGAATATACTTCAGTTCGACCAGTTACTTCCGATATTTTATCAGCCATGGCTGATAGATCATCTAATGTACCTGGACTACAAGCTAGAATTGCTTGTACATTTCCAGGTAACCTCTGAAGCCATAAAGACTTTAATATTTCGTCATTTAACTTTCCCGAATTCAACGTCTTCATTTCCCGTAATAAATATGAAGGACGAGAATCTCCTAAAGTCAACTCATTTAAGAGTTGCTTTAATTTAACGTTATCTGATTTCGAAAGCCGTGAAATTAACGTTTCTTTGAATTTTAAATATTTATTTTCTGTTGGAGGACTTGCAATGATATCACTGATATCTTGAAATACACTTTCATCTAAAGCACTCAGTAAATGGTTAAGTTTTGTGCTGTCTTGTGTAATTCCTGCAAGGTCGAATTGTGACTCAAGCTGAAAGAACCACGCTAATGGATTGGATCGCCAAAATGGTATGGTCTTAATGGAAACGGCGTTGACTGATATGGACGCCGGAGACGGAGGTAGTGGAACAGACAATTGACTTGTGCCAGAAACACATGATTTAGCAATAGGTTCACCAAATAAATCATTAAACCCGTTCATGGTGTAAATGCTTTACAATTGAATAATTTTGAGATAAAGATTTTTAATATAAGTATATATATTGAGCTAATAAAATAAACTATGGTAAACTTATCTTTTCTGATTATAGCCAATGTTCTTTCTTGTCTTGTTGCTGTTATGTTCTTTTGCCGTAGCTTTTCTTTTGTTCCTTTTTCTTATGTTCCTTTTTCTTGAATTATGCTTCCATAGATAAAATTAAGGACGTTCGTTATCCTTTTCAGAATTTTGTTATCTGTACCAGCTGTGTTGATAATACTTTAGTTTGATTCTGACGAGAACTTGGGATATTTTCTTTAACAGGAGAATACCTTACCACTGGTGGGGGGTATCTCTGTTAAAAAAAATGTAGTTCTTCGGTTAATTAGTTTTGGGTTTGCTCTCTTTTAACAGAGCGTACCTTACCACTGGTGGGGGGCACCTCTATTAAAAAAGAAATAAAGAAAAATCTTCAATCACAAGTGCCTTACCACTGGTGGGGGGCACTTGTATTGTAGGTACCAATGATAATTTTGATGATGTTATGTTAGCGAGTGCCTTACCACTGGTGGGGGGCGACTCTGCTAAATATTCATAGAGGCTGTACAACGGTTTTGTGTTTTGATGGAAGTATGCCTTACCACTGGTGGGGGGCAACTTCATCAAGTTCACAAAAAGAATTTTTGTCTTCCTATCTCTTGATCTCTTCAGATCACGTCGGGGTCACCAATTGTGGGTACTGGTGTTTGTCTCAGTATCCACGTAATGTATTGTCCTGGGGTCCTTTGTATTGTCCGGGGATCCTTCACTTCCAAAAGGGGCCTTGAGAGGACAGAACTTCCAAGGGCCTCGAGAGGGCAGAACTCCCAAAAGCTACTATTAAAAATGGGAATTATTATTATTAAAAAAACTAATTTAATTTAAATTATTTTATTTAATAATATCTTGAACAGTATACTTAGAGACTGACTGAAACACTAAACCTATGGAACAATTTTCTGACTTTATATACAAAATTTATTTAAACAAAATTGTTCCGACCTACTAAGTTAGCATTTACAACAAGTAATTTGAATGTACGAACGGAGCCAAAAATAATAAAACGTTACAATTGTTAAAGTGGTTTTGGCACTACAATTGTACTGTCACCACAGTACTCACCCCGAACGTTTCGCTACAAGTTATATTGAGCGTGGTCACCGGGAAACTGCCTGAAGCTGTTATCGATGCTTTAAGTTACGCAGATTATATCGGTGCGTAACCTGTTGTTTCGGTTGAACTTGCTGTTGTTGGTGCTGTGGTGCAGAATGTTGTTGTAGACAAACAAAACTCACTACGTCACTGTTTGCGTGTAAATCGTTTCGGATCAACTGCTTCGAGGTGTTAAGTACAGGATCCCATGTCCGTGAAAGCGGAAAACTATTGTCGCGATTGAGGTTTTGTCGCCGCTTAATTTCAATCGCCTCACGGAGAAGACGTGGAGTGTATCGATATTCGCGAGACAGGACTGCAGATTTTTCAAAGTGAATCCAATGATGTTCTTTTGGATGGTCCAGTATGTGCTCGCTGATTGCTGATCTTTCCCGCTGATTTTTGCTGACCGTATTTATATGTTCTCTCAGACGGGTTGCAATACTTCTTTGTGTTTGCCCAATGTACGATGACCCGCAGCTACAAGAGACCGCGTATATACCTGGTGTTTTTATTTTTATTTTTTATATATGATGTTGCCAAAGCTCAGGGGATGCCCTATGATGCTAAAGCACAGCCTTGGCAGGAAAGGAATTAAGGTTGGGGAAAATGGGTTAGGAGGTTGAGTGAAGGAGGTGTCGATGTACGCCCCGTTTGAAAGTTTCAGGCTCATAAGACGAGGGAAAAACAGAAGATGGTAAACTGTTCCACATTCGTGTTGTTCTGCTAAGAAAAGATTCCCGAAATTTGACGGTACGTAATTTGACCCGGAGAGTATAGGGGTGGGAGCGACTGGTAGATCTTGTATCGCGCGTTGTTATGACTCTACAAGGAATCAGGCTAGCAATTTCGTTAGAACAATGGCCATGGAAATAGCGATAAAAAAGTGAGAGACAACCGACATTCCGTCGATGCTCCAGAGAGTCAAGGCCCTCAGAGATTGAGGAATCGCCAATAAGTTTAATAGCCTTACGCTGGACTTAGTCTTACGCGGACAATGCGGTGTGTCCTACCCCTGCCCAAATATGGGAATTATATTCAAGTCTAGGCCTAATGTGGGACTTGTAGATCAGCGCTAAGTCAGGTGGGGAGAAATATTTCTTACATCTTTGTAGAAGACTCACACATTTCATCGCACTTTTAGCGATTGCAAATATATGATCCGTCCAGCCAAGATTGCTGGATATCTCAATACCCAAGATCTTTAGGGAGGGTGAATTGGGTATATTCACTCCGTCGACTGAAATGGGTTGGGGGTGAACTGGGCGTTTTTTAAGGGACATTAAACAGTTTTGGATGCATTAAACGTAACACGATTTGCTCTGCCCCAAGCGAGGACCATAGAAATGTCTTTGTTTAATGATCTAAACATGCGTTCCCGATTGACTTCTGTAGCATTTCCACGTGAATTCATCACAGAATCAAATGAGTACGCGAAATCAAGGGTGCTGTCGTCGGCAAAACTATGAATAGGATTGAGAGTAAGGGATAAGAGATCATTAATAAAAAGAAGAAATAAGGTTGGTGAAAGAACTGAACCCTGAGGTACACCGGCATTTATTTCGTAGGAATCAGATGTAACTCCGTCAATTACTACACGGTTTGAACGGCCTGACAAAAAGCTCTCTATCCATTTAACGAGGGTTGGGTGCAGACCAAATGTTTGAAGTTTGGCTAACAGGGCAGCATGCCAGACTCTATCAAAAGCCTTTGAAATATCAAGAGCGACGATTTCGGACTCACCGAAATTATGGAGACAATGATTCCAACGCTCCGTTAGAGCAGTTAGTAAGTCTCCGGTTGAGCGGCCAGCGCGGAAACCGTACTGGCAATCGTTGATAAGATGTTTATTTTCTAGATATTTCAACAACTGAGAGTTGATGAGTGATTCAAAAACTTTGGATATGATCGAGGTTAGTGCAATTGGTCTGTAGTTAGAGGGGTCGCATGCCTCTCCATTTTTAAGTATCGGCTGGACATGAGCAAGTTTCCATACACTTGGAAATATTCTTGTTGAATATGACAGGTGAAAAAGTTTGCGCAGAGGTTTAGCCAAAGCAGAGGCGCAGCATTTTAAAACAAGGGGCGAGAAACCATCAGGCCCAGTAGCTTTTGGACACGTCGAGTTTCGAAAGTACTCTAAAAACATCCCGAGTGCGAAAGTGTAGCGGCTTTTGCCTACTAGTGCACTGTGATGGAGATGGAAGTGGCTGCGATGAAGGTGGCAAGTACGAGTTAGCAGCAAAATTAGCAGCAAACAGGTTGGCCTTGTCCAATGAGTCAGTAAAAACATTCCCATTATAAATGAGTGGTGGTGTTGACGAACAGGTGAAATTGTTCTTTACGGTTTTTACTAGAGACCAGAAGCCCTTACTACCCTTTTGAGTAGAAAATACCTTCCGTCTGATGCTCTGGTCGAAATTGAACTTAGCCCGGCTAATTGCTGAATTGCAAATATTCCGCGCATCTCTATAGATACGTCTCAATTCCTCTGAAGGGCACAATTTATATGCCTGGAAGGCTGCTTCCTTCTTTTTAATGGCTGCGAAACAGTCATTATTGAACCAATTGGTGTTAGTTGGTTTGATGTTCTTGAAGCTATGAGGAATAAAGCGATGCATTCCAAACCATAGGATGTTCAAGATGTAATCGGTGCTTCTGTTAACGTCCTTCATAGAAAAGCAATCAGACCAATCCAGCTCTCTGAGATATTTATTAAGTCCCGCCCAATCAGCATTTTTATATTGCCACTGTTAAGCCTATGGTGAGACTTAAACGAAGAAGGGGTGCCGGGTCAGTAATTGACAAGACCAAAATAATGTTTGAATTCAATATTTTTATTGAACCGAAAAATTCACTTAAAACTAAATAAAAATTCAAATATAAAATAATAATCATAAACAAAATCCAATAGTAATATAAAACAATCCAAAATATAAATAATATAATAATAAAATAATAATTCAACAAAATAAATCCAAAATTATAAATTCAGTGATAAAAAAATGAAGATGAAAGCCGATGAATCCAATTATTTTTCTGTAGAAATAAAAAGAAGAAAAAACGAGATTAGTTATATGTATTGAAGAAGAATTATAGTAATATATTGCTGAAAACAGCACGAAACGACGGCCGAAACCAGCACCACGAAATCTATAACCACACGAAGAAAAGAGAAAAAACAAAAGGAAAAGGGGAAAAGGAAAATTAGCTAAAAAAAGGAAAATCGAATACAAAATATATAAAATATAAAAAACTGAAATATAATACAATATAATCAAAAGAAAGGCTGAAATCAGCAATACCTTGTAGAGAAATCTCTGATAGCCGAAACCAGCTTAAGTTGACCAGTCGGTCTCAACTCTGAAAGCAGAATGATTTTTGCTTGCTGAGCGCACTCTATTTATATCATTCGAAAAGCATTGATTAAATAGGAAGAGTCCCGTAGCTGCTTTTCGAATGGTATTTCATATGAGTTTTAGCTGAGACAGCTGATAGCTGTCACTTATTTTGTAGGGAATGTCAAAAGGTAAGTTTGTTTTGATTGAAGATTTTGGAATTTTTAATTGATTTAATTATTTTATAGGAACTGACTGGAAGGAAGGATGGACGGAAAAATTTAGGAAGTAGGAATTGGTATTTGTAGGTAAATTATGTTAATACGAACATTTTTAACCTTTTTTTCTTTTTAGGTTGAGGATTCAACATCCTCCCGCCTCCACAAACAGGAACGACAGATGAACGACAGCACACGAAACAGAAAAGGTAAACTTACTGCTTTTAACTTGTAGTTTAATTTTAATTTTTCCTCCTGCAGTTTTTTCAAACCTTAGGCAGTCACCATCTTCGGTGTGCACGCGAAAGCTGCGATTCGCGGCGAATACCTCATTCCACGGAATGGGTTGCGCGCACACCTCTTTCCAGAGTCCCGGCTTGACGATAAAATGCCGTATGTTTGGTGTCTTTTGAGCCTTTTTCTGGACCTTTGAACAGCCTGGAATTATAATTGGTGTTGAGATGGCTGGTGCTTGGATTCTTTGTTCCAGAACTGTCTGTATTTGTACAGGCCGTTTTTTGTTGGTCGGTACGGGCTGTGGCCTAGTAGGGGTTCTGATGCATGGCCCTTTCACCAACTGTTTGGTGTGGTTGGAAGCAGTGCGAGCCTCAAAGGGTGGCAAAAAGGGGCGCATTTTCTGTGGTGAAGTAATCTTCCGTAAACTGTCCTTGATAGTTGTTTGTGGTCGTTCCTCTGTTTCCGACTCTGAGGATCTTAGCTCCGGAAAAAACTCGTTTATCACGAGAACATCCTCCAAGATGGGTAAAGACATTTTTATAAAACTAAAATTAATAAAAGGAGAAATAAATAAAAAATGAAATTATGGGATTTCTTTTTTACCAAGAAATAATAAATGATAAAACAAAGGAAATAAAAAGAAATAATAACGATAGGAAATAATAAATAAAAGGAAATGATAGAAATAAAATATTTGTAAAATAAAGGAAGGAATGCACGTTTTTTACTATTGACGTAAAGGGAATTGACAAGTAAGGTCAGGGTACATTCAGATGGATGGATGGTTTCCAATTTGTAAAAAGGTTACTACAGGATAGGTAGCTTACATAACTTGGTGATAGGACGTGTACATACTTTTTGAGATGTTTGCATTTTTGCTACTCTAACCTTATTATCACTCCCATAATGAACTTCAATAATTCGACCTAATGGCCATTGAGCTGGTGGGTGTTGATTGTTTATTATTAAAACTAGGTCGTTAGGTTGAAGATTATTGTCTGCTGTCATCCATTTTGTTCGTTGTTGGAGGGTGTGCAAATATTGCGTTGACCAGTGTCGCCAAAATTGTTGCATCAAATATTGTATGTGTTGCCAACGTTTGAGTGGCGAAATGTTACCGTCATATTGTTGTTCGGGAAGATGAAGTAGATTTCTTCCTGTCAAAAAGTGCCCTGGTGTTATTACGTTGTAATCACCAGGATCATTTGACATAGCAAACAATGGTCGAGAATTTACACAAGCCTCGATTTGATTGATGATAGTTGACAGTTCTTCAAATGTCAAAGTTGTTTTCTGCAAAATTTTGCGTAGATGGGTTTTTATTAATTTAACTCCGGCTTCCCAAATACCTCCAAAATGTGGAGCTGCTGGGGGATTAAAATGCCATGTGATTCCTAATTAGGGCAGTTTTTCGGGCACTTTATTTAAAGTGTAACGGAGCTCTTTTTCTAATTCCTTTTGTGCACCAACGAAATTGGTGCCGCAGTCGGAATATAAATGAGAACACATGCCCCTTCTGCTAATAAATCTACGCAGTGCTGCAATAAAAGCAGCTGTAGTCAGATCGGAAACAACTTCAACATGAATGGCTTTGGTTGCTAAGCATATAAATATACTTAAATAGCCCTTTGTAACTTTTGCGTTACGAATTCTTCACGTTTTGATGTCGATTGGACCGGCATAGTCAACTCCAGTATGCTCAAATGGCAGTGATTGGTTGACTCTAGGAGTTGGTAAATTACTCATTATTTGCTTAGCAGGTTTTAGGGTTGGTTCGGAAACAAACTATACATTTGTGTATTTGATGGCGAATAGTATTTCGAGCGTTAATAAGCCAATATTTATTGCGTAATGTATTTAGAATTAATTGTGTTCCACCGTGTAAAGTGTATTTGTGTATGTGATCGATAATTAAATAAGTTACATGATGTTGGTTAGGAAGAATAATAGGATGTTTTTGGTTATATGTGAGTGAGGAGTTTTCTAAACGCCCCCCAACTCGAAGAGTATTGTCACTTGACAAGAATGGATTTAAGCAAAGTAAGCGACTTTTGCTTGAAATAGTTTTGTTTTGCTTTAAATCCTTGTATTCTTGATGAAAACTAGTTTGTTGTAATATTATTATAATTTTTGTTTCGGCGTTTTGTAATTCTTTGACAGTAAGGTATTCTGTCAAACGTTTGTCTTTTTCTGTACGAGTATTATAAATAAAACGTAAACAATAGGCAGTTACTCGAATTAGTTTTGTGAAAGATGAAAACCTATTTAATAAGGGTGGTTCCTCAATAGTGTTTGTGAAATTATTAATTTTTCTTTCTTCTAGGTTAGTATCCGTGATATTGTGTTTGGCATTTATCCACTCGTTATTTTTAAGCCATGTGGGACCATTCCACCAAATGTCAAATTGTGGTAATTGTTTGGGTTGCAAACCTCGTGACGCGCAATCTGCTGGATTGTGTATGGATGACAGATGGCGCCATGAATGAGGTGGAATTGTGTCTTGGATTTCAGCCACCCTGTTTGCCACAAAAGTTTTCCATCGTGTGGGTTGACCGAGGATCCAAGCTAATGTTATTTCTGAATCAGTCCAAGCATATGTAGTGACATTAGAAAAATTCATGTCAATTTTGACTTGCCTGATCAGTTGTGATAATAGTAGAGCTCCACATTGAAATTTCTTCTTGCTCCCAGAATTTCCTCAGCTGTTCATCAAGTCTTTGTGTTTCATTTACTTGTATAGTAAATGTTTCACACTTAGGTTTGGTGACGTCACTAATTTGACCCATTAATATCCAACCCAATTTAGTGTTTTGTGCTGTTGGATTTCCATTTGTTCCTCGAATTATTTCGCTTTCAATAATCTGTGCGTATATGTCAGCCCCAAGTAGTACGTCTATAGCTCCTGGTGTGCAGAAATTCGGGTCTGCTAATTTTAAATTAATTAATTTTGTCCAATTTGCAATGTTGATTTGCTGTGGGGGCATGACGTCCGTAATCTTCTTTAGTACTAATGCGAAAGTTGACGTTTGAAACTTAGTTTGTAGTGAGTTGACTACAACTGTCACTTTAGAAGTGGCATGGGCAGTCGGAGTTTTTCCTAGCCCTGTTATTTCCATGTTAGTATTGGTTCTCCTCAGGTTAAGCCGTCGGCATGCGGCTTCCGTGATAAAAGAGACCTGAGAGCTTGAATCAAGTAATGCTCTCAGGATTTGTGACTCTCCCTTTGACCCTTGCACTTGAATTAGTGCTGTTGACAGTAGTACTCGTTTGCAATTTGTTGAGAAAAATGCTTCGGCTTGAATATCTGCGTTAGAAATTGTCCTCTCCTGTGGTTTAGTAATTGATTTAGAGATTGTTTCTCTAGAATGTAGAGTCTGCTGCTCTAAATGTAGAAGTGTGTGATGTTTTTTCTGACATTTTAAACATCTTTTTTACTGCCGCAATCGGCTGTATTGTGTTCTGAACTCAAACAGTTTTTGCACAACTGATGTTGTTGAGCAAATTGTAATCGTAATCTGGGTTGTAATTTATTGAAATGAGAACAGTGATAGACGAAATGATTTTGTTTGCATTTAATGCATGTAAAAGGTTTGTTAAATAATGTGTAAGTGTGTTTCCCACTTGTATTTATGTTTTGTAGTTTGCTGCCCTTGCACTCTTGGAGTGCTTCTAGAGTTCGGAAACGAGACTCTAAAAAGTTTGTTAATTCTGAGTATGAGGGAATAGTAGTTTTGTTCCCTTGCTCTTGTTCCCATTGGCAATGGGTTTCTTGTGGAAGTTTTTGTACAATAGTGTACACTAAAATGGCGTCCCACGAATCTGTGGAAACGTCCAAAGCCCGAATTTCGTGTAAGCATTCTTCGGTTTGATCGAGAAGATTTTTGATCGCTTGAGAGGATTCTGCTTTGATTGTTGGTTGATTGAGTAGTACTTTTAGTTGTGTGTTTACCAATATTCTGGTATTGTTATATCGTTTGTGTAAAAACTCCCAAGCGATTGGATAGTTTTGTTGAGTAATGTCAAACTGACGAAGCAATCGTTCGGCTTCGCCAGAGACACAAGTTTTTAGGTAATGAAATTTTTGTACAGGAGAGAGAGCTGGATCGTTATGAACCATTGATTTGAATAAATCATGGAATGATCTCCATGAGCGATATGTCCCATCGAATTTTGGGATTGTTATGGTCGGAAGCTTAACTTCGCTTTTGTGTGGCTCAAAATGAGATTTCTCCTCATTTTTGTTAAGAGTTTTGAGTTCTTCGGTGAACTCAGACAAGTATTCGATATACATATCTTCTGTTTCCTCATATAGGCTGCTGGTTATATATTTTTCGGCTTTGTCGCTTTCGGATTGATAAATTAGAGAGTGATTATTATGGAATTGACTCCATATTGACTGAAATGTGTCAAATCGAATTTTGAAATAACTTTCCGTGCGCCTGACTTTAGGAGCCTTTTTGTGATTCACAATGGCTTTGGAAAGTTGCTCGTGAAGAGCTTTTTGTGTTTTAAGTATTTTTTCGATCTCCATATTGTATATTTTTTGGTCTATCCGGCTCGAAGGACCAATGTTAAGCCTATGGTAAGACTTAGACGAAGAAGGGGTGCCGGGTCAGTAATTGACAAGACCAAAATAATGTTTGAATTCAATATTTTTATTGAACCGAAAAATTCACTTAAAACTAAATAAAAATTCAAATATAAAATAATAATCATAAACAAAATCCAATAGTAATATAAAACAATCCAAAATATAAATAATATAATAATAAAATAATAATTCAACAAAATAAATCCAAAATTATAAATTCAGTGATAAAAAAATGAAGATGAAAGCCGATGAATCCAATTATTTTTCTGTAGAAATAAAAAGAAGAAAAAACGAGATTAGTTATATGTATTGAAGAAGAATTATAGTAATATATTGCTGAAAACAGCACGAAACGACGGCCGAAACCAGCACCACGAAATCTATAACCACACGAAGAAAAGAGAAAAAATAAAAGGAAAAGGGGAAAAGGAAAATTAGCTAAAAAAAGGAAAATCGAATACAAAATATATAAAATGTAAAAAACTGAAATATAATACAATATAATCAAAAGAAAGGCTGAAATCAGCAATACCTTGTAGAGAAATCTCTGATAGCCGAAACCAGCTTAAGTTGACCAGTCGGTCTCAACTCTGAAAGCAGAATGATTTTTGCTTGCTGAGCGCACTCTATTTATATCATTCGAAAAGCATTGATTAAATTGGAAAAGTCCCGTAGCTGCTTTTCGAATGGTATTTCATAGTTTTAGCTGAGACAGCTGATAGCTGTCACTTATTTTGTAGGGAATGTCAAAAGGTAAGTTTGTTTTGATTGAAGATTTTGGAATTTTTAATTGATTTAATTATTTTATAGGAACTGACTGGAAGGAAGGATGGACGGAAAAATTTAGGAAGTAGGAATTGGTATTTGTAGGTAAATTATGTTAATACGAACATTTTTAACCTTTTTTCTTTTTAGGTTGAGGATTCAACAGCCACATTTATCTTTTGGTGGAGTTTAGGTTAGTGGTTGTCAGAGAGGAGATGGAGAATTGGGCGGAGATTAGACAATGGTTCGAATAACCCAAGGGAGACGTCACCGAAACCGAGTATTTTTCTGGATGCGATGTTAGAAATAGATCTAAAAATGCGCGTTGTGCCCCAAAGTATCAGGAACACGAGTCGGACACTCAACCAGTTGCTGTAAATTATAAGACTCACTAAATAACTCGACGTGGAGTGGAAACCGACCTTTAGGTGATTGGAGGTAATTTTTCACCTTTTTGGGTGGTAAAAAGATCGACTTAACACCATATCGCTTTAGAATTTTTCCCACTCTGTCGGTAACGCCTCTCATGTAGGGCAGGAATGCTTTTTTATTATTCAACTGCTCCTCGTTATTGTCTCTTTCCCGTAATAAACTTGGCTTCCAAGAGCGCTGTTTTCTTGTATAGCCGTTGGATTTTAAAACATCGTCCACGTAATTGAGTTCTTCCGCAAGGTGTTCGTTATCACAGATTCTGTGGGCTCGCTGAACTAGTGTGGAAACGACGGATCTTAAATTTGCCGGATGGTGGTGTGAGGTAGCTTGCAGGAATCGGTTTGGGGTTTCGTGTGAGTGTTTACGATTTAGAAGCTTATCCTTCAAGTGGCTTAACATAGTCAGAAAAACAAATTCCGATTTGGCGAGAGCAAATTACTTACGAACAAACAAAAACTATAAAGAATTATGTGAAGCTAAAAAAAAACTTTATTTCGAATCTCTGGCAGAAGAACTGGGGGCGATCAGCGATTCAAAATCTTGGTGGAAACTAGCTCGTGAATTATGTGGCAAAAGGTTTATAGTGGGTGCGTCCATTAGTACAGATTCGTTAGAAGTCACTTCCAGACCTTATTTAATCCAACGTGTTTGTTTGTTGTCGGCTTTGATCACTGCTGCATGCAATGGAGAACTACCTTCTTTTCTATAAAAGTATTCTCTGATAGACTTCACTTGTTTATAATGCAGTGACTTTATGTCTATCAGGCCGCGACCACCCTCGCACCTCTGTAACGTTAGTCGTTCTATGCAGGAGTTAGGATGGTGTGCCCTGTACCTTGTCAACATCGTTCGCGTTCTTCTGTCTAGTGCTTCTAAGTCCGCCTGTGTTGCATACGTGTTTATAGCCTTAATGAGATTTTTCCCATTAAGGCTAGTTTTCAGAAGACTGTTCAAGCGGCCTGTATATTTGTTCTCCAGCGCACGCTTTATGTCCGTGTGAGGTATATCACGTGATTGTTCGAATCCAAGATACTTGTAGAGTTCGCCCTCCTCCATGAGCTCAATAGTGTCCCCGGATGGAAGATCGAATCCCACAAGTTCATGTTTTCCCCTCGTCACATGAAGCGTCCTACATTTGTCAACTCCGAACTCCATCCGGATGTCATTGTAAAAATCCAGAGTAGTCTGCAGCAGCTGTTGCAGATGAGGTTTCGAGGAAGCGTATAATTTGATGTCGTCCATATACATGAGGTGCGTGATTTTATGAATATTTTCCCTTTCGTGTCGTATATTATACCCATAACCGGTGGCATCCAAGGCACGTGAAAGTGGATTCAGAGCGAGACAAAACCATAACGGACTCAAAGAGTCTCCCTGGAATATACCTCGCCTGATTGGTATCGGGGCTGTTGTAATCTGTTGGTTTGGTGTTTTTATGTTTATTTTTGTGTTCCAGTATTTCATTGAGTGTTGCAATGTGTCAATGAGAGCGGACGTGTTTTTGAACATCGATATAGAAAGTGCCGAAATAGTGCGAAAAAGTGTGGAAAAAATCGAAAAAAAATAATAATTGCAAGGAGCGTATAAAAATCGGGGATTAATTTGGACTTTACTAGTATAAAGTGAAAAAATAAATTTTGAACTATTTTCAAAGAAGTGAGACAGTTTACGGCTATTTTACGCCAGAAAGTTATCTTATCTTTCTATTTTTCGTTCCTTGTGTTTTCGTTCCTTCATTTGTGGTTTGTTTAAGTTGCACTTTATCCTTTTGACATATTTTTTTCAATTTTATATGACAGTTACAAATAATTAATTTTTGTGCTGTCATTTACTTATAAAGTCGTCGTTGCATTTTTCAAACGCTACTTGATTCACTACTGTCCTCAGTATGAGTGGCAGTAGTGACAGTGATTCTGGGGGGACAAGAAACCCCAGCAGTGCCAGCTCTAAAAAACTCGGCAGCAATTGCTGCTAATGCACTTGCAACGCCCGGAAATGGCACCGTGGCACCCAAACTGAAGGACGTATGGAAAGGTTGCCTCAAATGCAGCACCTCCCCCAAATCCAGTTCTCATGAAGACTGGACCAGCTAAACCAGTACCCAAAGGACCAGCTCCAGTTAGTGTAGAGGTAGTCGCAGGGACTAGCAACGCCCAACAGGTGAGTGGTAGCTCTAGAAAAAGTGCCAATATTATTATTCAGGGTAGCTACGTGACTCCACGTCAGCCTCCGACAGACTTATGAAAGTCTCGTCCCAAGACATTCGCGGGGCTTCAAGGACTTTTTGACTGTCAGTGGCAGGATGACCGTAATGGAATGCACTTTGAAGGAAGGTTCGGAAAGATCCACGGCAAGGTCCGGGCAGTGCCACTTAGAATCGAGGACGAGGGACTCGGCCTCGGCATCTTAAGTTTAAGCCGTGAAGCACACGTCACTTTGAACCAGGGATGCGTGCTTCCAGACGGATTATACTGGAGTGTTGCCGGGTCGATGATTTGGATTGGGGTAAGCACCGAAGCGAAATGCCATGCTTGGCAGGACATTTTATTGCGGAGTGTCCTAAGAGGCTCAGGAAAGTCGCTGAGGCCACTGTGGAGGAAACGCCTGTTCTAGCAGAAGTTCCCAAAACAGTGACCTCGCCCGGTGCTGCGCCTGCTCTCTCACTGGGAGGGTCTCGGGGGAAGAGGCTACAGCTTGCACTCCGAGTGTACCATCAGTGACTCCAATGGATGTCACTGAAGTTCTCTCGGACGTAGAGGTTGTATCTATCCTTTGTATGGTGGTTGTATGTACCCAAAGCGGCTATGAATCGTGAGGAAGTTCTATTTCGATTAGTAGTCGCTTTGAAGTGGACCCTGCTTTGGTGGAGGTCCCGAGGGAGAAGGTGCGCTCGCTCATCGATAGCCTCCACTATAAGAAGAGTTCGGACAGGTTCCTGACCATTCTCAGGAGTGAGCTTGGAGACGCAGCCAGGATCTTGCCCCAACTGAAACTGCTTATGGCAGAGGCCAGAAAGAAGGCTAACTACAATGAGGTGTCGAGGTGTGAGCGCCTCTTCAACAAGGTCTCAAGAATCCTTGAGGATCTCGAAATGGACTGGACTCTTCATCATTAGAGTTGTACAGTCTTTGTCTGAGTTCTTGCGATTTCTTGAATGTGTAGGATAACATCGATCAATGCAGGGGGCTTGAGTGCACCCACTAGACTACACAGTATTTTCGAAGACATAAAACAATGGAACACGGACATTGCACTTATACAGGAGACATATTTTACACAAGCCACATTTACACGCCTAGAACAAAATTCAAATCTACACAAGGGTTACACAGTTTTTGCCACAGAAACACCCCGTAGAGGTTCTGGTGTGGCAATTGCTGTGTCCCACAGCTTTACACTGATGTCTCCTGTATACACAGACATCTTCCCAGGTTTCGCGTCTTCCTTGGATTCCGTCTTAGGGAACAGAACGCTAAGGGTAGTAAACGTGTACCTGCCGCATGACCAGGATACTGCAAGACAGGTGTCGGACTCAATCCTGTCGCATATTACGAACTTCGTTGGTGAGGTTATCCTTGGTGGTGACTTCAACTGCACACTAGATTCTTCAATCGATCGTCATTCTAGAGTTGAATTCAACTCGGTGAACGCCGCGCGATTATCGAGCCTAGTCAGACATAGCAACCTTGTGGATGTCTACTGTTGGCTTAATCCAACGACTAGGTCATACACAAGGGTTTCCCAAATGTCCAGGGTAGCTTTTCGGGTTCGAGGATAGACAGCTTAACTTTTTCATTAGTGTCACTCATGAAGTGTGTTCATTAAGTGATCACCTTCTTGTTGTGGCGACTAGCACTTTGGTCGAAAAGCGAACTGCTTACTGGATTTTCAACAATAACTTGTTGAATTCAGAGCAGTTCATCGAAGAATTCATTCATTTTTGGCACCAATGGCGTAATAACAAGAATATTTATTCAAACCTTAGTCATTGGTGGGATGTTGGATGGATGTTGTGGGAGATTCGCTCATTTATCGAGACGAGATTCAATCGGAGCAGATATCATGCATCGAGTTTGACGGCCGAAGTCACCCGGATTGGACAGCACAAAACTACAAGCATAGCTTGGAGTTTGTGCTCCGAAACCAGTCGCGCTGGTTACGAGAGGGCGAGTTTCCGACCGAGTACTTCTTCCAGACAACTCGACGTCGTACCGCTTCTTGTGAAGTAGACTCGATTCTTGCCGAATTGGGCCAGATCCTGTACGGAGAGGAATTTGCGAATTATATTCGCAACTACTACACGCGGCTTTATGCTGTATCGACGTTGCCAACATTCTCGTCCAACGATGAATTCTTTCATCATGTTCCTACTTTCTCTGATGAAAGTAGAGAATTCCTGGACAGAACGCTTACTCTCGATGATATGCTTACCGCAACGAAGGATCTTCGACGTCATAGTTCACCTGGTTATGATGGTCTTACTCCAGAATTCTTTGTTCGTTTTAGGAAGCTTTTGATTCCGGACCTTTTGGATGTCTTTAATTCTGCAGTGGTTGGACATACCGAATTTCCCTCAAGTTGGCGGAGATCCGTTATGCGTCTAATACCTAAGAAGGGGGATCTTCAGAGGATGGGAAACTGGAGGCCAGTTACTCTGTGTAATGCCGACTACAAAATACTGGGAAACTCAACTTCGCTCAGTGATTGCCTCAGTAATACACCCGTCACAGTCCTACTGCATTCCAGGTCGTAGTATCTACGACAACATTGCCGTAGCAAAGCATCTTTTCGCCTACCACGAAAAGACTGGTTCGCAGATGGCCATGATCTCGTTAGATCAAGAAAAGGCGTTTGATAGTGTCTCGCATGAGTATCTACTGAGAGTGCTCGATAAATTTGGGCTTCCGTCCAGATGGATTGAGATCATTAGTGGTCTGTATATAGATTCAGTGATTCTCATAAAGCATAATGGGCATATATTGTCTCCTATTCAGTTTCGTCGGGGTATCAGGCAGGGATGCCCGTTGTCAGGAATGCTTTATGACTCTTCACTGGAGCCGCTGCTAGTAAATCTTCGTCAATCGCTGAGACAATATTCAATTCACTTACCATACACTACTATAAGGCCACTTATTCTAGCGTATGCGGACGACCTGTCTATATTTGTAACGAAAGATGATGCATTTCTAGTCGCTCTTAGGGCTTTCGAAGCAAAAGCCAAGGCCTATGGTGTGGGAGGTGGCGGAATCGTTCAGATTCTCCCCTCGGAATACAATGGACGAATACTTGCCTGAAATATTTAGGTGTATATGTGGGGCTCGATGGTAAAACATCTAATATCCGCAATGCTCTAAAGAAACTCTCTGGAGCTGTGAATTCGTGGCAGACTAGACTGCATCCACTTTCGCTGAAAGGACGTGCAGTCGTTGTCAATTATTTGATTACCTCGTCCACAGTGCACCTGTTAAAATCGGAGTGCTTTGAAGAAGCCTTCGTGAAACTTTTACAGGCGAAGGTCGTTGACGTCTTCTGGGGGGGGGGGGGGGGGGAAGACGATGGGTCGCTGAAAGCACGCTCTGCCGACCAGTAGCGGAGGGTGGTTTGGGTCTTACAGACATGGTCGTGAAATTTCGTTGTCTTCAGGTACAGGCATTCCAACGAGTGTTCTGTCAAAGAGATAACTTAATTTCGCAGCTGTAGGTAAGTTCTATGGGGGGTAGCGGCGCACGGGAGCACTACTATCTGCTCTCGGTTCGCCCACCATATTCGCATGACTGGTCCCAGGATATGATCTCCACGATTACAACCTGGGGCAGAATAAGACCAACATTTCATTTGCGATGGAATGAACTTGGGTACGGGGATTTCTCAGCAATTCCAATCAGGTTGAACCCTGAGTTAGTAGATTCAGTGTTCAGTAATGCTCGAGGTGTAACGGCCGATACAAGACAACTCACAGTTCTTGGAGACATCATTGATGCTTCTGGGAACACACTTATATACCCCACACAACACAATTAAACGAATTGGTGGATACAGCACGGGAGCGTTTTAGTCGTCTCTCTACTAGGGAACCTAGCACTGAGGTGATAAACGCTTTCGTTATTAATTGACCGCCGCACACGACATTCAGTGCACTCACCTCACGTAGGCTGCGCGAGCTCTTCGTAGGAGTAAATTCTACGGATACCTTAGGGGTTAATAGATGGCGCGCACATCTTGGGGTAGACTTGGGAGTAATGGGGACTATAACTAGCAGAGTCATCTATAGTTATCCGTCCAATTACAGAGACTCTGATGTGGCATTCAAACTGCTCCATCACAGCCTCGTGCATCCAAACCAGCTGTCGCATGTCGATCGACGAATTCAAAGAGCCTGCACGGTTTGTGGTGTTGAAGGAACCCTGTTCCACAGATACTTCACATGCCCGACCTTGTGTGACATCAATAATCTTGTTCGCTTGTTCGTTTTTACTGGGGCCAAGGACATGTAACCAGGTAAATTGCTTGATAAGATTTATCTTAACACTTTGTAAATCGACAATTCATCTGTACTGCATGCGGATCGAGCCTGGGCAACAGCCCACTAACCCACAGTTTCACACACATGCGGAACGGAAGCCTCGTCTTTCACTGGGACTAACAGGTATTGGTATTGGTATTGCTGCAAGTGCTGCGGGAAGGACAAGTCTTACGTTGGAATCGTAGAACCACCCTCTGGGAACACTCAGACAATCATGTTCTTGTTTAAGTTTCTTCACGGTTTCGGTTATTTTTGTTTAGTGCTAGGATTAGTTTCGGAATTTTATCAAAATATTTGACAACTTTTCTTAGAGCTGGCACTCGTTTGGAGGCATTTTTAGATTTCTTTTATTTGTTTTTTACAGGTTTTTTACTATTCTGTTTTTGCCTTCAAGTTTTAGAGTCGTTTTTACGAAAAAATTTTAGAGTAACGTACCGTGGCATTTCTTATGTTCTTTTTGATCGTTAACTACTGTGTCGTTTGTTTTGAATATTGTACATTTTTTAGAGTAGCTAGAGTTTTGTAGGATTTTTTGTTTATAACGACTGTGCCAAATAAAGTGCCATTATATACTAAATATAAATTATTATTATTATTGAATAATCGGTAGTAGACGGACGCATATTTTAAAGAGTGTAAAAAAGTGCCAAAAAGTGATATAAACGGAAGAAAAAGTGCGATTAAAAGTGAAGAAACTATATCGGGAGTGTCATCTGTGAACTAACATATATGTAAAAAAAACTGAAATTTTAAAGCATTTGGTGTTAAATTAATTAAAATTAAAATTTGGTAAAAGTGAAAACTTATTGACATTTCCCAAAATTATTTATTTATTCGTAGTTACCTTGGTTACCAATCAACATTTTTAATAAAAAGTAACCAGAAAGACAATTTTTAAAAATATTGTAACGTGCACGAGGTAGGCCACGAAAAGGGAAATGATCAACCGTCTAATGCGCATGTCCCAGGTGGCCAGAAATCAAGGAAATGTCACAAGGGGAAAGTCAAGGACGACTCGAACCCATGGTGAATATATGAGGTGAAAATGTGTAACGGAAATATCTAGAACTAAGTAACAGAACTTTCTAGAATTAAGCTAAGTAGTATAGTTACTTGAATTTTAACCAGTTAAGTGATAAGTGTAAATAAGTAAAGTGAAACCGTGTATTTTGAAGAGAATATTGTCAAGAAAATTGTACGACAAATTAATGAAGTGAAGTGAATAAACTTGTGAACATTTGTGATTAGAAATAACTGTCTTAATTAATCCGTCGAGCCCGAAGAGATCCATTTACGTTACAATATCTTTGCTAATGCCCTCTAAATTAGTGGCAGTAGCAGCAGCGATACTGGGGGGAGTAAAAAGCCCCCCAAATTAAGGAAGAAGAAGGAGCGAGGAATAAAAGTCGACCTCGGCTCATTTTTAAAAAAAGTGCCCACCGAAGAGGCAAAACGAGGGCCCACTGAAGAGGCAAAGGCAGCAACATCTGCCACCTCTGTCTGTTCGGTGTCTCCGTCATCCGGCGGAAAAAATGTAGCAGCATCCGCGGCATCCGCCGCAAAAAAGTCAGCGGCAAACGTGAAGACAGCACCAGCGATCAGTGCGACGACAGCACGAGCTGTCACTGCGACGACAGCACAAGCTGTCACTGCGACAACAGCACCAGCTGTCACTGCGACGACAGCGCAAAAAGGAGTGCCGAAATCATAGAAACTGTCGGATGTCGTTAGAGCTGCGTCGAAAGATGCTCCAGCTCCGACCACCGTCATAATGCGGCCGATTCTCCCTAAACCAGGGATGTGTGCTTCCAGAGGGCTTCTTCTGGAGCATGCTCGGGTTCAGAAATTGGATTGAGGTGAGCACCGAGGCAAGATGTTTTGCCTGCCATCAGGTAGAGCAGAGGAAGAGGCGTGCAAAGCGCAAACCTGACCAGGAGGTTATGCCTGCACCTCCGCCAAAGAAGGTGCTGAGCCAGAGGGCGGTTTCGGAAGAGGAGACAAAAACTGTCGCTCCGAGTGCGTCGTCCGTGGCATCAAAAGATGTCACTGATGCCCTCTCAGACGTCGAGGTTCTCTCCGCTACCGAGATGGCCGATCCAACTCAGAACGGCTATGAATCGTGCGGGAGTACCGCGTCGGTTGGTAGCCGCTTTGAAGTGGACCCCGATTTGGTGGAGAGGCCGAGGGCGAAGCTTCGCACGATCCTCGACATCCTCCACTACAAGAAGAGCGGAGACAGGATCCTGGCTATACTCAAGCGAGAGCTTGGTGATCCAGCCAGGATCCTACCTCAGTTATTGCTTCTGAAGCAGGAAGCAAAAAAATGGGCTAGGTATAATGAGGTGTCGAGGCTCGAGCGCCTCTACAATAAAGTAGTGGATGCCCTCGGGGGCTTAAGTGCACCTACATGTCTACACGCAATTTTCGAAGACATTAAACATTGGAATACTGAAATTGCACTCTTACAGGAGACAAATTTCACACTCGACACATTTACACAACTCGAACGAAACACTATTTTACACAAAGGTTACACAGTTTTTGCCACACAGAGGATCTGGTGTGGAAATTGCTGTGTCGAACAGTTTTACACTACCGTCTCCTGTATACACAGACATCTGCTCAGGTTTCGCGTCTGTACCTGCCGCATGACCAGGATATCGCAAGACAGGTAATGGACTCTGTCCTGTCGCATCTTGTGAACTTCGGTGGTGAAGTTATCCTTGGGGGTGACTTCAACTGTACACTGGATTCTGCACTCGACCGCCATTCCGGAGTTGAATTCAACTCAGTGAACGCGGGACGATTGCGGAACCTAGTCAGACAGCTCAACCTTGTCGATGTGTGTTCATTAAGTGATCACCTTCTTGTTGTGGCCAATAGCACTTTGGTCGAAAAGCGAACTACTTACTGGATTTTCAACAATAACTTGTTGAATTCAGAGCAGTTCATCGAAGAATTCATTCAGTGTTGGCATCAATGGCGAGAAGGGAAACAAGACTACGCGAACCTTAGTCATTGGTGGGATGTTGGAAAGCTTCAGATTCGCTCATTTATCGAGACGAGATTCAATCAAAGCAGGTATAACGCATCAAGTTTGGCGGCGGAAGTCACCCGGATTGGTACGCTTCTGCCCGCGCAACCAGAATTGCTCTCGCAATACGAGAGATTAAAAGAACGGCTGAGAGAACAAAACTACAAACATAGTTTGGATTTTGTACTCCGAAATCAGTCGCGCTGGTTGCGAGAGGGCGAGTCTCCGACCGAGTACTTCTTCCAGACAACACGACGACGTACCGCTTCTTGTGAAGTAGATTCGATTCTTGCCGAATCTGGGCAACTCCTACAGGGAGACGAGCTTGCGGATTATATCCGAAACTATTACACACAGCTATATGCTGCACCCACGTTGCCAACATCTACGTCCACTGGTGAATTCTTCCAGTACGTTCCTGCTTTCTCCAATGAAAGTAGAGAATTCCTGGACAGAGCATTAAACATCGACGATATGCTCACCGCAACGAAGTATCTTCGCTGTCATACCTCTCCTGGTTATGATGGTCTAACTCCAGAATTTTTTCTACGCTTCAGGAATCTTTTGATTCCAGACCTATTGGAAGTCTTTAGTTCTGCAGTGGTTGGACATACCGAATTTCCCTCAAGTTGGCGGAGATCCGATAGTTTGCAAAGCACTCGGAACTATACTCAGCTCAGTGATAGCATCGGTTATACACCCGTAACAGTTCTACTGCATTCCAGGTCGTACTATTTACGACAACATCGCCGTAGCAAAACATATTTTCGCCTACCACGAAAAGACTGGTTCGCAGATGGCCATGGTCTCGTTAGATCAAGAAAAGGCGTTTGATAGTGTCTCGCATGAGTATCTACTGAGAGTGCTTGATTAATTTGGGCTTCCGTCCAGATGGATTGAGATCATCAGTGGTCTGTATAGAGATTCAGTGATTCTCATAAAGCATAATGGGCATATTATGTCTCCTATTCCGTTTCGTCGGGGTATCAGGCAGGGATGCCCGTTGTCAGGAATGCTTTATGACTTGGAGCCGCTGCTCGTAAATCTTCGTCAATCGTTGAGATAATATTGTTACAGGATTCCGTGGTGCGCTTTCCTTAGGTTGACCGAGCGGTTGTCTTATGTTTATTTTGTCATAAAAAATACCAAAAATTTTACCTTCTGCCTCCGGCGTGTTTTATGGAACGCCGCAGCGCCGTCGCGTGGGCTGGCGGAGTCTCTGTTTGGTTAGGTGGGACTTGACAAATCACGAATTTTCGAGCTTCATGTTTTCGTCCAAATTTATACAAGCGCCATCTATTAAGGACTAGTGAATATTAGTTTTTTACATTAAATTTTACAAGTATTTTTCTTTTTCTGTTAAATTCATTCTAAATTTATACAATTCAATAAAATTATTTATACAAAAATGTTTTCGGAGTTCATAACTTATTACAAATTTAATTTTCAGGTTTGATTATGTTGGGTAGTTGACCAGGTAAGGGTCCTTGTTTCCAGGTGGAGTTGTCGGGTTCTGGATTTCTTGTTAGGTGAAGAAGAGGCTGGCCGTTGGTTGAGATTTACCCTACTCCACTTCCCCCCAGGTTAGTTTCCGGCAATGGATTTAAGTTTGGTGGCTGCTGTAGTCTTGCTTTTTGCTGTAAAGACGCTTTATTAATTACTATTCAATTTATTTTCCGGAAACGGGGAAAGACGAAGGTTTAAAGGATACCCAGGTCGGAGAAAGTGTTAGACGAGGAGGCGGGCTAAACTGGATGAGGGTTTTGGTTTATCGAGGAAGGCCTAGTAACCAGGAAAACTACTGAATGGTTTGCGAAGTATGTCTGTTCTGCATGTAGGTTTATTGCTCGTTTTGTACCATTGTTCTCCCTCTTGAAAGCTTGAAACTCCGTCCAAGCTAGTTGAGTTTTCAGCTTATTTTACTAACTTGGCTTGAGTTCATCCATTTTAATAAATTTCAGGAACCGAAATGTGATATCGCGCGCGGGCTATTATACACTTTCTTTTCGTTCACGATATGGTGCGAGTCTGTCCACGTGTACTGTTCGCGTCTTTCCTCCACGACACTTTTTGATTTTAAATACCACCTCAGTAATGGCTTCACTAATTTCATAAGGTCCATCCCAATTACACTGCAATTTCGGGCACCGACCGATCACACGACGCGGGAAATATAACCAAACAAGTTGACCGATTTGAAAACTGTGTTTTTCGACCGTAGGTCATAGTACGTTTTCATACGACGACTCGCGGTATTCAGCATTGCACGGTTGTGTTCATGGACGTCATTTAGCATAGCAGTGAGTTTCTCGAGGTAGCCGCTGATATTCGTGGCCTCGTTGGGTCTGTTTCCCAAAGTCATTTCCAATGGTAGGCGCAGTTCTCGTCCGAACAATAGTCGAGCTGGCGTCTGTTTGGTGCTTTCTTGTACGCTTGTTCGATAAGATAGTAGTAGGTAGGGGATATATTGGTCCCAATCGCGCTGGCGTGTGTTCAGAAACTTGGATAGATAATCCAAGATCGTCCGATTAAACCTTTCCACTAAACCGTCGGATTGAGGATGAAGTGCTGTGGTACGCGTTTTTTCGATTCCGAACCTTTGTAGCACTTTCATAAAGATTGCACTCTCAAAATTCCTGCCTTGGTCCGAGTGTAATTGTAATGGAGCTCCATGACGGCTGAGGACTGTGGATATTAGGGCGTCTGACACCGTCTCTGTTGTCTGATCGGGGACGGGGATGGCTTCTGGGCACTTGGTAAAATAATCCATACAGACTACTTAATAACGGTGGCCTCTATCTGTCTTTGGAAGTGGTCCTAGGATGTCTACTGAAACACGTTCGAAGGGTGCACCAATGTTAATCACTTGCAGAGGAGCCTTTTTTCGGCAGTGGTCCCTTTCTAGTCTGGCAATTAAGACATCCTGCGCACCATTCTTTAACGTCCGTGCTGCTACCAACCCAATAGTATTTCTGTCGGAGCTTGTTTAATGTTTTATCGACTTGACTTCGGGGCTAAGGTCTTTCTGGTCTTTGTCCCTCAGTTAGCCAGTTCCGTACATGTCGTAAGGTGGGGTCTTTTTCCTGGTGTTCAGCAACATCGCTTTGGGTGGCTATCAGAGGAGCGGTTATGGTGTCCTTCTCTTCTAGTTTCTGACAGTAGTGGCAGTCAAAGGACGAGCATGGTCGTCGACACAGGGCATCCGCGTTAGTGTACTTATTCCCCGGGCGGTGCACGATCTCATAATCATAAACCTGCATTCTTTCTATCCACCGTGCTACTTGTCCTTCGGGGCACCGGAAGTTAATCAACCATCTTAGCGACGCATGGTCCGTGCGGATTGTGAACTTGTTTCCGAGCAGGTAGGGTTAAAAGTGAGCGCAGGCCTTGACTATCGCAACCAGTTCTTTTCTGGTGACGCAGTAGTTGCGCTCTGCTCTGCTGAATGTTTTACTATGATATTCCACTACGCGCTCAACTCCATCCTTAACCTGAGACAACACAGCTCCCCAGACATGTTGGCTGGCGTCGGTGTCCAGGATGAATGGAAGGTGTTCGTCTGGCAGTGTGAGTACGGGTGCGGTCACCAGCCGGTCTTTTAAACCCTGAAAAGCTTCTTGACAGGCGCCTGTTCAGCAAAATTGTCGACCTTCTTCCGTTAGCTCCGTCAGTGGTTTCACAATAGTAGAAAAATCCTTAAGGAATCGCCTATAGTAGGCGCATAGTCCTAGAAAAGATTGGATATCTCGTTTTGTTTGTGGTTGGGGCCAATTCTTAACCACTATCGTCTTGTCTGGGTCGGTTGAGACTCCGGAATCGCAAATAATATGCCCGAGGAACTTTACCTTGCGACGACATAGCTGACACTTCTTCGGAGAAACTTTCAGATTAGCTACTCGTAGCAGAGATAGTACAAGTCGTAGTTGTGTAACATCTGCTCGAAGGTGGCACCGTGCACGATGACGTCGTCTAAGTATACTAAACATGCTTGCGGTGATATTCCCTGAAGCACTACTTCCATAAGTCTCTGGAAAGTAGCAGGAGCATTGGTCAAGCCGAAAGGCATTACGTTGAACTCCCAAAGGCCAGTTCCCGTAGAAAAAGCTGTCTTCTCCCTGTCGATAGCTTCAACTTCCACTTGCCAATACCTGGATTGCAAATCGAGCGTAGAAAACCAGCTCGAGCCGGCCAGTGCATCAAGCCAACAACAACCAACACTACAGGAGATGCCCAGGGGCTGCTCGAAGGATTTATAACACCTTGGTTTTCCATTTCTCTGACTAGCTTTGCTGCTTCTTCTCTTTTTCCGAGTGGAAGTCTCCTTGGTGGTTGTTTAATGGGTTTTGTGTCCCCAACATCAATCGTGTGGCGGGTTAGGGACGTGCGACCTATATCTGCTGGAAGAGTAATTTCTTCAGGGAGGCTTGTTGTAAATCGTCAAGGTACGGGGCTGTATCGTGCAACAAGGAGATTACTTCCGTAGCTAACACGTTTTCTGTTACGGTATCTTCGGTAGAAGGCAATATAATGTTGGCTTCTGTGTCGACGTTGGCTAAAATTGTCCCAACCCTAAGTTCGACTGGGTCCGGAGAGATGTTGGTAATTGGACAAACAATATTCCCATTCAGTGAGTTAGAAACAGTAGGGGCTATCCACAGGGAAGATGGAGTAGCCTTTGTGGGAGTCAACCTCTAGGTCGCCCACCAGGGGGTTGTGTAAAGGCACTAAACACGTCGTCCACGCTGGTAGGATGCAATATTGCGAAGTTCTAACAGACGTGTCTGGTATTTCATTCAGTATGTGCATAGTTTCATTTCCGACGTAGAACGCGTTTCGCTTCAGGTCGATCGAGCATTGGTGGCCTGCTAGAAAATCCATCCCCAATATGCAATCGTCGAAAATAGTTGCCACATAGAAAGCGTGGGTTGTTTTGAATCCTTGAATTTTGACTGACAAATCTATAATACCCTGTACTTTGCTGATTTCCCCAGTGACGTCGCTGAGGTATGTTAAACATGGTCGCAAGCGCGAACGAGAAGGTATGCGTTGAAAAGCTCGTTCATGCAAAATCAAGTGAGTGGCCCCAGTGTTGATAATCATATTGCATGGGATAGACTCTATTTGTCCCGCAATTTTCACCGTGCTGTATACCGCTCCTTAGCTCACCAGTATGACCGAAGGGGTTTAGAGGCTCAGATGTCCCTATGTCTATTGAATCATTATATTGAGTTGAGTTGTTCGCGGCAGCTGCTAAATGTCTAGTTACTGAAGCATTATCAACTGGTAGTTCCGTATTCCACATTGGGCCGGTACACATGGTTGGTGTAGAAAGATTGCGTGGTGTGTGGTTGACGGCCGGTAAAGCGCTGAGCGTCGTGATGGCGTTGGGTATGGTGATTTTGCCATATCCTGTATTTATTGTGATGGTTGATGGTATCGTTGAACAAGCTGTTCATGGTTTGCTTATTTTGTGCGTTATTCCTACCCAATGTTTGCGTGTTGGGTACGTTGTTGGCGTTGGACTTGTCGTTACGGTTTGGTGTATTCTCAATTGACTCTGGTGGAGCGTCTATATAGTGCGCTGATCCGTGCTCCTTGGGGTCAGCAAACACTGGTTTAAATCTTCTAATCGCGGTACAGAATCTTCGTTGCTTGTTGGGTGCGGAAACCGGTGTGTATTTTGCTTCATGGTTGGTCGTGAAATTTGTGGCACTTGGTTTTGTCGACATATCTGAACCGGGCTTACAATGTTTTGGGTTGAGGTTTCATCTGTTATTAAGAACACGTTCACCGCCTTATACGTCGGCGTTCCCTCTAGTAGATCGAACTGGACCCTGTCTCCTATGCATATACTTAGCTCTCCCCCTGAAGGTGGAGGCCGTACATGAGTGGCGTAGAGAAAAACATCCTCTTGGTTGCCGTCGCGAGTAATAAACCCGAATTGGCGTTGGGAGTCGAACCATCTGATCGTCCCTAATAGCCGCTGCCCAATTAATTGTCGGATATGGGTCCTCTTACTGTATATTGGGGTACTTAATGTTTGTGGAGCTGGCTCTGGCCCCCCAGCTCGTTGGCGTTTCCCGACTGCTTATTCGAAACGAGTAGACTACCGTCGTTTGATGATTGCAAATGTCTATTCTGTGGTCGCTGACCGGAACTGGTGGATGCAACCGCCGCTCGTATGGACCTTCTCGTTGCCCTTGTCGGCCTATGATTTGCTTCTACCCTGATTGCTGCTTGTAAAGCTTCTTGAAGGTTGATAGGTGCCGAATCTCGTACTCTCTCCTGCACATCTAAGTCCAGAATTCCATCTAGGAATTGTGCAAGCGCAATTCGGTCTATAGCGCTTTCCGGACAATCAGAGAAGGTTAGTTGTGTTAGCCGCTGCAAGTCAGTGGCATATTCCGCAAAGTTTTCCCCATTTCGCTGGACTCTAGCACGCAACTGAATGTGACTTATCGGTTGCTGATAGTCTGAGCTAACCCGTATTCTGAGGGCATTGCGTACCCTATCGAAAATTTCACGAGTATCGGAGTTTAGCGTCTCGTAGAAGGTTAATGCAGCGCCTCGTAAATAAGCAGCAAGGTAGATGGCTTTTAAATCATCGCTCCATTCATTTGCGCGGGCGACAGCGTTAAAATGGACTTCATACCGGCTCCATGGCACTTTCCCGTCGTACTCGGTGGGCGTTAGGGTAGGTCTGTGACTAAAATTGGCGGGCGTAGGAAGTGGTGTTAGATTGGGTCCCGAAGCGCTAGATTGTTGCATTTGACTCGACTCGGTAGCGCATTTGTGGGTTGGCAAAGTTACCAGCGGGATAAGGTCAGAGTTGTTTGTTGTTGTTCTCCTTCTTGATGAAATTCAGATTTGCTTTAACTTCCGATAATTCTCGCACCTGCTCCTTAATGGTATTGGTCAATTCGCGCAAATCAGCTGACTGAGCCTCCAGACGTTTTGAAATCGCGTTAATCTGTTCGGATGACATTTTATTTTGTTGAATTATCTTGAATCCCAATAAAGCAACTTCATAAAGCTAATAACGTAACCGAACACGAAACTTTTCTATACCAGTAAGTCTTTGTTTTTAAATTTAAGTTCGTCTTATCCTTAATGATTCACTCTTTTCGGTAGATAGGGTAGGATAAGTAGATAATGTTAACTTGGGTAATTGTCCACTGAAACTTTGCTTAGTTCATAAAGTTTTCTTAAATATAACTAATTGCGGATTTATTGTAAAACACGTTTCTAATGTTAAACACTTTCAGAATCGATTGGTAGTAGTAGGTATACCCGGTTGTAGTAAAGCATTTCGCTCGAATTACAGTCTACCGATCATGTACCCAAAAATATTTACGCTTTTTATTTCTAGGAACTCTTAATCAGTCTTCCGCAATCGAACCTAAAGCAACTCGGCTGGTTATAATTTATATTGTCATTTATGCAATGGAAAACACTTTCATGTTGCGGTTCAAGGTTCGATTTCACCCCAATATATTTTCACAAAAGAAAAAGCAATCGAAAATTGCACTTAATTGCTAACAAAATTTATGCGGGATTTCAATTCAATCTTATTTTATTAAAGACGAGTGTTCAAAGTTCATATTTAAGGTCAGTATTCATTCACGTGCTTGTTATATCTTCTACCAAAATTGGTTCACACTCACAACAATTGCAGGTTGATAAATTTAAATTTAATTAAAAGAAAACACTCATTGACAAGCAGAACAAAATCGACCCTTGGGTACTTAAATCATTTGCGAGCTCTAAACAATAGTTTGTCGTAGAATGGCCGTATCTATTTACGAATACGACTTATGGGGTTTGTAGAGATTAAACTCACTTCGCGAATTATAATTGACATTTGGTTTAAAGTGTTCAATTAATTAATTTTTAGAATTTTTACTATTTGACGTTGTCGTCCACAAGGCGATCATAAAGAGGAGTATTCTCCTAAAATTCTCGAAGAACTTAAATCGGCCAGGATCTCTTATCACTTCTCACATCGTTAAACCAATCGTAGAAAAGAAAACGTTCTGCGAATTACGGGGGCATTGAGGTTAATCTTTATTATAAGATATAAGCACCCCACACCTGGTACCAAATGTTACAGGATTCCGTGGTGCGCTTCCCTTAGGTTGACCGAGCGGTTGTCTTATGTTTATTTTGTCATAAAAAATACCAAAAATTTTACCTTCTGCCTCCGGCGTGTTTTATGGACCGCCGCAGCGCCGTCGCGTGGGCTGGCGGAGTCTCTGTTTGGTTAGGTGGGACTTACAGGAACACCGCAGTGGTGACTTCAATATTCCCACGGAGTCCGTTTCACGGGATCGCCTTTAAACCGTCCTGTACGTAGTTCTGCGAACTGGGGCTGGTAGGGCTTTTTGTTGAGGTTAATTCCGGCGTCCTCTTTGCATTCGGCTTGATGGAGCTAAATTTCTTGCAGGTTTCTTTACGGTGTGTAATTACAGGACGTTACACGAATACTCGATTAATAAATAGAAAAACTCTGTTTCTTTTGTTTAAGGATTTATTTCAGACTACTACGAAAGAGAGCGAAACAGAAATCGTGGCGCGTTTTTATATCCTCTTCTTGACAAATCACGAATTTTCGAGCTCCATGTTTTCGTCCAAATTTATACAAGCGCCATCTATTAAGGACTAGTGAATATTAGTTTTTTACATTAAATTTTACAAGTATTTTTTCTTTTTCTGTTAAATTCATTCTAAATTTATACAATTCAATAAAATTATTTACACAAAAATGTTTTCGGAGTTCATAACTTATTACAAATAACATTTTCAGGTTTGATTATGTTGGGTAGTTGACCAGGTAAGGGTCCTTGTTTCCAGGTGGAGTTGTCGGGTTCTGGATTTCTTGTTAGGTGAAGAAGAGGCTGGCCGTTGGTTGAGATTTACCCTACTCCACTTGCCCCCAGGTTAGTTTCCGGCAATGGATTTAAGTTTGGTGGCTGCTGTAGTCTTGCTTTTTGCTGTAAAGACGCTTTATTAATTACTATTCAATTTATTTTCCGGAAACGGGGAAAGACGAAGGCTTATAGGATACCCAGGTCGGAGAAAGTGTTAGACGAGGAGGCGGGCTAAACTGGATGGGGGTTTTGGTTTATCGAGGAAGGCCTAGTAACCAGGAAAACTACTGAATGGTAGAGGAGTTGTGTTTGCGAAGTATGTCTGTTCTGCATGTAGGTTTATTGCTCGTTTTGTAAAAATATTCAGTTCACCTACCATACACTACTATAAGGCCACTTATTCTAGCGTATGATGCATTTTGGGGGGGGGGGGGGGGGGGGGGAGAAGATGCGTCGCTGAAAGCACGCTCTGTCGACCAGTAGTGGAGGGTGGATTGGGTCTTACGGACATGGTCGTTAAAACTCGTTGTCTTCAGATCAGAGCATTCCAACGAGTGTTCCGGTTTGAAGACAGCTTGATTTCTCAGCTCCTTGGGGGATGCAGGCGTAGGAAAGCATTACTATCTGCTTTCAGTCCGCCCACCCTATCCGCACGACTGGTCTCAGGAAATGATCTCTACGATCACGACCTGGGGCAGAATAAGACCGGCATTCCATTTGCAATGGGATGAAATTGGGTATTGGGTAATTGAATTAGTGAATTCGGTGTTCAGTAATGCTCGAGCTGTAACACCCGACACAGGACAGCTTACAGTTCTTGGAGATATCATTGATGCTTCTGGGAACATACTAATACACCCAATCACAACACAATTAAACGAATTGGTTGATACAGCACGAGAGCGTTTCAGCCAACTTAGTGCCAGGTCGCCTGGCACAGAGGTGGTGAACGCTTTTGTGGTGAATCAACCGCCGCACACACCATTCAGTACACTTTCAACACGTCGGCTGCGCGGAATAATTATCTATAGGTTATCTATAGGCTATCTATTTATAGGCTAGATCAGTTTAAGTGGAAAGTGCTAGGAATAGATTTGAATTTTCTAAAAGGCAAGTAGGTGAGTAAGAATTTATTCAGTGGTTACGTGAAGTATTCATCCTTATCGTTCAACTAGGGTAAGATCCATCCAGGAAGGAAGGGCATTGGATCACCTCTAATTTCTCGAACCTTTAAATTACAAGAGTACTCCTTATTATTGGGAAGAAAAGAAGGAAAGAATTTCAGTTAAATTTCAAATGGGATTTCTAGTATTGAAAGAATTCCACTTCGAGATAAATTTTAATTTATCTTCTGATAACTGAGACGAACTAGACTATACATATGTATGCAACACGTTGCCATGTTAAAATTACATCAAGCACGAGAAATTTTGTGAAACCCAATTGCCAATATCTTCAATGTAGAGAAAATACCTACAGCTACAAAAAGGAAAACCAAATTTTTTTTAATAATCAAAGAAAATTATGTACAAGAATAGGATTAGCTTATAAATGAATGTTGTTTAATTTCTGTGGGTTTGGGTTTTTCAGTCAAGAAAAAGTCGAGTCCAAAGTTAACAAAATGTTCAATTTATTGAACTAAGTTTCAAAAGGTACCTGTCAATGTACAAAAGAATGAGTTTCTATTCGTGACAAAATTTATAAAGAAAATTGTTTACAATAATAAAGAGTTTCATTTGTTTACAATATTTGAGTTTCTTACAAAAGCTGTGCAGAAAATAAAGAACAAAAGTTAACATGTGGCGAAAATTTTTGAGTGCGAAAATACAGCTTGAATTTATACAAAATAAACATACCTTTTGAATAGTGTCACAATACTAGTTTTGATAAACAAAACTCTTGCTTAACAATCGACGGATTGTTGCTCAATACTTTACAAATTGTTGATTACAATTTGGAGCACGTTTGCCTCTCGCCACTCAATTTCGCTTTGTCGCTGTCACATGAAATTGTCTAATAGTGCTTATCGCCTGCCAACTTAATTAAGTGAAAAATTACATTTCAGGGTCAGGGTTGGGTTAGATCAAGTCAGCTGTCAATTGTTCAATTCTCAACAATTAATTACTATTATTATTAAATTTCAGCTAATCTCCGGTGATCATAAATGCATTTAGGATCCCCGGTAAGTACTGCTTTGTTTTTTTCTTACTATGGCTTAATATATGAACAAATTTTTTTTATCACTTCAAGTATCTAACTTAAACAACTTAGATGTTCAACCGAATTAGCGAGCATCAAATTTATTTTAGTTAAAGTACGAGTATATAGTAACGAATTTTTGATTTATTTTGAAAATTTTTTAGCAACTAAGTGGAAATAATTAAGAATTGGTATTTTTGTGTATCACTGGTCCCTTTATTCAATTGGGTTGAGCTATGGCATTCTTCTGATGCTTTTCGTTTAAATTATTATATCAATACATTAAATTATTATATTGACAACACAATAATTAAATTGATTAATGATATTGGCAATTTAATCATCGATGAGTAATTGTTAAAATTTGGAGTTTGAGTCTGAATGTAGATTTGCTGAATTAATGTATTGTAGCAAAAATCTGAAATTTTCAAACTAGCAACTTTCATTAAAGCCTACTTGTTAGTGAAATTTTGGAAATTTTCTTACTTTTCTTGGAAAAGTTTGAGAAATGAATTGCCGAGCCTTGAAAGGTAAATAGATGCTGTAAATCATTCTTATAATTTCCCGTGTCCCTCGGAGCTGCTGTCTCAAGTAATAACCGTGGTCCCAGTTAAGGCTCATAGATGTCTCTCGCTAGCAACAAAAGAAAACGCTGGATTCCAAGCTCCGGTCATTAGCAATTATGGCTGCGAATTGTTTTGGAAGTAGTGGGTTCTGGGTACAGGGCCTAAAGATTCCAAAATCAGACCAGTGCACGTAGACGGCGCAGGCAGCGTTATTTGTTTTCAAATTGGCTTAAGCAAACAAATTTTGAGGAGAACTGGTGCAGCGACGACGTGTCATGACAATAACATAACTTCGCGTCGGGTCGTCAACGAAAACACCGTTTATTAGGTTGATAATTGCGAGTGTACAATCTTATTATTTATTCCATCTTTTCTTACTTTTCAGTAATTGAAATTTTTCAGTAGTTTAAATTTTCTTTTGTGATGATGACAAACCAGTCTTTACTGGTTTCCTGCTCCGGTTCCAATTGGTTACAGTAGAATTTCCGCCCCTCATATAAATTATTTTTTTGCCAATTCCCATTCCCTTAAAATTGGCCCTCTTCCGACCCACACCCAATCGACGAGCTATATCCGGCAACCTTTTTAAGGAGGATTCGTGGAAGAATGGGCCTGATGAAGTAGAGCAATATCTAACTTCGGCTCTGGAGATCGAGTAGTTAGATAGCTTGCTTCTCAACTGTAGGAGGTAACTCCTCAAGGAGCCTGGCGACCGGATGCGCCGTGTTAGCGATCCGCTTATCATTAAATCCTATGACCTGTATTAGACAGAGACTGAAGGTCACTCTGTTATATACATTCACGTACACTTAAGAGAAACTTCGTTGTTAGGCTGAGTAAACGACTCCGTCTCGAGTTTCTGGCAACGAACGCCGACACATTCAACCTGGCAGCCGCTAGCGTTGGTGCAGAATGGTACTTTCACTTTTCACTGGTGACAATAGGCCGCAGCCTTGCAGCATCTTGTCCACGGAGCTTCTCTCTGCTTTGGATTTACTGCAAGTGCTGCGGGAAAGGTGATCCTCCCGTTGGGAGAGAAGAACTGAGAGGATGATGGGATCAGTTTGCAGATGTCTACGACTCTGCAGAATGGTCCCGCGGGACTCTATCGCGTTCAAAATTTTTCGTACGTTCGTCTAGAACACTTGATGCTGAGTGTTCCGGAGGAGTAGACAAGTGGCGGACGTCCCTGCGGAGAGCGTTTTTGCTTGCACACAAGCAGGGGTTCTTGATTTAGCGACTTCGCCCGGTGCTGCGTCTATCCCCGGGAACACTCAGTGTTCAGTGTTCTAGTTATCCAAAATTTTCGGTTTTATTTTCGGCTCGTTTTTCATCAGTTTAGGATAAATTTAAAAAATTTCAAAATTCAAAGGAACTCTTCCTGGAGCTGCCGCTTGCCTGGTGGCTTTTAAAATTTTGTTGTTGATTTTTTTATACTTTTTCAGTCATTTTGATACTACGCGGTTTTTTGCTGATTAGTCTATTGTTCTTCTAAGTTAGTTTTCTTATATTGTTCTTGTTCTTATATTATTCTTGTTCATTTTATTACTCTTGTTCTTTATTGTTCTTCTTGTTTATAATTACTTAACCCATTTTTTGTTTCTGTTTATATATAGTTATATTATTATTAATTATTATATAGGTTACAATTTATAGGTTAAGTAGTTTATGTTTTGTATTTTTTATAGAATTTTTATATTTACATTTATAAAGTTTGTGCCAATATAGTGACATATCTAAATAAAAAAAAATTATTATTATTGATTGTGTGAAAGTGGACGGATGCGTCAATTCTAATAAGCGACAAAAAGTGTGCCAAAAGTGTCTTAAGCGTTAAAATAAAAAGTTAAAAAAGTGTAGAAAGTGTACCACGTGTATAACTATTAAAGATAAAGTGAAAAACCTGTGAATTTTGGAAGTAATTAATGTTTATTTATTTAAGCTTAATACAAGCTATTGCATAAAAAAATACAAAATACAAGCTATAACGTAATACTAATTCTACAGACTATAATAAATGATAATTAAAAATAAATAAATAAAAAGCACAAGCTACAATATGAGCTATATATATTGATTACTGGCAGAAGGCGAAAGGAAGAAGAATTAAGGTAGGCGATCAGGACGTTTGCTTAGAGGTTGTAAGTTGATCAGTTTCAGACGGTTTTCATAGGGTGGAAGGTTGAATCTGTCAACCCACGGAAGATCACGTAGAATGAAGCGAATAAACCTACGCTGGACAGATTCAATCCTATTAATGTGAGTTGTTTGTGTAGGGGACCATAAATGGCTGGCATATTCAAGGAGAGGTATAACGAAGGAGACGTAGAGAGATTTGGAAACATAAGGATTGGAGAACTCTCTAGACCAGTGCTTCGCAAACCCTAGCGCGGAGTTAGCTCTGCTAATTATGCTGTCAATGTGGGAACGGAAATTGAGTTCACTATCACAGATTATTCCTAAATCACACAAAGAGGTAACGATAGGGACTGGTACGTCGGTTAACATATAGACTCTCGGGGTGGAGGTAAGACGCTTGCGGGAATAAGAGATGGACTGGCATTTGGAGACATTGAGCTCTAGAAAGTTTTTCATGCACCATGTGATGAATGAATCGAGGTCTTCTTGCAGAAGAAGAGAGTCGGTAGTGGAGGAGATATGTTTGATAATTTTCATGTCATCGGCATAAATGGACAACTCTGAGTGTTTGATGACACATTCAATATCATTTATTGTGAGGATAAAAATCAATGGACCTAGGTGGCTGCCCTGAGGGACGCCGGAACGAGCGACAATAGGGTTAGAAATGGATGAACTGAGGAGAATATTGAACTGACGGTTGTTGAGGTAGGATCGAATCCAGGAGATGAATCTGGGGGGAAGCCTAGACGATCAAGTTTGAACAAGATAACGTTATGGGAGATCTTGTCGAAGGCTTTACTAAAATCGGTGGCGATAACATCAACATCTTAACCGTTTTCCACGGCACATAGTGTTTTAGAGACGAAGTCAGTAAGGTCGGTGGTGGTAGATCTACCTTTGAGGAAGCCATGCTGGGAGAGTGAGAAGATAGACTTACAGTGGAAGAACATGGAATCATAGACCAATTTTTCGAATAGTTTAGGTATGGATGATAATTTAGCAATGGGTCTGTAGTTGGACACATCGTTCTTGCAACCTTTTTTGAAGATGGGAATAACATACGAATTTTTCCATAATTGAGGGAAAACTCTTTGAGTGACCGAGAGTCGAAAAAGCAAAGTAAGGGGTAGAACTAGATGCATGGCACACTTTTTCAGAACGATGGCCGGAATGCCATCAGGACCTGGGTGAAAGTCGTCCTCAAGCCTATTAATACTGGCGGCGATTAGTTCAGGATCAGGGTCAAAAGATGAAAACGACGTTTGAGTGCATTTGTCCATGAATGCAAAATAGTTAAGGTCGGGTTGTAGAGAATTGTCGCTGAAACATTGTAACGGAGTTACAAATTGACGCAAAACCTTACAACAGCACCGGAGGAAATAAATGTTTTTTTCTGCTGTTGGACCACCCTGGGCGTCAAACTAGGTCAATCGTACCGATCCTCCACCCTCCGCACACGCCGTGACAGTCTAAACGGCCCAAAACCTTTCAACGACAGAAGGCAAAACCTGTCAACAGCACCGGAGGAAATAATGGGTTTTAAGCATCCCCGGCACTGCCCTCATGAGATTAGGTAATTGCGTAACATCCCGTACCATTAGCAGGCCAGATTTCCCCGAAACAACGGAGGAAATCCAAAATCAAATTCGCCGCCATAACCCCCCGGCACTATATAAGCAGTGCCGGCACCACAGAGAAGACTCTTCGATTAGCAGTCAACCGGAGCAGACCTACTAGGAGCTGAGTAAAGGTAATTAACTTTCTTCTTTTGCAGAACAGTTTGGAGAACCAAGCAGTAGTCGTCATCCGCTGGTCACCCAACCACAACCGACCGACCGAGGCCAACCGAAGCAGCCGTCATCCGGTGGTCACCCGACCACAACCGACCGACCGAGGCCAACCGAAGCAGCCGTCATCCGGTGGTCACCCGACCACAACCGAGGCCGACCGAAGCAGCCGTCATCCGGTGGTCACCCGACCACAACCGAGGCCGACCGAAGCAGCCGTCATCCGGTGGTCACCCGACCACAACCGAGGCCAACCGAAGCAGCCGTCATCCGGTGGTCACCCGACCACAACCGACCGACCGAAGCAGCCGTCATCCGGTGGTCACCCGACCACAACCGACCGACCTAGGTCCGAAGAGTAGTGAACAACACGAGGTAGTCCGTTTGAAGAGCTGCCGTCACGGGCTATATATAAGCAAGCCCAACGTCTTGCTGGAGTCAGTTGTCGACCTTCAAACTCAGCAAATTGGTAAGAATACCCCAGGTAAATATATTTGGGCAGTCGGCGTGATTCCCGACTACCACCGAACTATTGTGTGGATCACAGTGGACCCACTGGTGTTGGGTAGGAATTAAGGTCGGCTATTTCTTTTAGTAGTATTATCTAGCTCTTTCGTATTGGTGCGATTCCCAATACGAGACACTCCGACAACTAGCGAGATTTCTAGTTCACTTACTCTTACACTAGCGTGATTTCCTAGTGTAAGAAACTCCTCTAACTAGCGAGATTCCTAGTTATCAAGCTTTCTCTCGTGTTGGCGTGATTCCCAGTACGCGACACTCCGACAACCAGCGAGATTCCTAGTTCGCTTACTCTTACACTAGCGTGATTTCCTAGTGTAAGACACTCGTCTAACTAGCGTGATTCCTAGTTATCTAGCTTTATCTCGTATTGGCGTGATTCCCAGTACGAGACACTCCGACAACTAGTGAGATTCCTAGTTCACTCACTCTTACACTAGCGTGATTTCCTAGTGTAAGACACTCCTCTAACTAGCGTGATTCCTAGTTATCAAGCTTTCTCTCGTATTGGCGTGATTCCCAGTACGAGACACTCCGACAACTAGCGAGATTCCTAGTTCAATCACTCTTACACTAGCGTGATTTCCTAGTCTAGGACACCCTTCCAACCAGCGTGAATGGTTTTATCAACTACTCGTGTTCTGGCGTGATTCCCAGTTGTATCATTCACTTTTACAATTTCTCTGTCAGTGGTTGTCCAGAATTTAGCACCAACACATTTATCTGCCTCCGTCCTCTTCCCGTAGGAACCTACCCATCCAGTTCACCGAGGATTCCCCGAGGAAAGCAAGCGACCAGCGTTCCGTCGACGAGAGTCTGTCAAACGACGCCACGAGCCCGAGCCGGGTATTAATTTATTTCAAAAGAGACAGAATTGTAGTTTTTAAAGAGAAAAGGAAATAAACAGTGAATTCGAAATTTAGTTAAACATCCAATACTGTAGAATAAAGTAAATTGTAATAAGGAATCGGGGCGTTTTCTTCAGAAGCCTTGACCCTGAGCCGGCGAGCTCAATTCCGTGGAGAAAACCAGAGACCCGCCTGACTGCAAAGTAAAACACGTTACCGATCGAACAGCGACACGAAGATAACGCGTTACAAGATTTACTGAAGAAATGTGCAAAGAGGTTAGCGATAACCTTAGGATCAGATAAAGAGGTATTCTCGAGCTTTAGGATGGAAGGGTAACCATTGGATTTCTTCTTAGAATTAATAAGGCTATAAAAACGCTTGGGGCCGGATATGAGCCTAGTTTCCATCCGTTGGAGGTACTTATGGTAGAGGGTATCACAACGTTCGGAGAAAGAGGTATAAGCAGATAGATAGGAAGAATAGTCAGACTCAGTCTGGGTTAGAAGAAAAGTTTGCCAACGTTTATTTCTCCTGTTGCGAAGAGAGCGTAATTCTTTGTCGTACCATACGGGGGATGAGGAGTAGTTTTTACGAGGAAGAAAAGGGATAGATTGTGTAAGACAAGCGTGTATTTCCGAATAGAACGCCTCTAAAGCAACGTCAATTGGGAGATGTTGAGGGATATCACCAAAGTCGCCTTTACGAAAATTGAAGGATAAAGAAGACTCGGAGCTTGAAAGGGCATGAGGGTGCTCGTAGGAGAAAACGAGGAACAAAGGAAGATGGTGACGGTCGAGGGAGGAGAGAAGATGGTTGCTTTCTGCGACAGCCGAGTTAACTGGGTCTGAAGAAAAGATTAAGTCTAATTGTCTGTCCAGGAAGTTCCTACTCCGCTTACTTGAAATAGACCCGAAACGGAGAGCTGATCGGTAAAGAAGGCTTCTTTGGCCGAAGATGCGTTAAGGGGGACAAAGTAAGAACAGTCCTCGGACAATGACCATTGGATACGGGGGAGGTTAAAGTCACCCAATAAAATAAATTCATCGGACGCGATAGCGTTCTCAAGCAGGGTATCGATCGCTTCTATTATGGGCTCGTAGGCATCTAGTGGTTGAGAGGCGCGTGGTGGATTATTGGTGCCTATACAACCGTCAACACGGAAAATGGTATAGTTTGGAGGGAATAGTTCGTTGTCGAGAATTCCTGGTGTTGGATTGGTTTCAGTTAAGGCAAAGATATCGTGCGGGAATTTGTGAGAGTTAAGAAAAATATTTGTTGTTTTTGTACGAAGTCCTCTTACGTTCTGGTAATAGACCGACAAGCTGTTGGGGAGAGGTTCTTGATATGAAACCGCGGGTGCAATAGAGGGGAAGTCAGAAATAGGGAAAGCAAGGGGGTTAGGAACGAAAGTAGTTTAAGGAGTCGTTACGACTTTTTTGAAGATGGGAAATACGGCGAGAACTGACGTACGCAGCATAGGTGGATAGATCTTCTGAAAACTTATGGGAAGGTATATTGAATGATTTATGGTATTTAGTGAAAAGTTGCAGTAAGACTGATGGGTCTGTGGGCTTAACATGACGTTGGTGCTGGTTTTACCTTCAACACAGACGGAGTTCGGTTTGTCGTGGAGATAGGCTAGAAATAGATGTACGTTGTCATAAATGCGACGGTCCCGTAAACGGGACAAGAGGTATCGTCCATCGCCAGAATCAGCAGAGCGCAAAGTCAATTTAGCTGTAAGTGTGACAAGGGGATCGATAAATGAATGATGTTCGGATAAAGGAGTTTTGGCTAGCGGAATGGGCGGGTTAACGCAGGTAGAAATTGTCTGAGACGGGGCAACAGTGTAGGAGAATGACGGCATGGAATTAAGTGGGCATGCGGAGGAAGTAGCGGGTGCATGGTTTGGTGCATACAGAGTAGGGGTGGGACAGACGGAAATCGGAGCAGAGGTGATGGAGTGGTCGGAAGAAGTTGGTTTGTGGTTAGGAGGGCACGCGGAAGAAGTTGGGAGTGCATGGTTAGGTGGGTGCGCTGGATATACGGAACTCAAAACAGTATTGGTTTGGTTGACGGTTGGAATGGACGTGTTCGAGGGCTTCGCTGTAACTGGAACAGGGGGGTTAAGGGTATGAGAATATATAAAGTTGGGATACTTGACTGGAGTACTTAGATTAAAATTTAGAAATACTCCTACTTTGAGCTGCCAATTGGAGTTAGGATCACTAGCTTTAGGGTCAATGGTGAGATGTGCGGAAGAGTGAGGAGTGATTATGTTGTTACTAGTTCTAAGATTCTTATGGTTAAGGTGAATACTATGGGAGAGGTATGGGAGAAGGTGGTTCGGTATAGTTAGTGAGGTTAGGTTTTTTAGTATTTAATTTAGGGTTAGGTGCAGAGGGCTTAGGGTTAAACTTAACGTACTTCCTAGTCCACTTAGAAATAGAGATTTTGCTGGAGGGGTTACTGATGAGCCAGACATATTTGTTTGGGATGGAGATCTTGAAGTTCCTGGATTTCCCTACGTCTGACGAGAGTAACTTCAGGCAGCTAACGGGGGTGAATCCGAAATTCCGGGAAAAAAAAACTGTGGGCCCAGGAATCGTTGGCGTTATGACGTGCACCCTTTAGAAGGGCGCTTGATGAAGATGAACGTTTGCTGCTTAGCCTTTTTAGTCTTTGCTCCCATTCCGATACTGTCCAGGTGGTGCCAAGTTTGTTGATCGTAAATGTGGTGGAAGTGGGTTGGGATGACACTGGCGGAGAGACATTGATGACAACATCAGCAACCTTCTCTATAACGGGCTTGACCAAACCAGCGGGAGCATCAACATCTGAGGCAGGCTGCCCCAAGGAGGAATGCGAAGGAATCACATTCACGGTGGATTGAGGTGGAACTGCGAAGGTTGCATCTCGGAGAGTGAAGCAGTCCCCTTCAGAAGACACAGGTCCAGAAGAAGAAGAATTCAAACCAGAAACATCTGTGGTGTCAGACCGAGGAAAAGAGGGGCCGAGATAGCTTTTTGTGGTTAAACTCTTGATATCAGAGCCGACTGAGCCAATTAATTCAAAGTTCTTCACAATGGCTCTTGAGCACGAATCCAGATCCCGCTTGACGTGCCGGATACCGCGCCGAATGTCGTCTAAGATTGGCATGATAGATTCCGCAGGTTGGCCGATGGAAGGCGATGGTGAACCAGCGCGGTGATCAGCCAAGGAAGCGACCAGGCCGCCCAGCTTTAAGGAAGGCTCGCAAATCCTGCTTGAAAGAAGCGATGAGTTGTTGGTCAAACCCTCAGCGATCTTAAGCAGCTTGTCCAGTTTTAAGTTTAGACTGGCGCAGTCATCGGACAAAATTTGAAGTCCAGCAAAGTTTGTGGAGATCTCGTTGACCTTATCAGCGATGTAGGATTGATCCGTGGAGAGCGTAGCAACGACTTCCTTCATGAGCCGTAAAACGTGACAGGGCTTAATGTTGGAGCACTCTTTACATGTAGAAAGACCACGTGAAAGACAGGTACCATGAAAAACACCTCCACAGGTGCTATCACAGGCAACACCATTGTTAAGCAACTCATTAGAGCATTCCTTGCAAAGGGCAAAGGGTTAAACAATTAAAAAGAAAATTTAGAAAAAGTAAAAAACTTGTGACATTTATTGAAAATTTTGTGTTTATCGTCAGTTTCCATGGTTACTATCGAATTTTCATCGTATGACGTAGGCAAAATAAAAAAAAAATTTAAAGTATTTTTGCTACTACCCTCAAAATGAGTGGCAGTAGTAGCAGCGATACTGGTGGGAGTAAAAAAGCCCCCCAATTTAAGGAAGAAGAAGGACCGGGGTAAAAAAATGGACCTCGGTTCCTTTCTAAAAGCAAAAGTGCCCACTAAAGAGGCAAAATTAGGGCCCACAGTAAAGGCTAAAACTGCGAAAGAAGAAGGAGTAGCAGCCAGCAAGGCCACAGCCACCTATGCGACAAGTGCAGCGACATCCGCCGCAAATGCATCGGCGGCATCCTTAACCAGGAAGTCGGCGACTGCCGTGTCCTCGACATCTGCAGCATCTGCTGCGAAAAACGCAGCAACATCTGCTGCAATTGTGACTGCAGCATCTGCTGCAACTGTAACTGCAGCATCTGCTGCAACTGTAACTGCAGCATCTGCTGCAACTGTAACTGCACCATCAGCTGTAATTGTGCCTGAGGCATCTGCTGCAAAGAAAGGAGCAACTGCAGCTCCAAAATTAGTCGACGTGGTGAAAGCTGTTTCCAAGGTAGCTCCACTGCCAAAGACGTCACCAATGCGCCCAAGTCTTTCTGGTGGAAAGAAAGCAGCAATCAGCAACCCAGTGTCAGCTGGAACAACACAAACCAGTTCAGGGGTAGTAGCAGGAAGTAGCTACGCCCAACAGGTAAGTGGTAGCTCCACTAGAAGTGCCTTTATAACGATTTCAGGCAAGTCTGGGCCTAGGTCAGGCGCGGACCTACGAGGGCTTTTTGACGCCCAGTGGCAGGACGATAGGTACGGTATGTACTTTGAGCACCTCCTTGGAGTCCCATTGGAGAAGATATTCTCCTTTGGTCTGATCGGACGCGGTATGGTGGAGGTGTATACCACCACCATCGAAGCGTCTACAAAGCTGATGCTTGAGGGCATCAATGTGGGCGGTAGACACCTCCAATGGAGAAAGGGGTGAGTGTTATAAAAATATTTGCGTCATCAGCATTTGCCACAAACGGAAATCAAACCAACAAATAGAAAGCGAAAATAAAACAAAATAAAACTAAACTTTTTATCCTTTCCTTCCTTTCGTTGTCAATCCCTGCACTTTAGTAATAGTCTCCTTTTGGGTCCTCACTAATTTTGGGTCCTCACGAACTTCAATTTTCCTTTTTCCAGCTGCCTCAGAATTCTTCAAATTCACTACTTCACAAACTTTGTTTTTCTTGAAAATTTTTGTTAAACGTTTTCTCCTCGAAAGTTTTCTCACTGGACTGCCCGCTTCGCCTACCAAAGCAGTTGGTTATATAGGCATATGATATATATATTATGTCCTTTTCCGTAAAATCTCCATATTTTCTTCCCAATCGGTTGACATCTTTTTTGAATCGGTTCATTTTGTAAATATTAAATTCGATATTTTTGGTTTAATTTTATCTTTAGGATAAGGGTTTTGTTTTCTGCATATCAGAAAAATTCTTTTCGGCTCCATAACTTTTAATTTTCCTCAAAAAGTTTCTGTTGACATTTCGTTTCACGTGTTTTGAATCTTTTAAATTCAGATTTATTTGCCTCCGAATTTATAACCAACATATGCTTTGGGTTACGGACAACCCAGAAAAATCGCTTATTTTATCCGGCAATTAAAGTTAGTGAAAATTTTTTCCGCTTTCGTCTCGGTTAGGTTAAGTACTGTGTTTTGTGTGTTTTTTGTTTTGATCAGAAGGAGATTCAAAAAAGGTAAGTTATTCCAAATATGTTATGTTACTTTGTAAATGTGACAAATGCTAACCACCACTTATTTTCAGGTATTCAAAAGCAAAACACCCTATGCGAAAGCCCGTTGGATTTTACATCTTTTCGACCACAAGTAAGTATCTTAAAACTAGTTTTGTTTCATTTCTTATAGCCTATAAAATAATTCATTATCTTCCTTATTTAATTCTTAATTTCAGCAACCTAATTCACATTAACTTTAACTTCATTTTCCTTAACCTAATCCTCAATTTCAACAACTTATCCCACTAATTGTCTAACTTAACTTAAAATAAGCCTACCCTACCTTACAATATATAATATAATTCAATATATATACTTCCTTATTTAATTCCTAACTTATAATAATAACTTCAGCTTCATTTTCCTTAGTCTAATAATCCTTAATTTCGACTACTTATCCCACTAGATGTCTAACTTAACTTAAAATAATGTAATGTAATTCAAATCTTTATACTAATATTCCTAACTTATTGCATCGAAATAAAATAAAATTAAGTTGAGCTAATCTTATTCCATCTTTCAGGTCTTATTCTATCTTCTTGTCAGCACGTTAATCGCAGGGACATATCGTTGCCAATCAATCCGGTTGGTTAATAATTCGACTTAGGCTTTTGTATAAATTTATCCATTTACATTCGTTAGGGCTCAACATGCATGTCTTTCATCATATTTCCGGTAAGTTACTAAGTTGGCTCATATTTATGCTGTTACAATTTCATTGCAGATTTAATAAATTGTAATTTCAGGAAAGTGTCATCAAAGTTGGAGTTTCCTTAAACTAGGGTTCGCTATCCCCATGGACCCAGGATTTGTGTTCCCCTCAGGTTAGTACCACAATAAAAGTTCAATTCTGTAATAAAAAAAATCTTTGCGGCTTCCTGCTTATATACTCAGAGGACAGACACATGTAACATAAAATAATAGTTTGATTACCTTCCTAACTACTCTATTTTCAGACTGCAGCATGGATATGGCGTATGCAAGCATAACATTTCCTCCCCTTCCTCCGGGAGATTTCCCTGAAATCTTATCTGAAACATTTTCCAAAATCAAAAAAAAAAAATTATGTCTATGCTTTCCTTTTATTTTTTCGTATCAGTAAAACAAAAATTATACATTTGTTGTTTCAATCATCTAACTATTTTAATTCATCTCGAGAATCACCATAATAAACTTTAAGGTCCTTCGAATGCCATATTTCTAAATTCTTACCCGTATTATCACTTGTCCAAACATCTAAGAGTATGCTGTAACCTGAAAGAAGAAAATTTAACACAAAGATTTAATTCTTAACATACAATATTTATCTAAAATTATAGGTTCCGTCCGTGTGTCCGTTCTTAATCTTAGCAATCAATTTCCCGATCACATTACGTTCCTAAAAGAAAAGAAAACATATTTTATAGAAATTTTGTATGGCTTTAAATTGTAAACATATAACCTCACATGTAAACACGATTGATTTCATGCAAGTTTAAGTACACAATTAAGCAATTAAGACTAATTAAGTAATACGCTGCACCAATTTAAGTTCACATAAATAAGGTAAAAGTACTTACCATTAAGATAAATCAGTAAAATCCAGCGATGTTGAGGTGCGCACTACACAAGATCACAATATAAAACATTTAACTTTGACACTTATCACATTTCTCTTTTCCTTTTCTTCAAGTTCTAAAATTGATCATAATGACAACAGTGCCACCTGTGTGATATTAGACGCAGTATGAAAAGAATTATAATTTCCAGAAACTTTGATAAATGTAAACAAATAATTTTCGAGAACTTGGGTGGAGTTAGCGGCTAGATAAAACTGTTAAGAGATGGGTACTGTTTTTGAAATAGTATAACTTGATCAGATAGTTGGATTTGCATTTTTAAAAATGTTACTCAGCACTTTGAACTGAGTTTGAGTTGAAATCGGTCGTGTCTTAGAAAAAACCTTTGAATTTGTTAAATCTCAGAAATTATCTTTGACTTTGTTAAATAAACAAAAATCTGAATCATTTGTGCTTGAATTCATTAATCTTTGAACGTAAATAAAATTGAACTGCGATACTAACTAAACGGAGTTATGATTTATAGAACCCCTTCTATCTTCAAATTTTAAGACGTTAATTAAACTTTGAAAGTTTTTGTGAACATTCGAACACACTTAATTCATAAGTCCACGGTGAAACAATCTTTGCTACTTTATGGGCCCTACGTACTTTGGTGCGAGTTTCGCAGTGAAAAATTTTGCAGCATCTGACAACACATAATTTTTACGTAAAACTAAATCGTTAACTAAAAACCGTTGGTCCCTTCTCCTGAGATCGTAGCGTTGTTTTCTTACTGTGGCCGCTTTTAGCAATTTCATTCTTACGTTAGTTCTAACCTCTTCTAAAGCTTTGGCTCGTATCCTTGCGTCTGATGGCTCATTGTTTGTATTTTTCTTGTGTTTTTTGCCATACCTTACCATCTCTTTACCAAAGTTAATGAAATAAGGAGTTAATTGCGTTGCTTCGTGTGATGATGTTCGGATAGCACATGCTACTTTGGCCAAATACTGATCCCACTTCCTGTGGTTTTCGGATACGTACGCCCGAAGCATAGATTTGACGACCTGATTTGTTCGTTCCGCGGGGTTCGCCTGAGGATGATAAAAAGCTGTATAGCGAATTTCAATTCCGTACTTATCGCAAAGTTTCTTAAATTCCTTACTCTTGAACTGTGTACCATTATCGCATACTAATGTACGAGGGACTCCAAAGACACAAAATCTTCCAAGGCAAGGCAGATAGCAGATGTGTTAGCACTTCTTAAAGGAAACAGCATGGGGAACTTACTAAATTGGTCTACTACTGTCAGTATATATTTGTATCCCTTGCAAGATCGCGGTAGGGGACCAATCAAATCAACATTTATAGACTCCCATGGTTTTGTGTATGCTGGTCGGGCGGACATTAAACCACCTGGCTTTTTCAACTCTGGCTTGGTGGTTTGGCAGACCTTACAGTGCTTAACATAGGTTGCTACGTCGGACTTCATTTTGGGCCAATAAAATTGTTGAGCTAGACGATCACATGTTTTCCGGACTCCGCAGTGGCCTGATGTTGGGAGGTCATGGGCTCTGGAAATTAACACCTTTCGCTCATGTTTTCTCGCAACCTGCTTCCACGAATCACTAGACAGCGCTTAATCAGGGTACTTCGGACGGCAGTGTCTCCATAAAATATCATATTCCACTTTCCAATCAGAATATTTTGAGGGATTTTTGCTAACTCGATCGACGATTTGCTTGTACCACTTCTCTTGCTTTTCACTAGCCTCTACAGAGTCTAATACTGGTACTGACCTCGATAGAAGATCGGGCAATAAATGCTCCTTTCCTTTACGATGTATTATCTTATAGTCGTATTGTTGAAGTCGTAATGCCCATCGCACTAATCTCCCTGTAGGGTCTTTTAAATTCTGAAGCCACACTAATGAGGCATGATCCGTGACTACCGTGAAACATAAGGGCGCAATGTTTCAATAGCCCACAACACTGCTAAACATTCCCGCTCCGTCGTGGAGTAAATGCGCTCACACCCGTTGAATGATTGACTCAGATACGCAATTACTTTATCATTCCCGTCAATTTGTTGGGTCAAAACCGCACCCAACCCGTATCCTGAAGCATCAGTGTGAATGATAAAGGGATTATCAAAGTTTGGGCAACTTACAATTGGTGCACTGACTAAACGATCCTTGACTGCTTTGAATGCATCCTCACATTCCTCTGTCCAAATAAATTTTCTTTTCTTTTTAAGTAGGTCAGTGATAGGAGCTTTCAATGTCGAGAAATCCTTTACAAATCTTCTATACCAGGCTATTGTTCCTATAAACCATCGTACCTCTGACACATTCTTTGGGCTAACTATATTCACAATGCACTGGACCTTTTCGGGATCGACTTGTAATCCATTTTCCCCGACAACGTAGCCTAAGTATTTTAGCTCAGCCCTACAAAATTCGCATTTATCATAATTGATAACCAAGCCTGCCTCAAGCAGTTTATCAAGAACGGTCCGAAGCACTCTTTTATGATCAACAAAGCTTTGGGTCACGATGATAACATCATCTAGATAGACAAAAACTTTGCTTTCTAGGTCGCCAGATAGAACGCGATCAATTAGTCTCTGCCATGTCGCTGGAGAATTACTAAGCCCGTAAGGCATATGTCGGAATTGAAACAGGCCTCCACCTGGAACCGTGAAAGCGGTATACTGCTTCGAGTTTTCTTCAACAGGTACTTGCCAGAATGCGGACTTGATATCTAGCGATGACATGAACTTGGCATCGCGTAGTTTGTCCAATGTAGCTGACACGTAAGAAAGGGGATATGCGTCCTTTTTCGTAACCTTGTTTAGTTTCATGTAATCGACGCAAAACCGATAAGTTCCATCTTTTTTCCTCACCATCACCACAGGGGATGCCCAAGCACTATTAGATGGTTCTACAACGCCGAGTTCTAGCATCTTATTAATTTCTTCGTTGATGGTTTTTTGAATGGCGGGTGATACCGGGTAATATCTTTGTTTGATCGGAGGGGAATCTGTTTCGATCGTATGGAAAACTTTATTTGTGCACCCGAGCTTTGTACCCATCTTAGCCTTTGATTCATTAATAATTTCTTCCAATTCCTTTCTTTCTATTTCAATTAGCTTCGATTGACTTTGTAAGGCGCTTATATGGAAGTCTTCATAGGGATCATCAAATTTCCACGAATTTCGTTTGAAATTAGCACATATTTGCATCTCTCGCCAAAAGTCGATACCTAAGATAATAGTATGAGGTAAATCGGGAATTAATAGGACATCGCAAACTTTAACTCGATTTTCAAGTGTTATTGGTAAACTCAATTAACCTATGACCTGCACAGAACCTCCGTTTGCTAAATTCACCCGCTTTGCATTCGTCTCTCTAACTTTCAATACCATATTCTTTAATATACTCCAGCCAGGTCCACCAATAATCGTCCGAGACGCACCAGAATCGAGCAATCCAGAAAACTGTATGCCGAATATGGAGACTGCTTAATGGGGGCGCACATCGTTTTCAGGTTCCGCAAAAACGTAATCCACCATGCGAATTACTCCTGGGGCACCGCATCCAAAACAAGTTATATTACGCCTACATTGCCTTGCAATATGACCTCTGAAACCACACTTGAAACACCTTGGACCATTTTCAGAAGCGCCTGTATTTGTGACCGCTGCGACGGCAGTTTGTTCTGTTGAGACGTAAGCCAAATCTGGTTCCAGCAGTTGATTGTTCCGTTTCGAGGGTGGCGGTATAAACGCTTCTACAGATGTCCGCACAGACTCCAATTGTCTACCCAACTCTACAAGTTCCTGAATCGTACCAACTGCAGTAAGACGTAGTTGAGCCTGGTAAAAATGAGCTATGTTCCGCTTTAGGATCTTCAACTGCTGCGCTTCTGTTAGTGGGTCAGAAAGACGGCCAAACATGTTTGTCATCATTGCAATGTAAATACCGATGGTCTCGTCCTTTCCTTGAGTTCTTTTCTTTATCTCCTCAATGAGCCGGTCGGCGTTATCTGGTGGCAGAAACTCTTTCTTAAGTTCTCTGACTAAGTCTGACCAGGAATGGAACTTAGCCTTGTTTGCCCTATACCAAATAAGCGCCTTTCCGGTGAATAAGTCCAAGGCTGAGCGGAATAGTTGACTTGTAGTAAACCCTCGCGCTTCCGCTAACTCATTGACTCTCTCCAAGAAGGAATTCAGGGATTGTGCCTGTTCACCAGAAAACTTTACTTCTCATTTGTGTAGAAGAACTCGTGAACGTGAACTAGTTAAAACTGCTGCTGTCATCGACATATCCTCGGCCGCGTCGGATAAATCCTCGTCGTCGTCGCTGTCTGCTCTAAAGTGAAGAGTCCTTAAGGCCACTAATAATTCCGCTCTTATTTGCGCTTTCTGCTTTTTTTGCTCCTCTGACTCCGCAATAATTCGGTCCTGTCTAGTTAAAGCCCATTCCATTTTCGTCAAAATCTTCTTGTATTCCGATGCGCTGGAATCTCCTTCGAATGCGCTCAAGAGATCTCCTCTATCTTTTTATTTAGTGCTTGCACATCCTGTTCGCAAGTAAAGGGATATGGTGATATAATTGTTGATTTTCCTTCCTTGTCTGCTTTTAAGACCAATCTTAAACTGACACGCATGTCATCTACTTTACCTGTAGGCAACCCCCTAATTGTTAGCTCATAAATGAGTTCTTCTTGGTTGAGCCTTTTGCCTTGGTTGAGCCTTTGTAGAACAATAATTTATTGAAACACTTATAGGTCAAGCAGAAAAAGACAAAAAAAAGGTACCAAAAGAAATCTGAAGAAATATATATGATATATGTATATGTATGCGCTAAACTAAATATACGTCGCTAAAATAACTTTAATCGAAATAAACAAACTAAATTATGATCGTCCATATATCGTGATTTACCCAGCTCTAAATAACCAAATGTAAGTTAAATTACGCAATACGATGATAAGATTTATTATATGTTGAGGTACCAATTTAGAAATAAATATAATTTGCATACTTGTACTCACGTATAATGTATAACTCAGGAGAAGAAGCAAATCTATGTTAAACTTAAATATAACTGAAAACCAAAATTTGAACAAACGCGGTTAGTATCACTAATTAAAATTTGCGAGTTTTAACCTAATCTATCCCATAAGAAATATTATGTGCTGTCATTTGCGTAGGCCTGATAATTATTATTAATTATTATAAGATATCAGTAATTATTAATCTCTAATCATGGATTTCAAAACAAACAAATTGATTTCGAAAGGTGTCTTTTCGCTCTTCATGCTCTGCAATAAATTGAAAAATTCAAAAGCTATAAACAGATGTTTATATCCAATACACCATGAAAATCACAGCTGGGGAAATGCAAACAATAAACGCTCGTAAATATTATATTCGATAAGTTCTCAATGATGTTAGTGATAACAGAACGATGCGAGTTAAAAGAATTCATTGATGAACACTAGGTCAGAATTAGATCTGGGTCATGGTCAATGAATTCGAGATCACGACAAGCTACTCTGCTGATAGTAGGTAGAAAATATCGCTTCATCTGCTCTCTGATGAATCCTCTGATGGATGAACCATTAGGTCTCAATTGTAGCAAATTTGCCACATGGGCATCAAAAGTGACGGCTAGCAGAACGAAGTACACGCGCGGTTGTAAATTTTTAATTAACCGAAAAGAATCAATGCAAAAATTGCAAAAGTTTTTTCTTTTTTTTTTCGAAGTGCATAAAAGTGCAAGTGCAGTGTTCTAAAAGCAATTAAAGCTAAACTGATAACTTTGAATTATAAGCACGTGTGATCTGTGGTGTAATAATAAAAAAAAATTATAATGTGCTTCTTTGAAAAAAAATTTAACCAGTTATCTGTGATGTGTAAGTTGTTTTATGAAAATCAGAAAATAACGTGTTAATTCAAAAAGAAAATAGTCAAGCTAAATTTCCAGTGCTGCAAGCTGAAATTAAAGGATTACCATACAATGCCGACATATTACAACTTTATCAAACGTAAGTTCATTCATTCCATTTACTATAAAAAAAAAATTTAAATTTCCCCTTTGTTTCAACATACGCACAAATATTTATTCTTCGTTAAGCTGAAAGTGAATATAAACATTGTATAGATTCACGAGGTTCGCAACACTTTAAATACGGTTGCTAAACATTTTTGTGACATTTGACTGGAACTGAAATTTTATGATTTTATTTTAGAAATTTCACATAATTTTGATTATGTAACAGGTGTTTTACCCTTTTTTTGGTCCCACGTTGGTCGCCAACTTGTTATATGCTCCCTTTGAGCACATAAATAATTCGCTAGCTCAATGGAGAAAGGGGTGAGTGTAATAAAAATATTGGACGCCACGTGGTTCTGCGATCCCACGAACTCTTTTTCCACCAGTCGACAATGTCACCAAAACAAATATATAAATAAAATAGAGAGGCTTCCACTTTCACTTAAATTTTATTATAGAATATTCTATTTCCTATCGTTACTTCTCTCTAAACCTCTAGGCCGCGCATAAATGAGAATGAAAATAAAACAATCTTTAAATGAATAATGCAACCTTCTACGCGCGAGTTACGATTCCATAACATTAATTGCACTCAAATTCTAAGTTCATCACTGTCATTGCCCCAATTCTTGGATTTCCCGTAAAAAGCTTCATTGCATCTTTCCCACACTTTCAGCAACATAACAGGAAACTGCCCAGACGATTTACTAAGAAACTTCGTCAGCATATATGTTATGATATCGCTTACCTTAAAATTGTAATTAGATTATAAGTCAGTCTTTTGTAAAACCTAAAAGCGACAAGTAATAAATTCAAATTAATCTTATTGAGTTGTTTTAAATTAAAACCCTTTGAATGTGAATAATTATTATTTTTTTTGACTTACATTTGCGTGAGATATATAATTGGCGCAGTCGTGGTAGGATCAGTTAACGATCCACGACACGGTGTAACGATTTTAATAATTAAGTAACGACGGTTTATCGTGAAAAAAAAAGTAAAATCGATTATTAGTGTGAAATCTGCAAACCTGCACCTGGGAATTCGAAGGATTATCGAAAAAAACCGAGGACAGTAAATCTTCGACGGATTATCGAGGAAAAAGATCAACATACTAAAACACCGAGAACGTGAATTCGGCGAGATTCATCTCCTAAATACTGATCAACGGACCAAATAAGATGATAAAACTTCTTATCTTTACGCAGATGTAAGTCAAAATATTGAATTTTCTCCTTTTCATTCCTCAATCCAATTTAAATAAATTTAGTACTATTAAGATATATATATATGTGCATTGACGAATTAAAATCAATAATTCGATCATTAAATTTTGAGTAAAATAGTGGAATAAAGAAATCTTAGATTTTGAAATAAAAACTAATTAAAAAGTGAAATTATTATTAAAATATAAATTGAATAATATATATAGAATATTGAGAACTAAATATTGAAAATTATTTAGTTGATTTTATAATATTAATCAAATTATGTGAAAATTTTTTTGTGCGAAACAAAGTGAATTAAATTCTAGCTTATTTTAAAAGATCCAAATAGAATTTAAGAAATTAAAAAGTGAATTTTTGCGAATAATTCATAATTAATGCCGAGTCCTACAAAAAAGTCGGGAAATATTTTCAAATCGTATAAAAAAAATTTAAGAAAATTTTTAAGTGTTATCTCTATTCCGGAGATTGACGAAGACGACCATTTAGAAAATAACACTAAAAGTGTACCAAATCTAACCCGAGTTGATTTTTCTTTGACGAGTGAAAATAGAAGTGAAATTCGTTATAAATCAAATAATAAGAGTGAAATGGCAACAAATAACCCAACTAATCCACAAGTGCAACCTCTTTACCAGCCACCTAGTGTAATTTCCAACACAGATATTTTCAATGCTTTACGCATTCCTGATGCAATTAAGGATTTACCGCGATTCGACGGTAATCCCAGACTTTTGCATGAATTTCTTAATAACGTAGAAGAAATTCTCACTTATACTAGAAGCGCTGATGGCTCTCCCTATTCACAAATTCTTTTACGAGCTATTCGTAATAAAATAGAAGGCCAAGCCAACGAAGTGCTCAACATGTACGGTACTCCCTTGGTATGGGAAGATATTAAAAATAATCTGATTTTACATTATTCGGACAAAAGGACCGAAACTTCTTTAATCAGAGACTTGCATTCGCTCAGACAGAACGATAAAACTGTCGAAAAATTTTACAGTGACATAGTCGAGATACAAGCCACTATGTACAATAACATATTAATTCATGAAGTAGATAACAACGTAATTACAGCAAAAAAGAATTTGTACGCAGAAATGTGTCTCAATACCTTTTTAACTGGGTTAAAAGAACCATTAGGATCTATAGTTCGTGCTATGAGACCTGATACAATAGCTACAGCCTTAACATACTGCATTAAGGAACAAAACATTTTTTATATGAAATCTGATTCACGATCATATCAAAAACCAAGTAATATTAGAAAACCTTCATATCACGCTATGCATCTATCGAGACCAATCTTTTCTACACCCCGTCATACCCCTCTTACTAGGTTCCCTACGTTCACTAACTTTCAACCCAGATCATTCGTAAATCCACAAAACTCGAGTAATAATTTGTTCAGAACGACAAATCAAACCCCATTCAATAATTTCAGAGCATCAAACCCTAATTATAATTCGCACAACTCTAATCAGAATGCTTTTGGAAGACAAATAAATTCAATAAATCTACCTGCACCGGAGCCAATGGATACTAGCTCAGGACATACATATCGAAGACACCGTCCATTTAATCAAAACCAATCAAACCCCAATAATCCACCTTTTAATAATACACGTTCAAGATTTCCTAAGTATATCGCTGAGGAACTACATAACATGAGCACACAAGAATATGAACTCTCATATCCTCATTCACCTAATATGGCAAGTGATCATTCTTATGAGATGCAATTAGATCAGTACTATAACTATGACAAAAGCACATTTAATAATGACTTTGAAGTAGACGATTCTCCAAATTTTCCAATAACCGCCTCGAAAGACCAACAGGATACTTAGATGTAAATAAACACGGGTTTATTTTACCATATATTAACATATCCTCTCATTACGGACGACCCTTAAAATTTCTAATAGACACAGGTGCGTCCAAGTCGTTTATTAACCCTGAATATATCCATCCAGATGATCTTATAGAAACCAAACCAACTAATTACTACTATACTCAACAAATACAAATTGAATAAAGAAGTCTACCTACCAAATTTCATTGAGTTTAAGCAACCAGGCCAAACTCGTTTCCTCGTATTTAAATTCCATGGATACTTTGATGGTCTGTTAGGACTTGATGCCCTAGAGATGTTAGGTGCTAAAGTTGATCTTGGAAACAAAATATTAGTGACAAATTTTTCAAGCATTCCTTTAAATTTCAAGCCAAATTTTATGTCTAACAAATACATTGTCCCACCTAAAGCCAAATTAATAGCAAAGCTACCAGTAGATATTGAGAATGGCGACATTTATATCAAACCAACTGAGATTTCACCCAATCTATACCTCTCTGAAGGAATATACTCTGCCAAAGATTGGCATAGTCAAATCGAAGTCATTAACACCGGCAATCAAGAACAAAATTTATATATCGAACATCCATTAAAAGTCGAAGAATTTTCTCAAAACAACTTCGTTGAGATTAATAACCTCAACATCAACTATCAGTTCAACGATGAAAATATCGAAGTAGACGATATTATACATCAACTTCGCACTAGCCACCTTAACAAAGAAGAGTCCAAATCACTATTCAAACTCTGCAGGGAATTCGATGATATATTTTTTAAAGAAGGGCAAAAACTTACCTTCTCTAATAATGTTAAACACCAGATAAAAACTACAGACAACGTACCCATATACACGAAGTCGTATAGGTATCCATACATACACAAAAATGAAGTTCGGAAACAGATCAATGATATGCTTGATCAAGGAATTATTCGTCCTAGCTACTCATCCTGGAGTGCCCCCGTTTGGATCGTTCCAAAAAAGAAAGACGCTAGCGGTAAACAAAAGTGGAGACTTGTAATAGATTACAGGAAGCTGAACGAGAAAACTATCAGCGACAGGTACCCACTCCCCAACATAACAGAAATTTTGGATAAACTAGGAAAATGTATATATTTTTCCACACTAGATTTAGCCTCTGGTTTTCATCAAGTTGAGATGGACCCACATGATGTTCAAAAGACAGCCTTCACGGTAGAAGGAGGACATTTTGAATATATAAGAATGCCTTTTGGTTTGAAAAATGCCCCCGCTACTTTTCAAAGAGTAATGGACAACGTCCTTAAAGAATTACAAGGCACCGTATGTCTTGTGTATTTAGACGATATTATCGTATTTTCCGCATCACTCCAAGAGCATATAGAAAACTTAAAGAAAGTTTTCCAAAAATTACGCGATGCTAACCTCAAAGTACAACTTGACAAGTCTGAATTTCTCCGTAAAGAGACTGAATTTCTAGGACATATTGTCACAACGGAAGGTGTAAAGCCGAACCCAAACAAGATCAGAGCAATAAAGGAATTTCCAATTCCAAAGACTCGAAAAGAAATTAAATCATTCCTTGGACTTTTAGGTTACTACCGCAAGTTCATTAAAGACTTTGCAAAACTAACGAAGCCCCTAACGGAATGTCTAAAAAAAGATAGAGATATCATTCTTAACGATCGGTACCGAAATACGTTCGAGATCTGTAAGGAACTCCTCATGAATAACCCAATACTTCAGTATCCCGATTTCTCAAAATCATTTATACTTACTACAGACGCCAGTAACTATGCTATAGGCGCTGTTTTGTCGCAAGGTTCATTGGGAAGTGATAAACCAATCTGTTATGCGAGCAAAACCTTAACAGATTCTGAAATTAATTATTCTACGATAGAAAAGGAACTTCTGGCCATTGTATGGGCTACGAAATATTTTCGTCCATATTTATTCGGCAGAAAATTTAAGATCGTAACCGACCACAAACCTCGGTTACCAGTTGGCGTTTAAAGCTCGAAGAATTCGAATACGAAGTAGTTTACAAGAAAGGAGCCCAAAACTCAAATGCAGATGCATTAAGTAGAATCAAACTACAAAACAACGACGATCCTAATCGAATTGAAGTCAACGTAAACGAATTAGATACCTCAACATCAATACAAGGAGTTGGTAGAACTACTGTTCACTCCGCAGATGAAAACTTAAATGATGGTATCCCAATTTCGGAAAGACCATTAAATGAATTTAACCTCCAGATCATTCTTGAAAAGTCTAATCGACAACCCTCAACAATTGTAAAAGTGCCATTCAAAAACAAACAACGTCGGACCATTAGAATGTTAGAGTTCACTGAAAAAAGTATCACTGAATTATTTAAAAAATTTCTTGCACCTAATAAACTATCCGCGATATTCACCGATGACGAAACATTCCGTATAGTCCAAGAAGTTTATTCCAAATACTTCGCAAATAGTAAAACATTCCGTCTTATCCGATGCAAAGATATATTAACGGATGTTACTGAAATAGATGAGCAAGACCAAATTATAAGTGAATACCACAATAATAATAATCATAGAGGAATCAACGAAACCCTCTCACACTTAAAACGAGACTACTTCTTCCCATTCATGAAAAACAAAATCATAAAAACTATTAATAACTGCGAAAGGTGTCAAACTTTGAAATATGATAGACATCCTCCCAAAGTTAAGTACGAAAAGACCGAAACCCCTGAAAAACCTTTAGATATTATCCACATAGATATTTACAGCATAAATAACAAACAAATCCTTACAATCATTGATAAGTTCTCTAAATTTGCTTCAGCATATACAGTGGAATCACGAAATAGTTTAACGATAATAAAATCCCTTAAGCATTTTATAAGCCTACACGGCATCCCTTCAAAGCTTATTGCTGACCAAGGTACAGAATTTACCTCAAACATCTTCAAAGACTTTTACAAGCAATATCACATTAAAATGCATATCACATCATTTCAGCAGACAACTAGCAACTCGCCCGTAGAAAGACTCCATTCTACTTTAACAGAGATTTACAGAATAATCTTAGAAAAACTAAAGGAAGACAAAATGGTATTGGACCATGACGATATATTATCAGAAACCCTTATTACATATAATAATGCAATTCACTCCACAACTAAGTTAACACCCTACGAACTGTTTTACGGAAGAACATATAAGTTCATTAAAAATATTAACTTCAACAACGAACACGAATATTTAGAAAAGTTGAATAAATTTCAAAATGAGTTATACCCCTCTATTAAAAAGAAAGTAGAAGATCTAATATGTAAAAACATAGATAAATTAAATATAAGTAGAAAAGAGCCGGAAGAATTTAAAGAAAATGATACAATATTTAGAAGAGAATGTAAGCGAAATAAACTCACACCTCGATTCACGAAACACAAAATAGGAAAAAACAGAAAAGTTACAGTACTAACAAGAGATAAAAAGAAAATACACTAATCTCGAATTAAAAGAAAAAAACGTTTTTTACAGACTATTGGCAACATACGGACAGAAGATGGAAATTCACGACTTAACGAACGGACAAGGAATCCTACCATTACAGTTAGGGAAAGCGAGAACGATAATGACGTACAAGAACCTCTTACATATAGTTAGATTAGATACATACAAAGAAAACATTGACAAAATTACATTGACACTAACAAACTTTGACAACTTTAACGGTTTAGAAAGCTCTATTAAAATAACAAAATTAAAACTTAAAGAATTAAATAATAAGCTGCTATCATTAACCCCAAAATTCAGAAATAGAAGAGGTTTGATCAACGGATTAGGAACAGTTATAAAAGCCATTACAGGTAATATGGACGCTAACGATGCGCTTGCTCTTAATAAAGAAATAGAAAAATTAACTTCTAACCAAAAAGAAATTTACAGTGAAATTACTAGCCAATCAAAAATTAATTCGGATATGATAAAACGATTTGAAGATATTATTAACCACATAAATAATGAAACAAATACAATAGAGAAATATTTAAATAATTATCAAGAAACCTTAGCGAATAGAATCCAAACAAATCAGGATATCATTATACATACACAATATCTGAACCAAATAAATTATAATATTGATTTGTTAACAAACCACCTCAGTAATTTAGCAGAAGCCATTGTATTAGCCAGACTTAATATAGTTCCTAAGCAGATCCTGTACCCAACAGAACTTAATGAAATTTATTATACATTACATAACCAGTCAATAGATGTAATTTCTGATGAACATATTTACGAACTACTCGGTTTACAAGCTTATTATAATAACACTAATATAATATTTAATATCCGCATCCCTATAATTTCTAATTCTAATTTCCGAAAAAATTCAATATTTTGACCAAGCGTGTCCTAAAATAGAAGATAGATTTTATTGCCAAGAGTCATTTCAGCAAGAAGAAACCAACAAATCCGCTTGTGTAGGAAAGTTGATGAATAGTAAACAGGCCTATTGCATCTTGGAAGACATTGGAGACATGCATTCCATCATACAACCTGAACCGAACAACATCTTACTAATTAATAGTCCTGAGACATCAGTAAGATCGAATTGTGGCTACAATAATCACACACTTCAAGGGACCATCCTCATCCACTATCAAAACTGCCACGTCGAAATCAACGGCATCACTTACCAAGACAGCCCGCATATTTTTTGGGATGAAACCCACATCTACCCATCTATGTTCAGCGATATCCAGCCCAACAAAACAATCGAAAAACTAAATCTACAGAAACTAAATAGATTCCAATTTGAAAACAGAAAAGCTTTAGAGGTCCTTCAAATAGAAACCACAAAAAGGGATAACTACACATGGATATCATTAGCAATCCTCGGATTAGCCGGCATAATCATCATAGCTTACCTGTTCCGGAAACGTGAAACCACATTTTATCTAGATAGTCCAATTGAGAGATCATGTACCGCTCCTGCAACAGAAACTACAAGGACGCAGTTCCTGTGGCCATCGCTCCACACTAAGGGAGGAGGAGTTACGATTCCATAACATTAATTGCACTCAAATTCTAAGTTCATCACTGTCATTGCCCCAATTCTTGGATTTCCCGTAAAAAGCTTCATTGCATCTTTCCCACACTTTCAGCAACATAACAGGAAACTGCCCAGACGATTTACTAAGAAACTTCGTCAGCATATATGTTATGATATCGCTTACCTTAAAATTGTAATTAGATTATAAGTCAGTCTTTTGTAAAACCTAAAAGCGACAAGTAATAAATTCAAATTAATCTTATTGAGTTGTTTTAAATTAAAACCCTTTGAATGTGAATAATTATTATTTTTTTTGACTAACATTTGCGTGAGATATATAATTCGCGTCATCAGCATTTGCCACAAAAGGAAATCAAACCAACAAACAGAAAGCGAAAATAAAACAAAATAAAACTTAACTTTTTATCCTTTCCTTCCTTTCGTTGTCAATCCCTGCACTTTAGTAATAGTCTCCTTTTGGGTCCTCACTAATTTTGGGTTCTCACGAACTTCAATTTTCCTTTTTCCAGCTGCCTCAGAATTCTTCGAATTCACTACTTCACAAACTTTGTTTTTCTTGAAAATTTTTCTTAAACGTTTTCTTCTCGAAAGTTTTCTCACTGGACTGCCCGCTTCTCATACCAAAGCAGTTGGTTATATAGGCATATGATATATATATTATGTCCTTTTCCGTAAAATCTCCATATTTTCTTCCCAATCTGTGTTTTGTGTGTTTTTTGTTTTGATCAGAAGGAGATTCAAAAAAGGTAAGTTATTCCAAATATTCTATGTTACTTTGTAAATGTGACAAATGCTAACCGCCACTTATTTTCAGGTATTCAAAAGCAAAACACCCTATGCGAAAGCCCGTTGGATTTTACATCTTTTCGACCACAAGTAAGTATCTTAGAACTAGTTTTGTTTCATTTCTTATAGCCTATAAAATAATTCATTATCTTCCTTATTTAATTCTTAATTTCAGCAACCTAATTCATATTAACTTTAACTTCATTTTCCTTAACCTAATCCTCAATTTCAACAACTTATCCCACTAAATGTCTAACTTAACTTAAAATAATGTAATGTAATTCAAATCTTTATACTAATATTCCTAACTTATTGCATCGAAATAAAATAAAATTAAGTTGAGCTAATCTTATTCTATCTTTCAGGTCTTATTCTATCTTCTTGTCAGCACGTTAATCGCAGGTACATATCGTTGCCAATCAATCCGGTTGGTTAATAATTCGACTTAGGCTTTTGTATAAATTTATCCATTTACATTCGTTAGGTCTCAACATGCGTGTCTTCGTGTGTCCACCATTCTTAAGTTACTAAGTTGGCTCCTATTTATGCTGTCACAATTTCATTGCAGATTTAATAAATTTTAATTTCAGGAAAGTGTCATCAAAGTTGGAGTTTCCTTAAACTAGGGTTCGCTATCCCCATGGACCCAGGATTTGTGTTCCCCTCAGGTTAGTACCACAATAAAAGTTCAATTCTGTAATAAAAAAAAATCTTTGCAGCTTCCTACTTATATACTCAGAGGACAGACACAGGTAACATAAAATAATAGTTTGATTTCCTTCCTAACTACTCTATTTTCAGACTGCAGCATGGAGATCGCGTATGCAAGCATAACAACCGTACCCGGTGACAGTGAAGCCGACGAGAGTCTGCTTTTCCCGGGTCCCACTTCGAACTAAGCCAGAGGACCTCGAAGCCTTCTTGCAAAGGTTTGGCAAGGTTCACGGCAAAGTTCGAGCGGTTCCGTTGAAAATTGGGGACCATGGTCTGGGCAAGGGCATCCTTAGTTCTAGCCGGGAAGCATACATCTCTCTAAACCAGGGATGTGTGCTTTCCGATGGCTTCTTCTGGAGCATGCTCGGGTCCAGAAATTGGATTGAGGTGAGCACCGAGGCAAGATGTTTCGCCTGCCATCATGTTGGGCATTTTGCTGCACAGTGTCTCGAGAGGGAAAGGAAAGTGGCTGAAGGCGCTGCGGAGCATCTGCATCTGCAGTTGTGCCCGCAGTAGTGCCTTCGCCCAGTGCTGCGCCTACTCTCTTGGAGCAAACTGCAGAAAAAGTGCCCGAGGAAACTACTCCAGAGACAACTCCGGTTCTGGCTGTAAACGGTGCCACCCCAATTCGGGTAGAAGCAGTGAGCTCGGATGAGGAGCTCACAAAATCAGGTCAGGAGAAGAAGAAAAGGAAGAGGCGTGCAAAGCGCAAATCTGACCAGGAGGTTATGCCTGCACCTCCGCCAAAGAAGGTGCTGAGCAAGAGGGGGGTTTCGGAAGAGCAGACAAAACCTGTCGCTCCGAGTGCGTCGTCGGTGGCATCAGAAGATGTCACTGATGCCCTCTCAGACGTCGAGGTTCCCTCCGCTACCGAGACGGCCGGTCCAACTCAGAGCGGCCATAAATCGTGCGGGAGTACCGCGTCAGTTGGTAGCCGTTTTGAAGTGGACCCCGATTTGGTGGAGATGCCGAGGGCGAAGCTTCGCACGATCCTCGACAGCCTTCACTACAAAAACAGCGGAGACAGGATCCTGGCTATACTCAAGCGATAGCTTGGTGATCCAGCCAGGATCCTGTCTCAGTTATTGCTTCTGAAGCAGGAAGCAAAAAAACGGGCTAGGTATAATGAGGTGTTGAGGCTCGAGCACCTCTACAATAAAGTAGTGGATGCCCTCGAAGAGCAGCGCCTGGAGAGGGCGCTTCTTCAATAGAGTCGTACACTCATAATCCCAGTTCAGATTTCCCCTTGAATGTGTAGGATAGTCTCTCTAAACACTGGGGGCTTAAGTGCACCTACACGATTACACGCAATTTTCGAAGACATAAAACATTGGAATACTGACATTTCACTCTTAAAGGAGACAAATTTCACACTCGACACATTTACACATCTCGAACGAAACACTATTTTACACAAAGGTTACGCAGTTTTTGCCACACCAGCTCTTCGTAGAGGATCTGGTGTGGCAATTGCTGTGTCGAACAGTTTTACACTACCGTCTCCTGTATACACAGACATCTGCTCAGGTTTCGCGTCTTCCTTAGAATTCGTCTTGCGAGACAAAACACTAAGGATAGTAAACTTGTACCTACCGCATGACCAGGACATCGCAAGGCAGGTAATGGACTCTGTCCTGTCGCATCTTGCGGACTTCGGTGGTGAAGTAATTCTTGGGGGCGACTTCAACTGTTCACTGGATTCTGCACTCGACCACCATTCCGGAGTTGAATTCAACTCAGTGAACGCGGGACGATTGCAGAACCTAGTCAGACAGCTCAACCTTGTTGATGTCTACCGTTGGCTTAATCCAACGACTACATCATATACAAGGGTTTCCCAAAATGTCCGGGGTAGCTTTTCGGGTTTGAGGATATACAGACTTTACGTCTCGTCTAGCCTTCTTAACTTTTTTGTTAGTGTCACTCATGAAGTGTGTTCATTAAGTGATTACCTTCTTGTTGTGGCGACTAGCACTTTTGTCGAAAAGCGAACTACTTACTGGATTTTCAACAATAACTTATTGAATTCAGAGCAGTTCATCGAAGAATTCATTTAGTTTTGGCATCAATGGCGAGAAAGGAAACAAGACTACGCAAACCTTAGTCATTGGTGGGATGTTGGAAAGCTTCAGATTCGCTCATTTATCGAGACGAGATTCAATCGAAGCAGGTATATAGCATCGAGTTTGACGGCAGAAGTCACCCGGATTGGTACGCTTCTGCCCGCGCAACCAGAATTGCTCTCGCAATACGAGGGATTAAAAGAACGGCTGAGAGTACAAAACTACAAACACAGTTTGGATTTTGTACTCCGAAATCAGTCGCGCTGGTTGCGAGAGGGCGAGTCTCCGACCGAGTACTTCTTCCAGACAACACGACGACGTACCGCTTCTTGTGAAGTAGATTCGATTCTTGCCTAATCTGGGCAACTCCTACACGGAAACAGTTTGCAGTTGTCTACGACTCTGCAGACTGGTCCCGCGGGACTCTATCGCGTTCAAAATTTTTCGTGCGTTCGTCTAGAACACCTGAGTGTTCCGGGGGAGTAGAAAAGTGGCGAACGTCCCTGCGGAGAGCGTTTCTCCTTGCAAGCAAGAAGTAGTTCTTGATACAGTGACTTCGCCCGGTGCTGCGTCTATCCCCGGGAACACTCAGTGTTCAATGTTCTAGTTATCCAAAATTTTCGGTTTCATTTTCGGTTCTTTCTTCTTTAATTTAGGTTAAGTCTAAAATATTTCAAAATTTCAAGGAACTCTTCTAGGAGCTACCACTTACCGGGTAACCTTCTAAATTGCTTGTTCATTTTTTATTCATTTTTACAAGTTGATATTACGCCGTTTATTCTTGTCCCTTATTCTTTATCGTTTGTTTCACGTTCTTGCTATTTTACTGTTCTTGTTCATTTTATTACTCTTGTTCTTTATTGTTATTATTCCTTCTATTGTTCTTGTTTGTTCATTGTTCCTTAACCAGTTTTTGTTTCTGCCTATATACAATTGAATTATTATTAATTATTATATAGGTTACAATGTATAGGTTAAGTTTCTCTTTTATGTGTCTTTTTTTAGGAATTTTACAATTTTACAATTATAACGTTTGTGCCAAAATAAAGTGCCATATTTACATAAAAAAAAATAATTATACCTGAACCCTAGGAACACCAACTGGGTTACCTATAAAGAGGAACTGGGTGGTAGACTCTATGGGTTCATGGGTTCTCAGGGCTACTACCAGCTGTTCAACAATGCGGAAAGAGGCGGGTGCTGGGAAGCATACAGACAATCCCTAACTGCCTACAACCAAAAAAGTTCTGTCAAAACGGTGAGGGCGCTCGCGATTCTGCGAGGCTGCATAAAGCCCTTATGAAAACTACGTAGGGTGACCTGGGCACACTCCAGAAACAGGACGGGACATACACACAAGCCAGGGAAGAAACCCTAGAGATTCTCTTGTAGTCCCACTTTCCTGGTTCGAGGGTGGAAGATCCGAACGAGGCAGACAGGCTCAGCCTAACAGACCACGTAGCAGGGAGGGCGACCAAGGTGGACTGGAGGGTTGCCAGCTCGGTCTTTACATGCAAAGCTATCAAGGATGCTATTTCATCCTTTGAAATATTCAAGTCACCTGGCAGGATGGTATGTACCCGGTGCTCCTACAGGAGGGCTGTGATGTTCTCGCGCCGGTGCTCTCCAGAGCGTCTTTTACACTAGGATACATACCCTCTATCTGGAGGACTGTGAAAATAGCCTTTATTCCGAAGCAAGGCCGTGTAGATTACACACTTGCTAAGGCATACACGCCTATTAGTCTAACATCGCTCATGTTAAAGACGATGGAAAAAGTCACTGATCGGGCGGTCAGTGAGAGGTACCTTCTACACTTACCACTTCACGCCCGGCAGCACGCCTACCAAACCGGATAAACCACTACAACGGCACTACATGACTTAGTACGCAGCCATTGCGGTCAATAGCAAGGGAACTGCGATTGCAGCCAGCAGAGGATATAGAAAACTCTTTTGATAATATATCATTTGATGTGATCACTCGGGCCCTAAGAAGGGGAGGCCTTGGGACGACCTTCTGTCGATGGATAGAGGTCTCGGTCTCGAGATGTTACCTTGAGCCTCCTCGACAGGACGATCAGGGGCTGCGACACAAGAGGATGTCCGCAGGGTGGGGTGCTGTCACCCCTCCTATGGTGCCTTCTAATCGATGAGCTACTGGTGCGCCTTGATGAGCGGGGCTTCTTCGCGCAGGGCTATGCAGATCACATTGTAGTTGTGGCATCCAGCGATATGGGAAACAACATTACAAGACAACTCCAGGGGGCACTAGACTTAGTTGCAACCTGGTGTAATGAGGTTGACCTCAAATTCAACCCTGACAAAACGGTCGTCGTTCCGTGACCGGTCTGACTGAACCGACCTTGATGGGCACTGCGCCACTCTTCGAGGATCAGGTAAGGTACCTGGGGGTGATCGTGGATTCCAAGTTATACTGGAACCTGCACCTAGATACAACCGTGGAAAAAGCTCGGAAGTCTTTTTGGGCATGCCGTAGAGCGTGCGGAACTACCTGGGGACTTCAACCCAGGACAATGCTCTGGATCTACACATCCGTAATAAGGCCCATGATAACCTTTAGAGCGATTACATGGTGGCACAGAGCAAAACTTAATGTGATAAAGACTAAGCTTAGCAGACTGCAACGTATCTCCTGCCTATGCATCATATAGAGGTTGAAAGCATGGCTCTATGTGCGGCCTACAAACTAGAGGGAGCCGGTCTCCTTGGGGGTAACATAGGTAAGAGCCACACGACAATATGGAAGAAGTCATACCTGAGCTGGCCATATTAACTGATCAGATGCCGGCAAGATTCTCACCATTCCAACCAACCCTAATTAGGGTGGAGAATCGTAAGACCTGGACGCTTCCAGCTGTCCGTCCAGGGGAACTAGTATGGTATACGGATGGATCCAAGACTGAATCGGGCATTGGGGCAGGGGTCTGGAGTAACTCACCTCGATTCAGTTTATCAGTGGCCCTGGGAAAGTACACCACGGTATTCCAGGCTGAGATCTACGCTATACTGACATGTACTTACAAGGACCTAAGAAAAGCCTATAAAAACAAAAGCATCTCAATTTCCTCGGATAGTCAAGCTGCAATCACAGCAATTGCTTCATCTACCACCAGATCTATGCTGGTGTGGGAATGCCAAAGGAGCCTAGATGAACTGTGTAGAACAAATCAAGTAAACTTGATCTGGATACCGGGACATCAGGGCTACACGGGGAATGAAAAGGCAGATGAACTTGCTAGGAAGGGGTTCAGTAGCCCTTTCATAGGGCCGGAGCCGGTCTGTGGAATTCCTCTCTGCACCGCTAAAAGACTAATAGCAATCCGCGCAAGTGCGGAGCATAGGCTGCATTGGAACAATATTTAGGGGCACGCTCACTCAAGAAGCCTTATGCCCTCACCGTCGCCGGGTAGATCCAGGGAGCTCCTCAAGCTAAGCAAGTCGGATGTTAGAACTCTGGCTGGCCCACTTACCGGCCACTGTCAAAAAAGGAAGCACCTGGTAAGGATATTTGGAGCTATCGACTCCACCTGCAGACTCTGTCTGGAGGATGATGAGACCCCTTTACACGTACTATGTGAATGCCCTGCAGTGGTAAGGCGCAGACTTAGCCTATTCGGGAAACCAACCCTGGTACCGAGCGGTCTGAATGACTGCCAGCTGCGAGCTGTACTGTTATATGTTTATTTATTTTTGTTTGTAATAAAAATAACTATGTGTATTTCGAGCTCAACGACAGCGTGGTCTGAATAACGCTGCGCTGTTCAGTTGAGACCATTAACTTTCGACGCATGCGCAATGGCTTTAAAAACTCGTACAGCTGGCAATCGCCATCCTCTTCTTGCGAGCAATGTTGCGCACGAGCTGTCTTTTACTCTAATCTATCTTTTACAGCTGGTAAACCCTATTTTCGGCCACTTTTACATAGGCAGATGTATTCCATCTTATACAGAAAAAAATAAGCTTTAATTTGATATAAGAAGAACGTATAAATATAACAAAGTAATACCTGTTTACACCTGGCTGCGAAGAGGTTGCAGTTTTTTCAAGTTCTTTACAAATATTGCTGTGAAGTGGATTATATTTTATTTAAAAAACAAGTGAATGAAATTTTTTCCGAAAAATCAATTAATATTATATTTTGATAGGCACCTCGGCAAAAATATATTCTCCCATTCATAAATATATTTATGTAAAAATTAGATTTTGATTAAAAACTAGATGAACGTATGAACTAGTACATAAAAGTACGTATTTTTATGTACTAGTTACTATACAAATATATTCTCTGGCTGGGGGCGGGGTGAGTATACCGTGGACCGTGTGGGTAGACACTGCCTTAATTTGTCCTATTATATAAGTTAGACACGTACTTTGAGTTTTTTTTTATGTATGACGGGTTATAATTTTGTAACGCGTGGACCCATTCTGATGATTCTTTTTTGTTAGGAAGAGTTCCCTGATTGGTACCATGTTAAAAATCTTGCTGGTGGGGTTGGGATGAGTGGACTGCCTCACTCAGTTCTTCATCTGATAAATTTAGAACCAGTTGTCGAGGGCGATGAGTTTATCGAATGAATATTTTGGTAGATGACAGGATCATTACGATCCAACAGCCAGTGTTCTAATAAAAAGTCTGCCAATTAATCAGGGATCATTAGGCGATTCTTGGATCTTCCCGCCTGATACCCTCTTGTCCACAGCCACCTAAATTATATGGATTACCTTAGATCCACAAGACGGGAAATCCAATGCGACCGATCGTCAGCCAAATTAATTCGCCAATCTACTTGTTATCAAAGTATTTGGTTGATGTCTTGAAACCATTAGTGGGAAATACGTAACATCATAATAAAGATTTCACGCAATTTGTGGCGCTTTTGGGTGACTTGAAGTTGGAGGAGGATGGAGCTATGGTTTGTTTCGATATTGGGTTCTGGAGTTCTGTCTAACATCTGGGTACTTCTCCTTTAACAACAGGTTATATTTACAAAAGGACGGCGTTGCTATAGGTTTACCTTAAAAAAAACCGAAAGTTTGGTTCAGGTATGTGGACGACACTTAAGACATCTAAACTCTCAACACGCCAAGACCAAGTTCACGATCGAACAAGAGCAGACCGGATCCCTTGCGTTTTCGGATGTAAAAGTAATACGGAAGCATGATGGTACATTAGGTCAGACAGTTTTTCGCCAGGTCAGACACACAAACCAATACTTGCATGCTACCATACTCCACAACCCGGCAAATTTAAGATCCGTCCGTTCCTGCCCTACATGAGAGGCGTTACCGACAGAGTGGGAAAAATTTTAAAATTACATGGCGTTAAGTCAATCTATTTACCACCCAAAAAGGTGAAAAATTAGCTCTAATCACCTAAAGATCGGTTTCCACTCCAAACAACCGGTGCATACGCAGTCCCTTGTAGCTGCGGGTCATCGTTCATTGGGCAAATACAAAGAAGTATTGCAACTCGTCTGAGAGAACACATAAATGCGGTCAGCAAAAATTAGTGGGAAAGATCAGCAATCAAAAAATCCAAAAGAACATCATTGGTATAAAATTAACCAGGCTGGTGCTCAGCCCTATTTATATTACTTAGCTTCCTTCTTGAAACTTCTGCCACTTAGTTCTAGATGTTTCCGTTACACATTTTCACCTCACATATTCACCATAGGTTCGAGTCGTCCTGTGGCCTATTTCACAAAACTACAAATTACAACCACAAATTTTTACTTGACAAATTTGTGATGAGAAGCAGGAAAATTGTAAATAAACAATTTTGTTTGTCGCAATTTTGTATAAGTACCGTATCAAAAGATTTGTAGTTGAGTTGTAAACTACAAGTGTTTTCTCACAAATTCTTGGATATGTGTGTCGGCTTTTTTGGTTTCAGTAGCTCATGATTTTTTGTAATCAGCTATAAGCACACTGCGATTTTAGTTTCAAATGTTTTTCATAACACTGTAGAAGTGATAGGCAGCGTTAAAATATACATTGTGCAATGAACAAGGAAAATAAAATGCTTCTTGCGTCTCTAGTAAGAGATAAAAAAGGCATTTTATTTGGGTAATTTTCGGAAGAGATTACTCATGAAAAAAAAAATAAGCGAGTGGTAAAGTATTTTGAATGCATTAAATGCTCAAGGCGTTCTTAAAGAAAAAGACTACAAATATCTCCGCGATGTTGCGTGGCAAAACTTGAAGAGGGCAACTACTGTAAGTTTTTCCTCAAACATCAATATGTACCAATATTTAAAACTATCGCTTAAAGTAAATGAAAATGAGGATGATTTTTAATATTTTGTAGTCAAAAATAGATAATTTGAAGAAAACGGGTTCAGCAGGCGGCCAAAATTGTATTTTCACAGACCTTGATAATATCATTATTGATATTATTGACAAGGTATCTCCAACATTGCAGGGGATTATTTAAGAACCATCTCCCACTCTTTCCTCTTCTCCATTAATAACGATTCAAATTGAAGAAAATCAACAGAATCATCAAGAAACATCGTAACTACATATATATATATATATATATATATATATATATATATATATATATATATATATATATATATATATATATATATATATATAAGCTTTTCATCCAATGTAATTTTTGGAATGTCTTTTTGCTTTTTATTAGAATACCAGTACAAAATAAAAAGACGGTTACCAAGAGGAGGACGGAAAGATGTGAGGATGATGAAATCCTTTCTTTAAAAAAAAGAAGATTGCAACTTGAAATTTACAATCTGCAATTGGACGCCATTAAAAAAGAACGGGATTTGGGACTAAGGAGAAGTCGTCTGACAGCTGAAATAGAAGACGGAAATCATACAGATGTACAAAATTCAGCTGCACAGGAGAACATTCTTCATATAAGTGAATATTGAACATGGAATTTTCATTATGAATTAAAATACATTTATTTCGATTAAATAACTCTTAATTTTACATTTTGTTTTATGAAAAATGATTAAGAAAATAATTCAGGGTAGCTTGTCCATCTAAACTGTTTAAACCATCATCATCATAATCTTCCAAGTTTTCTTCCTCTTCTGTGGTGGAAAGTAATTCAGGGTTACAGTCTGTTGCTTGCCGCGATATATTAGTCAAAACAATGCAGCATTTAATAACATACATTGCTTTTCGCGGTTGCAGACGTAAATGTTTTAAGCATGGAAATTTTTCCTTCAAAATTCCAATAGCGTTTTCTATTATTCTCCGAGTTGACCTATGTGCTCGATTATACCGATCAATTGTTGGAGTTGAGGCCCTTAAAATTGGTGTAATTAACCATTCTTTTAAAGGATACGCGGAGTCCCCAAGTAACACCGAATGAGGAAAAGGTCGAAATCCATTTTCAAATTCTGAAAAAAGTGGACTTCTTCGCAATACTCTTGCATCGTGCACACTTTCTGGCCAATTAACATATGCATTGTGCATTGTAAAACGAATAGTCTGGACCGCATACTAGCATAAAATTAATGCTGTGTTTACCATGCCTATCGACATATGTCGATTCATTGGGCGTATCAATGTTTATTAAGGTCCCATCAATACATCCATATACGCATGGCATACCTTTGTTGAAAGAAATATATTTAGCAAAACAATTCTATGATTTAATCAATAAGTACTAACCAGCAATATTGAAGAATTTTTCACATATAATATTGTGTTCCGTAGGCCATCGTACAACGCTACTAAGCAATAAGTTCACAATTGTTGTACAGACGCGATGAACGCATCTGCATACAGTGCTTTTAGAAATGCCGTGCATGTCTGCACTTCCATGGTACTGGCCCCCATTTTCAAGCCAATGTAACGATGTGAGGAACTGCTGGCTAGGAGTTAGGTAGGTAGGTAGGTTAGGGTGGCGGCCATCAGCCCTACTGCCGATCAGCCTCACATAGACCTTTAAATGGCCCGTTGTGTTACCACATCCGTGGAACCGTGCCTGATTGCCGGGTTTAACTAAAACCAGCCGCAGCTGTTAATAAACCTTAGGAGCTGCTTGAGCCCGATGCCGGCTATATCGCCCATGTCACCTAAGAAGTACACCTTCTTTTGCATTGTACCTTCTTTTTGCTAGGCCCGGGTATTCGCAGAGTAAGTGCTGAATGCTTTCCACCTCTTCCTCGTCCATACAGCTCCGGCAGAAGTCATTCGTGGGAACGCGCAGACGTTCTGCGTGTCTACCGAAAAGACAGTGGCCAGTAATAACTGCCACAATGTTTCGGAGGTTTATCCGGCTTCCGTTTAGCAGGAATACGGTTTTTCTCAAATCCCATTCAGGCCACAGCTGCCTTGATAATCTGCATGTGGTTAAGTTACTCCATCTCTGTTTAGCGAGCTGAGTAGCCTGGCTGTCGATGTAGAAGTATATCTCGCTACGCATTGGTAGGTTTGGGCGCCCGTATATTAGTGCTACCGCCCTGTCTATTTCCAAGATCTCCGCTTAGAATACACTGCAATGGTCCGGTAACCGGTACCTACTGCATATGCTTAGGCAGTCCGAGAAGACCCCTGCTCCCACCCCGTCCTCCGACTTAGACCCATCCGTGAACACCGATATTTCTACACCTGTGGCATCCCCCCACTCTTTCCACTCTTCTCTAGTTTTGATCCTTGTGGAGAAGACCTTCCCAAAACTAAGTTGTGGGGTGGTGTAGTCGGTGCTCACCTGCAGATAGCCCCCCGGATAAGTCTTTAGTATACTGCTATTGCCGTTATCAGAGCTCTTCCAGCACTTGGACTCTTTCAGTCTTACAGCACTGCGTGCAGCTATACTTTTACCGTGGACGTCGAGCGGTAGGAGATGGAGCATAGTCTCCATTGCAGCCGTTGGTGTTGTGCTTATAGCTCCGGAGATACCCAAGCAGGCAGCTCTTTGAATCTTGTTTGTTTTCTTTAGATTGCTCTCCTTCTCTAGAGCAGTCCACCAGACTAATATGCCGTATGTAAGAATAGGTCCAGTGGACAGTACGAGGGCTTATACCCCATTTCTCGCCAAACATCCTCTTGCAGGCGTAGAACGCTATTGACGCCTTCTTCACGCGTTCATCTATGTTCATGCCCCAACTTAGTTTGGAATCGAGTATGACCCCTAGATACCTAGTGTGGGTCTTTACTGCTAGGGTATTGCCCGCTAGTTTAGGTGGTTCGAAGGCTTCGAACACTCTCCTCTTTGTGAATAGGATTGCCTACGTCTTCTGAGGATTGACTGATAAACCACAGTTCTTCGCCCATCTGTGGACTTTACCTAGTGCTCTTTCCATTAACTCGCTCATGGTGCTTAGGAACTTTCCTGATACCAGTAAATCTAGGTCGTCTGCATAAGCCACCACCTTTATCCCATTTCTTTCAAGTGAGATCAGGATATCGTTGACCACTAGGAGCCACAATAATGGTGACAATACGCCCCCTTGAGGTGTTCCTCTGTCTACGGACCTGAATCTCTCGTGGTTGCCCAGTTATGTGTGGCTCTGGCGGCTTGATAACATTGCGTCAATCCACTGGCAAATAGAGTGGTCTGTACCGTGAGACATAAGGGCATCGTGAATTGCTTCAGCCTTGACGTTGTTGAAAGCCCCTTCAATATCAAGAAACACCCCCAACGTGTATTCCCTGTTGCTAAGTGACTGCTCAACCGTTTTTACTACTGCATGCAGCGCAGTTTCTAGTGTTTTAAGTAAAAACGATGAAAGGCTAATTGGTCTGAAGTCCTTAGCGATTATGTGTCCACTTTTTCCTGCCTTGGGGATAAAGATCACCTTGACCTACCTCCAAGCTCCGTGCTTTTTGCAACATGATAGGCCAAATCCCGTCTATTCCTGGTGACTTGTGTGGCGCAAAAGTTTTAATTGCCCATTCAACCCTGTCCTGTACTACTAAGTAGCTGGCGGAATGCAGGCTTGGTAGCTCCGATTTAGCCGGTCTACCCGCACAACTTACCGCCCTATTTGCGTCCGAGTTACCATGAAAATGCGTGCTCATAAGCAGCTCCAGTGTCTCCTCTACCGATTCTGTAAAGGAATCATCGGCCCGCATCAAGAAAGAGGGAACACTGGGACTGCTGAGGGCCTTCCTGAGCTTAGCGGACTCGCTTGCACTCTCAATGGACTCACAGAAAGCCCTCCATGAAGTGCGTTTGGCCTTGCTAATGGAGTTTTTATACTCTTTTAGACGCCTTTTGTAGGCGGTCCAATCCTCAGCCGTTTTTGTTGACTTAGCCCTATTGAAAAGCCTCCGCGCCTCCCGTCTTAACGCGCTCAGGCTCCTGCTCCACCAAGCAGTGTAAGACTTCTTGGATGGTCTGCTTAGCGGACAGCTTTTCTAGAAGACGTCAGTACACGCTTTGGATAGTACCTCCACTGAAGCATCAAGGGATAGGGTGTTTTCGAGAATCTCGCAAGTTGGCGCTGGTACGCTATGCGCTACTCGTCTTTTAAATTCATCCCAGTCTGCTCTGACCGGGTTTCTAAAGGGGATGCGAGGCTCTGGCAGGAGGTTGATTCTGAAGCGTTTCCAGCAGTGGTCCGAAAACGACCTCTTTCCCGATACTCTTCAGTCCTCCAGTCGTTGATGTCCGTGCTTCCCCAAACCGAATGGTGTGCGTTGGCGTCGCAACCCAAAAACAGGTCTCGTCTCCCTTCATCCGCTGATTTCGCCAGGGTCTGAACCTCAGTAGGTGGGATGCAGACGTCATGCGCCATGTACGCCGAAGCGATCCATGTAGGCGCCATGCTGCTGCCCTCCCATTGAACTACTGTGAGGTCGTTAGTGCTGTAATTAGACAATAAAAATAAATTAATGACCTTCTTGGCCAGAATACAAGTTCTCGGCTTACCTGCACCCTTTTTATAGAAAAGGGTGAATAATTTGTGCTTTAATCCCAGTATGGCGTCTTCTTTGACCCACGGATCTTGGATTAAAGCAACATCTATGTTCTCCTACGCTCGGAGGATGAGTAAGCTCTCGGATGCTAGCTTACTGTGATGGAGGTTGATTTGGACCACCTGCATCCTTAGTGCTCGTCTCCTCCCGGTCAGGCCCCCCTAGTTCCTGCACCTGAGGTTCAAACTCCATCTCTTCCACGTCCGCAGTGTCTCCCTTTTGGCCGGCTACCTCCTGGACAGCTGGTTTCCCAGCCTCCGCTCCGGTTGCTGCCACCTCCATTTTCTCGGGTTTCCCAGGACCTTGCTGTTGTGTCCGCCGACAGACGTTTACCGCCACCGAGCTGAAACCACAGTGCAGCTTAAATCCTGCACGCTTCAGCAGGGGCAGGGACTCATCTGTCAGCTGCAGGATGACGTTCCTAACCGTCGGCTTCGCCTCGTCCATCCGGAGGACTTTCCAGTCCCCGCAAGGAATAGTGGGGTTCTGTGATCCCAGAACCGCCAAAAGTTGTTTTGCGGGTAAGACTGGCTCTGGCAACCAGATCCTACCCCTCGGATATTCTGGAATATCCGTGCTTGGGATGACCTGCAACTTCGCCTTGTCCCACACCGCCCCCAGCTTCGACACGCTGCTTCTCAGAAAGTCCAGTGAAAACTGATCCTTGCAGCAGAACAGCTTCACTCCCCTTAGCCAGCCAGCCGTGTCGTATTGTGGGACAGGTCCTCCCGGCTTCGACGCTAGGTGTTCCATAAGGATCGCCATAAGCTTCCTCTCCACCAGGAGCATCTGATCCGCCGTGAGCTTCCACTCTTTGTTGCCAGTGTCTACTACTGCAACTTTCAGGTAGCTACGGGCAGCCTCCGCCATCGCCAAAGCCATGCCTTCCCTTCTCATGCCTGAGGTTGATGGCCTTGGTGGATATTTGATTCCCACCGCCGCCGATTTCTCGACTACCCCGTCCTTAGGTGCTACCGCATTCTTCAGACGGTTAGCGACAGAGCTCTTTGTAGCTGCTGAACAGCCTACAGCGCCCTTCGCAGGTGTCCTGGAAGTCCTACTGGTATTACCATGAACAGGGCTCTGTCGGACTTCTTTAGTTTTCTTTGCTGCGTTTTCCACTTTTTACACGCCTTTTCTGTGATAGATGCACTTCCCTGAGGTTTGTCGCCTCCGCCAGGTTTTTTATATGTATAGCGGACATGGTATGGATCTGATGCCAGGAGATTTCTCGCCCGCATCATCTTTTTCCTGTCCCTTTGGCTGATGGACGCCGGGTCCATCCACTCCATCCTCTTTTGGCACCGCCTTCTCTTCCTCAGTCCTTCCGAAGTTTTCCTCGGTGGCTTCTCCAGACCGCATTTGTCATCCTGGTCCTTGCCTGGCGATTTGAGGAGCCTTTCCTCCTCTCCTTCGCTCGGGCTCACCACCTCCCCCCCCGCTGCCTTCGATGTCCGTTAGGTTGTCGTCTGGCAGCCTCTCCTGCGCTTCCTTCTCATCTTTTTGTAATTGTATTTTATCCATGTTTGGTCCCACGATTGGCGGAGAAAGGACAGTCGCCCGTGGCAGAGATCCGCATTACCACGAGAAGGCTAGATTAAAACTGAAGGTCGCCCGGTATCCAGAGTTCGCATACTAACGACTAAACTCCCCCTTAGCCACGCAGCCCTCGGCGTATGCAGTTCCACCCACCGAATACCAGTTTCCGCCTCGCACTACGTGGAAGTACCATAGTCCTGACCGGCGTCTTCACTTCACTCACCACTGGGATGACAGTATAGTGAGTTCCATTACTTACAGAGAAGGTGTCTCTGTCTGACAACCAGTCGAGTGAAGCTGGCTAGAAGTTAGTTCAAAGTTTTTTTGAGTTCGGTGAGCAATTCGCGGTCCGATAATTAAAATTAGTTCCTCTGCTTTACGGCGGCTCATTCGAAACCTTTCATTGAATTCAAAAACATCAAGTAAAGTATAATTAACGCGAGGACGATATACTCTTCTTCTTCGTCGAAGCCTCAAAACAAAGTCATTACTTCCGCAACTATCACTGCTGCTATGTCTTCGACGGATCAGGGACATTTTCTTATATTAAATGAAATTAATACTTTCAAGAAAACAATTTGTAAAAACTTTACACAGCACCTTTCACTTGTGAAATATTCTCGCTTATTGAACAAATTTTGTAACTGCAATTTATTTGTGAAACCAAAATCTACAAAAAAGTTATATTTCTACGTATTTGTAGCTTGTGAATTACAACTACAAATAACTTTTGGTGAAACAAAAAATGACAAATTCCTACAAATTTACTCTTGTAGAATACAACTACAATTTTGTAGCACAGAAATTTCGTGAAATTAAATATATCAATTTTCCTACAATTTTTGTGACAAATCACTTGTAAATCACAATTTGTAAGTCCGTGAAATAGGCCACTGGACTTTCAACGTTTGACATTTCCTTCCCTTAATTTCTGGCGACCAGAGGCATGCTTATTACACGGTTCATTATTTCCCTTTTCGTGGCCTACCTCATGCACGTGGGGCCAAAAGTAAATTTAAAATCTTGATAATTCGTTAAAGAATAATGTGATTTTAACTTCTCTGAATAAAATATTTAAGCTCCATACTAATTTTGACGTTATATTATGGGTCAAGCTAATCATCAATTTTGGTTTTTATTGATGAAATCTTATTTAAGATTTCCTATTGATGCCTCCTAAAAATTTTGTTTGACGCCTTCCTGTTACCAACGACACAAAACATTAAGATGAGTTTTCACGTTAACCGCACATATATTCTTACGACACTTTTGCTTTTTTCCATGAATTGAGGTTTTAATTGAACTTCAGATGTGTATAGAATATATTTAGAAGTAATTCGAGTAATGTATTTACAGGAAAAACGACTTCCCATCGTCTTATTTCTAATTATTTGCGCACGAAAAAACCGAACACTTTATGCTGATATGCTGACCGATTTGGATGGTTCTGTTTTTATTGTACAGAGTATGATCTAACTTCGTTGTCTAACTTCGGAACACCTTGACCGATTTGGATAATAATTCTTTTTCTGTTGGGTAGAGTATGTTGCCCGGTTGATACCACGAGAAAAAGAATTTTAGTGGGGTGGGGGTGGGGGTGCTACCTAACTTTGTAACGCGTGGACCGATTTGGATGTTTCCGTGTTGTTGTACAGAATAGAAAACACTTAAAATTGAAAAATAAAATAGTTTGAAAAAAAAGCGTTGAACCGACTTTACAAAAAGCGCTAAAAAGCATAAAATAATTTTTAATTTTATATCTATTACGACATTTTTAAGTCGGTGCTAATCAAACAAACCAAACAACTACAACAAAAGTATTTAGTCGTCCTTCCTTATGATCCCGTGAGCTGAAAGTTCATGTAGTTTTATGTATTATCTTCAATTGTGTTTGGGTAGTTGTTTTGTTTGTTTAATTTGCACCGATTTCACCGGTTCAACTTTTTTTTTACCTATTTTATTATTCTCAGAGTGTCAAATAATATCCGCTTATTCTAAAATCATCCATTTTCTTTATACGTTTCCGCATAAAGTCTGTTTGTGCCATCCATTTATTTCTCAAAAGTGACGTGTAAAACCCTATAAGAAACCGTAATTTATTCCTGCGATGGCATAAAATTGTTATTAAGGGCAAATAATACATGGATTCTTTACGTGATTGTCTTAGCTAGAATTTTAATGAAACCAGTTAGTATCGATAACAGAGTTTGGCTAATATTTGCTAAGCCCGTTGTTGTGGAGTAATAATAAGTTATTCCTCTTGGGAAATAATACATGGTAAGGATTAAGAGGTTCTAGAAAAAATTATTTAAAAAAACCTGAAAAATAATTTTTGGAAATTTGACTTGAAGGTTTTAAAATTTTATTGTGTCAATATGAAAGCAGATAAGGATGTTTTGTCAAGTTCCCTTTGGTACCAATTTCAAGATAGGTTGCTCCAGTAAGATAATATTTAAAATAAACCTTCTTTTTATTAGTGACCTTCTATCTGTCACTTTTTATACCATTTAATTTGATGTCGCATATACTTTTGTTCTATTTGGCGTATTTATATAACTATTTATTTGGATGTACCTTACTGGCCGCGCTGAACAAAGTTTAAATACAGGCTCTCCAAAGAAAGTCTCTCCATAGACAGTCTCTCTTCTATCGTTAACGTGTAGTTATAGTATATTATTTACGAACACATGCGAAAGATCAAGTTAAGGGTAGGTTCTAGCCGAGCAATTTCAAAAAATTAACGTTTTTTTGCATATTTTAAGTCCTCATAGTGTCAAGAATAAGTTCCTGAAACAATTTGACGAAGTTTGGACAAATGTAAAAGTTATAGCCGATTTAGTGCGAACGCGTACCTGCCGAAAATCATGCCTTCCGGGCTACACGCGCGCTGTATTGTTCGCTCAGCAGTAATAAAAATTATTTTATATGTTCTGTTTGGATAAAATAATGTTCCTTGAATATAGTTATTCAAAATTAGTTTCACAAGGAAGAGAAAGGATTGCTCTATGGTCCAGGAACAGCTGACTACCTGTAAGAAACAAAAATTATATTTTTTCCCACGTTATTTCTTTGTCAAACTTTAAACGCGTTTTTCTCAAAACCATGTTTTAAGACACGCCGTGCAGAGTTGCAGTCAAACCCTTCAACCGATTGACTGTTTTTTTCTTCTAAATAAAGATTATTGAATTTAGGGGGCCATGGACCACTTTCAACAACAAATATTAATATTTACTATTTTTTCACCACTATGAACAACAAAAAAAGGGCAAAATGATCGGCATTTTTCTTCAAACGGTCTACATTTTATAAAAAAACACTGAATTTTTTTAAAAATGGTCCATGACCCCGCAAATTTATTCTACTTTGCAAATAACTTTTGATTTTTGGGTTTCAGATAAAAGAGAAAGGTGGAATTCTGCTCGGCGCAGCGCGGAATCCTGCACGGCTCCAGAAGTGCGTGGATATCTCGCAAATTTTACAATTTAAAGAATTAAAAAACATTTTTTTGTGAACTTAAGTAAATGTACTAATAGCTGAAAAAGTCAAATTATACATTATTTACCTTCTTCTGTGAGAAAAAAATTCATAAACTTCAGCCATTTTTCAGGCCGCTCGACTAGAATCTACTCTTAAGAGAATTAGCAACTAAATTGTTATGAAATGAGCCGCATAAGTCACCTTGTGAAATTTGCCAAATTTCAGACTTTATATTAAAAAAAATTTATTAATAAGCCTCAGATCTATAATATAGTTATGTTCATTAAAATGGTTATTATGATGAAAAGTTACGATAATAAAGATATTTCAAACTTATTAATATTTTTAAATAAATTGGAACATAAAAATAAAAGTACCTCCAAAAGTGACTTATGCCACTTTCAAAATAAACGGCTCAAATATAATACATCTTATCTATGAAAAAATTCAAAACGACACTTTTCAAAACTCGAGCAAAGAAAAGAAATATTAAAATTTCCCTACACGACCGGCGTTTCTGATTAAGGAAAGCTAAACCCTTCAGCTCTTCCTCAACAGCAGCAGCAGCTAAACCATTGGAGCTTTTCTGTAGCTGCTGGACGCTTTGCACGAGTTTTAGCAAATATCGTTTTAAATTTTTTAGTAAATATCACTCGAGTCAAGTGCACTTTTCGTACATATTTTGCACTTTTGAAAACTTATATAGTTGAAGGCGCTCGCGCAGAACCTAGTCGCTGTAGTCGGCACTCTATGCCTTAGGGCACGTCAGCATTAAAGCAACTACAGAGACTAGTATCACAGTTTGATCCAGTTATTACACAAAGAGATGGGTAGTCTAGCTCAAGTAGTCATTAGCGTAACTTCGTATATTTAAGTTTTGAATGTCGTATATAAAATAATTGAATTAAATAGTTCTTAAAAAAAAGTTGAACCAACTTCACAAAAAGCGCTGAAAAGCAAAAGATAATTTTTAAATTTATATCTTTTAGACATTTTGAAGTCGGTGCAAATCAAACAAACCAAACAAATACAACAAAAGTGAAGTGAGCTGAAAAGTTTAGGTAGTATTATGTATTACCTTCAATTGTGGTTCTGTAGTTGTTTTATTTGTTTAATTTGCACCGACTTCAAAATGTCGTAATAGATATAAAATTAAATATTATTTTATGCTTTTTAGCGCTTTTTGTGAAGTCGGTTCAACTTTTTTTTAAAAAACTATTTTATTTTTCACTTTTAAGTGTCTTCTACTCTATACAATGAAAATAGAACCATCCAAATCGGTCTACGCATTAAAAAGTTAGGTTCCACCACTACCTCCACCCCTACCCCACCAACATTTTTTTTCTCGTGGTATAAACCAAGTAACATACTCTACCCAACAGAAATAGAATTATCCAAATCGGTCCACGCGTTACGAAGTTAGACTACCCCCCTTCGCCACCCCTCATATAGGACCAAATTATTCTCCTATTAGGGGGATCAGACTCTATACAGCAGCAAAAGAACCATCGAAATCGGTCCACGCGTTACAAAGTTAGGTTCCACCCACACCCCAACCCCAACAACATTTTTTTGTCGTGGTATTAACCAGGGAATATACTCTATCCAACAGAAAGAGAATTATCCAATTCGGTCCATGAGTTACGGAGTTAGACTACCCCTCTCCCTTCCCCCATCCTAGGCCAAATTTTTTTTTCTATTAGCAACGGGGGATCATACTCTGTACAATAAAAAAAAGGACCATCCAAATCGGTGCACGCGTTACAAAGCCAGGTTTAACCCCCACCCGCCACCCCCACCTGCCATCCCTCCCCACCATACATTTTTTTTTGACATAGTACCAATCGGTGAACATACTCTACCCAACAAAAAAAAATCATGAAAATCGGACAACGCGTTACGAACTTATGCCCGGTCAGACATAAAAAAAATAAAATAAAAATAGACGTTGAAAAATTGTTTTATTGCTGAGATATCACTTCGCGCGATACAAGAACTTCAAGTCCATCCCATCTCTATACTCTCGAGGTTAATTTGGCCGTACTGCCAAATTTTGAAAATATTATCTAAGCAGCACAACATGTGTTGTGAATACAACTATGAGTTACCACCGGAGAAATTCCAACCTGCGACTCTTGCGTAGAAAGCCAATACGTTATCACTTATACCACTGACAACTAATGCTTAGAAATAAGTTAAAGCATTTTGTTGTGGTACCAATAGGTACTTCATACAACAAAAGAAGAATTATTCAAATGAATTATAACGGCGGGATTTTATTAAAAATTATGTGAATCCAGAGAAAGGAAGATGGTCATAGTTGATCTTGAGGGATTTTATAATGCTATACATTAATTGACCTGAAGTTTAGTAATTTGGGGTGCATGTGCATACAACTCTTTGTTTTTACCTTCGCGACCGTGATAGTGCTGGAACCGTTAGCCAGGTGATCTCCGCTAAGAGAGAGCTAATGTGCTATATAAATGCTCTTTGGTGAATTCTTAAGTAGCGGCCTTCTCCCTGGATATCCTATTTCTGGTAGGCCTGTAACCAAATACACACTAGACGTCTAGTACGCCTCTATGGGACGAGTGTGGTTACTCCAAAGTAATGGAGATAGAGCGAGGAATGGTCCAATAGAAAATTAACATTTTGGAGTTAAACGAAACAAGATGAAAAGGAAGTGAAAAATTTACCTCAGCAATAATTGAAACAGTGCTGTTATACTCTGGCTAGGAAGAATCGAAAATATCCGACCGAATTATCATCGCCAGGTTCCGGAACAGAGCGCGTAATAATATCTTAATAGTTTAGTGCTATGCGTCGACTAAACAAGGGAGTGTAACAACTAAAGCGGTCTTCTACCAACTCCTTGGCGGCATATTTAATAGGTCTCCTAAAGGGGGAAAATATTTATATTTATTTCAAAGGCAAGTTTGCTAAATCAATATTGGTAATGGAAATGTAAAAGATTAATAGTTTGTTTAATTTGGCAGTTCACGTTACCTTGGCATCGGACAACACGACAGAACTAAGATGATTTTTTTTGGATAAGGGTAAGACGTTCTCGTTAATATTTAAACCAGAGATGGGCTTTTTTTATTCGAATAAAGATAAAAGCTAAAAATTCAAATAAATTGAAATTGAATCGAATAAAAATTTATTTGATTACAAAAATTATTTGTAGAATTATTCGCAAATAATTATTTGTTATTTGGTGCTTTTTATTTGAATTTCAAATAATTATTTGTTATTCGATCGTGCGTTATTCGATAATCAAATAATTATTCGTTATTTGATGAATTATTCGCAAATAATTATCTGTTATTTGGTGCTTTTTATTCGAATTTCAAATAATTATTTTTTATTCGATTATCAAATAATTATTCGGTAGTTGATGTCTCTTTATGGAATAATTATTTGTTGTTGGTGTCCATTAGTTCAATTTCAAAAAATTGTTTCTTGGTACACGCATTTCATAACACAAGGTGTCTCATACTTAAGAAATTAACTGTCTTGTTATGTTACGATGTTTTAGATTAAGTAATTTTTCTCCAATTACCAAAACAAATAACAGATAATTATTTGCGAATAAGTCATCAAATAACGAATAATTATTTGATTATGGAATAACGCACGATCGAATAACAACAAATTATTTGAAACTCGAATAATTATTTGAGTATCGAATAACGTACCATCGAATAACAAATAATTATTTGAAATTGGAATAAGGAGCACCAAATAAGAAATAATTATTTGCGAATAACTTAAAATAAATTGAAAATCAAATAAAAATTTATTCGAATAATTTTTTATTAAATTTTAAAAAAAATCTTTATTTGATTGAAAATTTATTTGAATAATGCCCATCACTGATTTAAACAGTGTATCACTGAAAAAAAGCTTCTTACATTTGTTAACATTAATCGCGTCTCGGCTCGACTTTGATATGAAACGAATTACCGGCATGAAACCTTGGAATGGCAGCCACTGTGCAGGCATTGGCTTGAGTGCCACTTTCACAGCTTCTTCAGAAACAGTGGATGATATGACATGGACTCATGGCCAAGCTTCGCATTGAAAACGTAAGTGTAGACATCAGAATTGAACGTGTTTTTTCAGAAACTTCCATGTTCAACAAAATAGACTTGAATATGTCTCTCATTGACGTAGAAAAGACATCATCGTATGGATTTCTGGTTTAGGAGCTCCAGGTGCTGAAAGAAGAGCACCAAGCCGATGGTTAATATCGAAAAAAAAGACCACATTTAGAAAAATACGCTTGGTGGCATTGTCACAATCATTTAAGAAACCAAATCAACAATCAAGCAGTTTTTTGAACATTTTTCTTCGTTACATGCACGTGCTTTGTAAATTTTTTTTGTATTATTTTTTCTTAAGGGATCATTCTGGTTTAGGCAGTCAAAAAAAAGGCTCTTTTCATTTTGAAGGAATTGTTATAAATAATTATAAATAGTTTATTTGGGTCAACTAATACACTCTTAAAGTACATAGAAAAAAAAATGGTGGCTGAAAGTAACTCCGTGAAAAAAAGGATAATGGTGCATCTAAAATGAAAAAATCAAAAATGTTTACATTCAGTATGCGTGTAGCTCTAGCTCGAACTACGGTATTAATTTTAATTAATAAATAAAAAAAGGCGGACATTTAAAAAAGAATTTCAAAAAATTCGGAGTTTTTTCATTGTTTTTGGGCCAACAAATAGTTAAAACCAAAATTTAAACTTGATCGTAGTTCAGGCTAGAGCTGTTTATGTGTAAAATATGTGGTTAAAATTTTATGAAGATCGGTTCAGTGGTTTCGGTGAAATCACTACCGCCGCCCGTAAAAACATAGTTTTGAGAAAAACGTGTTTAAAGTTTTTTTAAGCGCACTCAGGTAGTAAAAGTGGCAACGTAAGGATCGGAAAATATTATAGTTAGACTGCTCCGATCATTTTAAATTTTCAACAAAATACTTTTAGATATATATACTTTTGAAAAATGCAAAAAAAGAAAAATCGATTTTTGAAAATTATAAACCAGAATGATCGCTTAATAAATTTTCTTAATATTTAATTTTTCTTAGACATTTTTATACTTATCTTTTTTCGAGTGTAGTTTTTAAAAAGCAATATGTCAACTTACGTAACTACAAGGAGAGCAAAGGAGCTATTCCACCTCAAAAAGATATGACGGAAAGAAAAGTAAAGGAACGCGCGTTCTGCACCTTTGCGTTGAGATGTAATGAATTTTAGACTGGCCCTTTCTATATAATGCACCAAGTAAAAATTCAAGTCTTCTCAAAATGTTGGAAGTGACTGCACTCGGTATTGACCTAAGCATTACACTATTATGTACTTCACTTGAACTTGAAAGATTTGAATAACTTTGTATAAGCAAAAAAGTTATAAAGTTATTCTATTATCGCATTATTTCAACACATCCTTTAAGTTTGATACATTCACTTCACTTGGCACATACTAGTTTCAGGTAAGTTTGAGTATCGTCGCTTGGTGAGAGCGGGTATATTGCATATACACATTATTTGTGTTGTGTAATTTTGGTATAACATTTAGGTTTTCATTTGGGTTAACATGACTAAACTGACACTATTCTCATTACATAACATATATAGCAACAGTTCTGCTTTCAGCAATTTAAACATTCCCTAAGATAAACTAAAATTAATGGCAGATAATGGGGCATATTCTACTATTCATAGCCACTGTTTATGCAGCAGCTACTTGCTCTTATAGAGGGAGAGCCAGGTCAAAAAATGCTCTGAATTTACTACAGCTGATCATTTGACAATTGGTTATAGTAGTTGTGTACACACACATACTGCGGTCAGTCAAGCTAACGGTAGAACAGGCGTCACATATATGCTGTCAAAACGGGTTTGATTGCCGTGGTATTTAAATGAATTTACTAAAGCTGAAAATTGTTATACAGATTGTATATTGCATATAAATAACAATTATGTCAGTCAGTCAGTTAAATGTGAGAACGGAGCTGGTCAGTCAGCCCTAATGTATGTACAATAAATAAATAAGATGCAATTCATTTATTAAACTTGAAAATTTTTTTAGAGGTACTTAATTGTATATTAACCATAAATAAAATGGTCAGCCAACCATATTGTGGAACAACTCCCGTCAGTCAGCCAAAAAATATTAAAGTATGTACTTCCGACAATATTGGATATTCAATATAAGGAAAGTAAAATTCATGCGAATAATACTGAATGCTTACAGCGAGCAGGTATACTGTTAGGTAAGAACCCGAATGTTTGTTTACAATACGTATATACAGTGCTGTGAATAGCTATAAACTCACCCAATAAATATAGAAATACTAGAAAGCCAAACAAATAGTTATTGCTATCAACAAGCACCGTAAAAACAAAATACCACCAATAGCCGAAACGATCCTCTCGATAACGATATTACAAATAAGAGCAATTAATCGAAATATCTGCAATACAACATGGGAATAGTTATAAACTCACTCTTTCATTTTGTAAATTTTATTCAATTTATTAAAGTGGATTCAGTAAGAAAATAAATTAAATCAGTTCAGTATTTAGTTTTACAACCGCTATTCTTAATTACCGATAACAACCGTCTGGGCATATTATCTATTAAATTTGTTAAAACTTTTTTGGGTATGTTTTTCCACGCTGACAAGATCTTAATTTTGGTTCTTGAATATTTGTAATTTCCGGCTTTTCTTTATCATAAACTTGCCTTGAGATAACGCCCCACAAATTCTCTATCGGATTTAAATCCGGACTTAAGGCTTGCCACTGCAGCAGGATTATCCCATAGTCTTCTAACCATGCTTTTGTAGTTCTGGCGTTATGGATTGGGGCATTATCCTGTTGAAAGGTAAATTTGTCATCCTCAGCGAGTGTAATAAATGGTAATAAATATTTGTCGAGTAGATTTTGGTAGCTAGTCGCGTTCATTCTTCCATTTACAAATGCTATTTCGGACTGCATATTACCTTTGAATGCAACCGATGTAAAAAATAATAATAATTGAGGTTTTCATTTGAACGAAATATTAATAATCTTGAACCACATTGTACTAATCCTCTTGCTTTTGAATTCACACTGAGAGATATAAGGCGAAGTTGTATTTTCTCTCTTTAAAATTACTAGTACATAATTCGATTATTTAATTGCATTGTTAAAAACAGTTGCCGCAGAACTTTCAGCCGATCAAGTCGATACAAATTAAATTTTATATGTTTTGAACTAAATTAAATATTTGAAGTGACCCGGTGTTTTTTTAAATTATCGTTACGACCCTTTTAGACAAAATTTTCTACATGGTGCCGAAACCCGGGATTGAATCGGATTTAGATGAAATTTAATTTGTATTGCTGAAAGTATTTTTTCAAGTTAGCGGTAGTTCGGTAACGGAAGAGAAATGGAGTTGTCGAGGCGAGCCGCGTGTCGCGCTCAATTAACAAAAATTGTGAACGCAGCTTCAGAATTCTTAAATCAAACGAATACGCGTATAAAGAAAGAGAATAACGAGAATTTCGATACCCTCGAGGAAGAAATTCTATCGCTTATCCAGCGTCTAAAGGCGGCACAAGATAACGTTGATAAGGCTAACCATGAGGCGCAGCATTTGATAAAACCTGAAGAAGTCCAAAAAGATTGCGAGACTATGGCTGAATACCAAGATAAGGCCATAGCGGCCCTTACACGCTTAGAACATCGTTTGAAAAAACTACGTTCATTTGACGACCCCTTGATTGGCATGAACAGCTTAGATAGTACAGTGGCTAACGTTTCACAAAATAACAAAGGGTTAAGTTCGGTAAAATTACCGAAAATGGAATTAAAACGCTTTACAGGTAAACAAGAGGAATGGCTAACGTTTTGGGAACAATTTCGGATCCACATACATGAGAATACATCTCTTAGCGGTGCAGAAAAGTTCGGTTACCTCGAGTCTCTCCTAACGGGCATAGCAGCAGATACAATAGCTGGTTTCATACCCACAGAGGCCTGCTATGACGGAGCGATTGCCTTATTAAAAGAACAGTTTGGTTGTAAGGAAAGAATAATAGACAAGAACATGCAGGGGCTGATGGCTCTTTCTCCCATTATATCGCGAGTAGATGTGTTGGGCTTGCGTCAGCTATACAATAGTGTAATGTCGTGCACTCGTTCTCTTACAGCGTTAGGAATCTCTTCAAGCAACTATTCTCTTATGCTTAAATCGATTCTCTTGAAATGCCTGCCTAATGATTTACGGGTTGAGTTTTACCGGCGAGCGTCGAGTAGCAATAATGAAGTTTTAGCGGGGAGTGCGGACTCGAATTCTGATGAGAACGATGAAGGGGAATCTTCCTTCTCGTTTGGTGATGGAAATGTTAAATTTATAATGGAATTTTTAAAAAGAGAGGTGGAATCCTTAGAAAAGGCAGGAATTAAGCCGTCAAAGCAAAGTAACGAACCAAGTCGTCGAATTTTTAAAACAGCAGCTGGGCTAATGACAACGTCAGAAGGAAAGAGCGCAAAGGGGGAAAGCGATGCCTGCTTTTTCTGTAATTCTCGAAATCATGGCGCTTTTAATTGTGATGCAGTTCTATCAGCTGATCATAAGAAGGAGATCCTAAAAAGGAATGGAAGGTGCTTTCGTTGTTTAACTAAAGGCCATGCTGTGAAAAGTTGCAAGGTGTACAGAATTTGTTGCAATAAATGCGGTAGACGGCATGCAACTTCTATGTGTACGGTGAAAAATACACCATTGGACTTGCCAAATAGGATGGATTCGAACGTGGATGTGCATGAGACGTTAAAATTATGTGCCCCTCTCCGAAAGACAGCGATTTTCTTACAAACAGCGTCAGTGATTATATCTTCACAGAAAAACAGTAAGAGGTTACGTGTCAGGCTTATTTTGGACGGTGGCAGCCAAATTTCATTTATAAGAGAAGAGCTGTCACGTAAATTGAATTTACCAGTTGTAGGAAAAGAACGATTGAGTGTGATAGCTTTCGGGAACAATACAAAACCGCCAATGTCAAGTTACAATAAAGTTCGAATTGCAGTAAATAGTCAGTACAATAACAAATTATTTACGTTTGACGCTATTGAAGTTCCAGAAATTTGCGTCGATATACTTAGTGCTCCAGATGGAAGCGATTCTAGATTTTGTGATTTAGAGTTAGCTGATGTGTGCCATGAGGGAGTGAAGCAAGAACCTGGTATAGGAATTCTAATTGGAGCAGATTATTTTTGGAAATTTGTAACGGGAGGTACTAAACGGATAACAGAAAAGCTTACAGCAATACATACAGTTTTTGGATGGACATTGCAAAGCCCAAATAGTGTAAGTGCGATATGTGAGAATATATGTCTAACGACGTTTACTTCATTTCAGACTGAATCTCTAGACACAGATATATCGGCTATTCAAAATTTGTGGCGTTTAGAAACTATTGGTATAAAGTGCGATGAGGAGGAAGACGATTCCTTCACAATAAAATACATGAACAATTGCATAGCCAAAAGTGGTCCGCGGTATGAGATCAAGTTACCATGGAAAGAAGGTGAGTGTTTTCTAAGAGACAATCGAAATTTAGCATTATCTCGACTGCATTCGCTTACCCGCCGACTTCTGAGAGACGAGAAGAGACTGCTGCAATATGATGAAGTCATGTGGGACCATGTTAGTAACGGCGTCATAGAGCCGATATTATCGGAAACAAGATTGAGTCATGTTTATTACCTACCTCATCAACCGGTGTACAGAGAGGACAAGGCAACCACTAAATTAAGGATTGTCTTTGATGCGTCGTCGCACATTGAAGGTTCTCCATCACTCAATCAATGTATCAAGACAGGGCCAAATCTCCTTCCTCAAACTCTACGTATTTTGATAAATTTCCGGTTTGGGAACATTGGACTAATAGCCGACATCGAAAAGGCCTTTCTCCAAATCTCTATTGCAAAAGAAGACCGGGACAGCCATCGACTGTTGTGGTACAAGGAAAAACTCAAGCCAAATCAAGAATTGCCTTCCATCCAGGAATTTCGTTTAAATCGCTTAACATTCGGCGTCAGCAGTAGCCCCTTTATCCTAGGAGCAACTATTCGCAAACATTTAGATGCACAATCAACAAAGTTTCCGGAAACCAGCAACATTTTAAAAGAATGTTTCTATATGGACGGCCTTATTTTAAGTGTTTCGAATAAAAGCTCTGCACAACCTCTATATCATGAAGCAATCAACGTGATGGAGGGAGCTTCGATGAAGTTACACAAGTGGAACTCGAATAGTAAAGAAATACGGAGCTGTTTTACTCAAAGCGAGCCTTGTCCTGCGATCCAAAAGGTCCTTGGGATTGTATGGCATGTGCGTCTAGATGAACTAACCGTTGATATTGCGTCTGTAAGTACATTGATTGCAACGAATTTAAAAGTTAATAAGGGAAACATATTAAGAACTATAGCCAGTTTTTACGACCCTTTTGGGCTATTAGCTCCATTTGTTATTCGGTTAAAGATATTTTTTCAAACCTTATGGAGACTTAAAGTAAACTGGGACGAACCACTTTCAAATGAGCAACTTAGAGAGTAGCATTGTAGTTGTAATAAATTTGAGTCATTGAAAGAACTGAGCATTTCTAGAAATGTGATGCATGGATCAGTCATAAGACAAAGTCTTCATATGTTCTCCGATGCCAGTCTCCAAGCCTATGGAGCAGTGGCATATTTGCGTAACGTGACAAATGAAGGGAAGATTAGTGTACAAATTTTATGCGCCAAAAACAGAGTTTCACCATTGAAAGAAGATGGTTCAAAGGAGCTAACCTTGCCTCGCCTCGAACTAACTGCTGCACTATTATCCGCTCGATTATTCGTTTATCTGAAAAGGAATATTTTTGTTGACTTTGAATCTGTGACATTTTGGTGTGATTCCAAAATAACGCTATACTGGATTCAAGGAAATGGAGATAAATGGGTAGCATATGTATTGAACCGAGTCACAGAAATAAAGGGCCTCTCAAATCAGGCTGATTGGAAGCACTGTCCTGGCTGCGACAACCCAGCGGATCTATTAACAAGAGGTATTCCGGCAACGACGTTACTTCGATCCATCACCTGGAGATCGGGTCCTTCATGGCTTCAGGAACACCCAAGAATGTGGCCAGCGCAGTCAGAGCGAGAAGAAAATCTAATAAGTCTTATTTCATTGCATCACGTAAATAAGGCTGCGGTAGAGCTCCCAGATCCAGTAATTAAAGCGGAAAATTTCAGCAGCTTGAGGAAACTATTGCGAATAACTTCATATGTCTTCCGATTTATTCGACTTGCGATCAGACCTATTAGGAACAAGAAGTTTAACAGTCACATTTTAAAAGATTTGATTGAAAATCCAGATCATCGCTTTTTGACAGCCGAGGAAGTTTTATCAGCAAAAAACTATTGGGTAAGGCATTTTCAACGGATGGCATACAGCGCAGAAATGGAAGCATTAAAGTCAGATGGAGCTATCCTTCGTTCGTCGCGAGTATTTTCCTTGGATCCATTTTTAGACGAAGAAGGATGTTTACGAGTAAAAGGACGACTGAGCTGTTTTCAAGGAGGATTTAACTCTGCACACCCCCTTTTATTACCAAAGTCAGCTCATCTTAGCGAGCTGCTTGTCCGTGATTTACACAACATAACCTTACATAGTGGAGTTGGCGTTATGCTGGCTAAATTGAGGGAACATTTTTGGATTCCGCAAGCGCGCCAACTTGTTAATAGAATCATCAAGAACTGTATTATTTGTAAAAGACTGTTTGGTAAACCAGCAACTCAGCCTTTTGGGCAGCTACCCAAGGAAAGAATGATGGAAACTCGCCCATTTGCAACAACGGGGGTGGATTTTGCGGGTCCCCTATATGTAAAGCAGCCGGATGAGGAAAGTTCCAGGAAAGTATATATTATGCTTTTAACGTGTAGTACGACTCGGGCAGTGTTTCTAGAGCTGATATTGGATCTATCAACGGAAAGTTGCATTTCAGCTCTAAGGCGAAGAGGCGTTCCAGATGTAATGTTCTCAGATAACGCTAGAACTTTTAAGCGAGCGTCAGTGGAATTATCTGCGTTGGCTGCGTTTGTTCAATCAGAAGAATTACATGGATTTGTCAGTCAACGTGGGATCAAATAGAAATTTATAGTACAAAGAGCCCCACGGTGGGGGGGCTTCTGGGAGAGAATGGTAAAAAAGTGTAAAGACTGCTCTCAAATCCACATTAGGAAGAGCCGTTTTGAGTCTAGATCAACTGCAGACTTTATTAGTAGAAGTGGAAAGTATAATCAATTCCAGACCACTCACATATGTATCTAATGAACCTTTGGACTTACTACCCTTATCTCCTTCCCACTTCCTACTGGGATCTGTTCCTTCTCCTCTTTCCTTGAACGTTAATACTATTATTCCAGGTCCAAGAGCTGAAGACTTAAGATCACTTTGGAACAATCGTTTAAAGGCCACGAGGTTTTTCTGGAAGCGTTGGAGAACTGAGTATTTGCAGCAGTTAAGGAGTCTTCACCACTTTGTAAATAAAAGCAAATTCACAGCAACCCTGAAGCCTGGAGACGTCGTCATAGTGGAAGACAAATCTGTTCCAAGAATTCTATGGAGGTTAGCCGTTATAAATGAAGTCTTCGTGGGGCGAGATAAAAGAGTTAGAGCTTGTATTGTTAAACTTAGTAATGGATCTAGATTGAGGAGACCGATACAGCTTTTGTACACATTGGAGATATCCGAGACACCAATTTGCCGGCCGGAGGATGTAAAAAATAATAATAATTGAAGTTTTCATTTGAACGTAATATTAATAATCTTGAACCACATTGTACTAATCCTCTTGCTTTTGAATTCACACTAAGAGATATAAGGTGAAGTTGTATTTTCTCTCTTTAAAATTACTAGTACATAATTCGATTATTTAATTGCATTGTTAAAAACAGTTGCCGCAGAACTTTCAGCCGATCAAGTCGATACAAATTAAATTTTATATGTTTTGAACTAAATTAAATATTTGAAGTGACCCGGTGTTTTTTTAAATTATCGTTACGACCTCTCTCTCTCTATCTATCTATCTTACATAGGCAAAGACAAACGCCTGGTCCCTACTTATTGTAAACAAACATTCGGGTTCTTACCTAACAGTATACCTGCTCGCTGTAAGCATTCAGTATTATTCGCATAAATTTTACTTTCCTTATATTGAATATCCAATATTGTCGGAAGGACATTGTTGATGCCATTTATAGCTCCAGCCATTTATACCTGGAAGAAATATCATCAGTACTTACCTGACTTAACTCATCTGCCCTGAAGACTGAAGAACCTACATTACGTCAACATAATTGAAAAAATTGAAATTGTTATACTTACCTTTAATTTGTCTAAATGAATTTGAATTATATACTCACCTTAGTTCGACTAAATGTAAATGTGCAAATGCACTGACCTTGACCTAAAGAATCGCAAAATATTCGTCAATAATGTACCCCAAGCAAACACGACAAAAGCGCATGATAAATTATTGCTCCAGCAAAAATGCATTTGTTTACTTTGCTATTGCAGAAATCATCAGTTAGATTCGGTAGTCAAGTTGGCTCGAGTTTGCTTGGGTGATCGAGTTTGAATCAGTGTCTTGAAATTAGCTGTTCAGTTCAGACCCAAAATTTTCAATAAAGTTTGGATAATTTACAAGGGCGTGTGTAATTGTTTTACCTGATTAAAGTAATTAGAAGCAAGTTTCGGTGTTCCTGATATAATAAATACAGGAGAAGTGTATTTAGGAAAAGACAAATTATACATACATACTTTAATATTTTTTGGCTGACTGACGGGAGTTGTTCCACAATATGATTGGCTGACCATTTTATTTATGGTTAATATACAATTAAGTACCTCTAAAAAAATTTCAAGTTTAATAAATGAATTGCATCTTATTTATTTATTGTACATACATTAGGGCTGACTGACCAGCTCCGTTCTCACATTTAACTGACTGACTGACATAATTGTTATTTATATGCAATATACAATCTGTATAACAATTTTCAGCTTTAGTAAATTCATTTAAATACCACGGCAATCATAACCGTTTTGATAGCATATATGTGACGCCTGTTCTACCGTTAGCTTGACTGACCGCAGTATGTGTGTGTACACTACTACTATAACCAATTGTCTAATGATCAGCTGTAGTAAATTCAGAGCATTTTTTTGACCTGGCTCTTAGTCTATTAACGACTGCTTGTCATTTTTTTCTGGTTTCGTATTCCACTAACGGAATAGCTATCACAAGTGGCTATATTAGCCACAGGGTGGTTAACACTTTCTGTGAACTTTATTGAAAGGTGACATTACATAAAAAAATTTTTTTTTTGCATAATCCAAGATTTTGGGAGGCCTCAAATCGCAGGAAAATCCATTTATTGATGTTAATTATCACTTTTAATAAAGAAATAAATATTTTTGATGAGTGAATTGAAATAGCTTCTAATCGGACTAAAGTGTTTTGAAGTATATTAAAAATTAGTAAAACGGCAAGTAAAAAAGGAAATTTGGGGGAAAGGATTTAATTCTTGAATTTCTGGCAATTGATTTTAACAACTTAAACAATAATAATCTTTTAGACAAAATATGCACAGAGAAAGGCGGGCTTTACCTGATGCTAGTAATCCATTTGAACTGCCCGAATATGCGTTTGAGCAAATGTTCCGCTTATCACGACTAGCTGTGTAAGAAGTTTATAATGCGATTAGGCAATATTTTAAGGAAGTGTCTACTTACCACTTTCAAATTGCCGTGTAATTTCCATGCATACGGATATACACGGAACTACACGTAAGTACACGATAAGTGCAAATAAATACGTCCATATTCATATTACTGGTACTAGTTTATAACAGCCTGTTCCAGATACAAATTTGGGGGGGGGGGGGGGGGTGGTGGGGAGATCAATAAAGCAACTAAAAGCCTGATTACTACACCTCTGCCTCCCAGAAAGTCTAATAAAAATTTTACGCACTTTCCGTGTATATCCCTGTACTTCCGTGTACACGAAAATCACACGGAAATTTGAGGGTGGTAAATAGACACTGAAATATTTTTATTCGCCGAGGAGATCAGATGGTATTCCAGTGCTTCTTAAGGTAAATTAAAGCAATCATTTTTTATAGTTCTTCGCATCGATACAAGAATATATATACTTATTGGGCGCGGAAATCATAATAAAGCATAGTTTTTTTATGTTGATGTTTTGAATACGTGTTTCATCTATTTTTCATGCTTATTCTAAAATTTGGAATCAAACAGTGGGCGGGGCAGGGTGAAGGGTGTAGAAATTCGGACAAACTTTCAAACACCTCGCCCCCCTTTCACCCTTTAACAATTCGGACTTCTCAATAAATAAAGCAACTCTCTCTCAGTTAATAAAGCAACTAAAAGCCTGATTAAAACACCTCTTCCTCCCAGAAAGTCTAATAAAAAATTTATTGATTGATGCGAACCTGAACCCCGAGCTGCAAAAAATTAAGCGACGTGCGAAATCGCTTTTGTGCCCGTGAGTCGGGTTTTCTCGGCCATCGGATGAAAAAAATTTTCGAACAAAAGGTGTTTATTATTTAACGGAGCATCGGAACCTGCAGGAAGACTATTGAGAAAATAAAGTTGACCTGTGTTGCACTGCACCTGAATGCGCCAGGTGAGTAAAAATATGCCATTCGATTTCCCCCTTAAAACTACGAAGATCATCTGACAACACCTACTCACCTACAATCAAAGATACCAATTCAACTCATAAGATCGTAAGGAAGTAGGTGTATTGTATACTTGCGTACATAACGCATCTGCATTGTAGGTTGGTGGTTGTTGCTTTGTTTTAGAACTTGGAACTACAATATAAGGTGGATTACTGACAACCAATATTTCTTTTCATCCCCAAATACCTTGATATAAGCCAACGATAACTGCGTGATCGTAGCCAAATCGTTTGTGTTACCGTCTACCTTGATATTTTTTTCTCTTATTCCGCCATTTTTGTCCTAGCTGTCAAATTCTTCTTTATTTACTTTCTGATTCGATGCTGTGCAGTGCAGATTTTAAAAAGAATGCAAAAATAAATCCAAAATTAATAATATTATTAAAGTTTTAATAGAACATTTGTTAATTTCATGTAGCTACATTTATTCTTGTTTTTACGTCCAGATTTGTTTGGGTCTTGGCACATTGACTTAGGAAAAGGTGTGACAAATAAAATGTAACCTTTGAATTTAAACTATGACCTACGAATTTAAAGCAAATTTTGCGGCACTGATGTACAAAGAATAATCAGTTTCAAGTGTCAATGTGTTAAAAATGGCTACGCTATGCGAACTCGCATGCATATTCTTTTTAGTTATTACCACCTCGTTGATATAAACGAAATATTTTCATACAATCACACTATTATGAAACCTGACATAAACTATGTTAATTCAAATCTAATACGCATCCAAAACCACCGTAAACTACAAGCCATGAACTGGACTTTTACATGCGGTCGTAAATGGTCTGACTGAATGGTCATATTTACATTGTTTCTTATGGTAGCCAGGGGGTCATTTTTCCTTAAACTCGCCCTAGCGCCAAAACTATTAGTTATATGAAAAAATTAGTCTTAGATTAACTTAACGCAGACTAAATGATCTTTCTAATAAAGTAAAAACATGTACACCTTATTAAGCAAAATAACAAGAAATCTTTGATTAAACGTGAAATTTTAGTCGCAAAGCAAATTTTCATCCTAAACGCAAGCAGTAAGTCATGGTCCGACCATGCTCTGTCGCTTGTATTTTCTTAAAATTTCCACTTCCGCACTTTTAGGCTTAAAACTGTTTATTATTTTCTTAAGTAGAGTATGAATATTTTTACTTCATTCGAAAGATTGTTTTGTTTACTTCAAGTAGAACAAAACAATTTTTTCATAGAAGTTATAGTTTAGGCATTAGGATGAGTTTAAAGACAAATCACCCCCCGGCTGCCATAAGAAACAATGTAACTTATCGAAAAACCAGACCATTTTGGCCCTAATGTGTGTGCCTGAAATTCGTCAGTTCATGGCTTGTAGTTTACGGAGGTTTTGACGCATCGAATGTGTCGCGCCCTGAAAATGCAAAAAATCAAATCTAAGTCTCGACCGTCTGGAGCATCGACAGCCACAAATACATAAGTAATTATATTGAAACGTAAATAAACGAAATAAAAAAGGATCTTCATGATCCGTACAATTGCCAAGAAATGCGAAAAAATTTGTTTCCTTTACTCCTGGAAACAAAAACCTAAATTTTGCTGCGCAATGAACTGGAACCCTTTTTCCTGAAGTGGAAGGACTAATTAGATTTTAGGCAGTTTGCTGGTGATTACCTGATAATTATCAGATGTCACGGGAGACTGTGATCTCTCGCATACGATACAATTAAGTTATTACAAAATAGAATACGAATTAACAAGGCGGTTCAAGGCGTAATTTAAAAGTGAATTTATTTAATAATTAAATATGTGAATGTGGATTTATTTAACAATTAATAAATAATGTTAATTATAAAAAAATAAATAGTGATTCAATAAACAAAGTAATGAGGAAAAAATGGTTTTATTCAATGGTTTGAGTTTCATATTTTAAAAATATTGTTATAAAATGCACTGGGGTATTATTTTTAGGTAAAATGAATTAAAAAAACACGTCAATTAAGTTCAAGGTAAGTTCACTTTTATTACACCATTGGTTTTGTAGTTAGTACAATTCTTAACAATTTGTTTGGCTAACTCAAAAGATAACCTTGTTCTGGTCTCGAAGTTTCCTTTCCAAAATATTTGTAAAAAATGGGGACTTTATCTGAAAAATCGTCTAAAAGAATAGTCCCCTCTTTCTAAGAAATTAAAGTCACAGGTACTTTCAAAACTGCTTTATTAAGGGTGTTCAGTATGCCCTTAAAAATAAAAAGAATTAATTTACATTACCAATTCAACTACACTCACCTGATGTGCTTCGGAACTCTACAGGCACCCCTTCTCCTCTTCCTAATGTCCTACATTTCCTGAAAAGAAAGAAGAAATTATTTAAAGCATTTTTAAAGCAACAAAACAGAAAAAAGCTCCAAGAAATTTGTATTTTACAAAATGTAAACAAATTTCTTGGAGCACAACAACAGCAACATGTAATTTTAATGCATTCAAAAACGTGAAAAAGATATTACATGTTGCGACCCTGATGTTATAAAAACATAATTCAGGTATCCGCAGCAAGAATCGCATGTGTTTTGAGGCCAGGTCCATCAGTTACAGGTGATTATATCGAAATTTATCACACCTGCGACAGCTGATGCACTTGGTTTCAAGTAAACAAAATTCATCTTTTTCACGCACGCAACTTGAAAACCGCGAACTGACATTACTTCAATCTCTGACAGCGAACGTCATAGCAAATCGAGGTAACTTTTCGCAGGGAATTCATTGGTAATGCCAGAATCGCGGTGAATTGCGTGAATTTTGAATAATTCGCGATTTAATTAATTTATATTTGCGTAATGAGTGCGAAAGAGATGCACAAGGTAAAAACGAGAAGGAGAAACGCGCAAGGATTTGGGTTTAGTTCGTTAAAATTATGAACTTTTCTGCTGTCGCCATTTTATAGGACATTTTTTATTTAATTAAATTTCTACTCAAATCATACGTTTTAATTAATTAAGTAGGTTAATAAATTCACCAAAATGGTAAGGAATCTAACAAAACCAGTTTGGGAAAAGGGTTTAGTTAGGTTAGTAGTGAATTTTAGAAGTGCAAGTGTGTTATACAAGGTTTTAAATTTTTTAGCGAAAATTGAGTTTGGCAGCCATTTTTTGAAGTCAAGGAAAAAGGTTTTTATCTTTTGTTGAAATTTTATTTTGTTTGAAATTAATTTTGGGCGTCGAACAACTGACGATTTTTGAAAAATCATTTTGAAGTTTCTAAATAAAATTTTTTTTTATTTTTATTTTCGTGAATTCTCTTTATAGTTTTGGGTGAACGAAAAGGTAGTCAAAATATGCTTAGATTAGCATTTGACTAAAACATAAATTTTACTTTTCCTAAAGTTTAATTTGATCTAAATCTTGATTTCACAGTTTGAATTATTTGAGGTTTTTCAGATATTTCTATTTGCTTTAGTTTTTCTTTAAACAGTGTCGCAATTTAAAATCTTTTATTGTGTGATTTTCTCTGTTTCCAATTTGAGTAATTTCGTCGACACTGTCGTTGATTTGAACCCTTTGTTTGAATCCCTTCGACAATAATACTATTGTTTTTGAACAAAGGGCAACTTCAACAACTATGGTTGCGCGTGACTATCATGGCGTGTGCTCGATGACGACGAACTAAATATAACGTACAATATTCATATTAATTCAAGTATTCACAAATACAATCTTGAAAGAGAAATTCATTATAAAAAGTAATTAAACTAAAAGAAAATACTAAGACAATAATAGTTTCGTATAGATTTTTCACTTCCTCCGACCTCAAAAAAAAGAAACGCTTAATTTATTTCCAGCGGATATAACATCTGTGTAGACCTTCGCATTTCTCTGTTGTAAGCGGCCGTCTTAAGCGATTCCCTTACACCCTAATTACGCAGCTCCACATCGTTTATTCACTGCATTACGCATTTACTGCATTCACTGCATTCACTGCCTTGGAAAACATTCTTAATATTCCTTCTTAATGCATACCATATGTGTGTTGCATTTCACACGATATCCCAATACGTTATTGCTCAAAAAGCATTAAAATCCAATTTCATGACATTACATCATAAACAAACCACAAACTTCATTCCCCTTTTCGAAGAAGCTCAAATTTCAACACAGAAATTCTGTCACCCGAATTTCTAAGCGATTATCGATAATGCAACTCAAGCACATTTCCTGGTAATGCATAAACGCAAGGCAATTGACCAGGTGTTGTTTACATCATTTGGTCATGAGAAATTTTAGGTCATTAGCAAACATAAGCAACTTCGTTGTTATGTTTCGACCCAACGCAATTGACCCATTGACCAATTGTATTCGAAGTTCCTATTTACAATAAATGCTGCATGTACAATCCTCCCTGGAAAAGATTTAACGAAATTTACCATTGGTCAGTGAAAGTGGATGAATTCTTCCATCGATTAATCGAAGGTGGGAGAATTCTAATAAAACTAATCCGTGGAACATAGTTAACAGAGTCATTTTTCTAAATCCGACCAGGAGTGATCCCCCCACCAGAGGTAAGGTATCCTGAGTCGCAACATTAAAAGAACAGAAGTTAAGTTAATTACCGATAAAAGTTGTGTGTTATTTTTATAACTAAATAAAAGTTAAAACCTATCAAAAGGAAAAAAATGTGTTTTAAATTCTTGTAAAAAGATCTTGTGGAATTAATTCAGGGCTGGTGCACTTTCTCTTGGCAAAAGAAAGCACTCCCAGTCCTTGGAAAAATAGACCCAAAACATCTCTTAGGAATCCTTGATTGTCTAAGATGGGATCCAAGCAAAGTATTTTCGATGAATTCGGAATTGCGTCCCCTGCTTGCAAGGATTTAATGTCATCGGCATACTGTGTTTTTTGCGCAAACCTTATCCGGTATTCTTTGGCTAGTTGATATTCATCGGCAGTCAAAAAAATATTTAAAGGCTTGTTTGTCATGACCAAAGCAAATTTTGCCTACAGCCTGTTCAGCCCAATCATCAATGTCAGGAATAGACTCTCAACCAAAACCAAACTTTTGCTGTACAATCAACTTATAAGACCCGTCATTACGTACTGTTTCCCTATTTGGCACACTATCTCCCCAACCTATATGCAACGCCTCGGTAATCTCGAGAGGAAAATTCTCCGCGCATGCACAGGACTCTACAGAAAGGAGCCTCACAAATACTACTCCAATAGCGAGCTTTATGAAGCCGCAAACATTACTCCTATCAATTAATACCTAGTCCACCTAGAGATTCCATTTCATCCAAATTCCCTTATAAACAACTTACCGGACCTTCTCATACCGGAAGATTTCAGATATCTCTCACTCCTGCTTCTCACGAAGCCCGTAAACTCAGACATTTATTTCCACAACGGAAGAGTAACCTTTTACGATACGAAAGGAATTCACTACCGAGGGTGGTCCAAAATCTAAAGCTCACCATTAATTAGGACCCAACTGACCCTAAGCATCCTAAAAATTCCCAAATCATATTCACCTACGGCTGATGTAGCGCAACAGCCGTATCGAAGGAAGACAACGCAACGATAAGTTCAACACTTTTCTATTGGATTTTAAAAAAAGTAAAAACACGTGTTTTACTTCCACATAATAAGAGTAGCAAAAATTTTTGGGATGGGGATCGCTCAAAAATATGAACGCTTAAAATTTTTTGATGGATGTGTCGACCCGAAAATGTTAGCTGGTCATCATCAGCGTGGTACTTACACTTTCCACCACGGACATCCATGACGGAAGATCAAAACTTCAACTCCTATAAATACTCAGTTTGAAAACTAAGTACGAATTTTATGAAGAGGATTTTTAGTCCATCAATTTCATGAAATACCAATACTGGTTAAATATTGTTTTATCAGAAAGTTTCCTTTCAAAAGACTCTTGGTGGAAGTTATTTAATTTAGAAAAAAGTAAAAACACTTGTTTGCCTTCCACATAATAGGAGTAGCGTTCATATTTTTGAGCGATCATCATCCCAAAAATTTTTGCTACTCCTATTAAACTACTCAAAACAATTATGGGAACAAAAAAAATATCTAAATTTTTTAGTGATTTTTGACGGGCTGTATCTAAGCGAGAAATAATCGTATTGAGGATCTGAAAAAAACATCTTAAAGCTCCAGAACTCTAGTTTTTGAAACTTTCAACCAAAAAAGGCCACGGTGCTCACGCAATCCAAAGGAATAGCGGAAGAAAAAAATTTCAAAATTTTTAGTAATTTTTTTTTTGGTGCACGGACTCGGAAATTTTTTTTTTTATTTGACCACCCTATGAACCAGATAGCCTGTTAATTCAGCTTTAATTATCTTTTTTAAAATCCTTGATACGTCGATTTGTCGCGGAGATATCCGATATTAAACGAAAAAGGACACTTTTGTATTCAACCATAGATATCTCAGCAACCACCGACTGTTCTCACAAATATGCATCAGCTACTTGGTAAATTTAAAAAAAAAAGCAAATTGAAAAAAATCGTAAATTTAATAAAAAATTTTTTTGAGAAATCGAAAATTAAAAAAAAATTTTTTGAAATTTTTTAGAAAATTAAATACTGAGATGTTCTTACAAAACAGTTGTTGGAGGTTTCCGCAGTCGATGATTCGAAACTGCATTTCGAATATGCGTGACAGGTTGGAGGCAGTGATTAAAAGCCGAGGCAGCAACATCTCAGTATTTCATTTTCTAAAAAGTGTCAAATGTGTTTTTTTAATTTACCAAGTGACTGATGCAGAAAAGTGATAAAAAAATAAAAAGTTGAAAAAAAATATTTTTCCATTTTTATGGAGATGACACGATGTTTGAGATCACAATTCTTGTTCCTTTAATTTTTTCCAAAACTTTGACCGATCGGGCCGAAGGAACCGTCGAATAGATCGATCTGCGGATTTACAGGGCTATTGTGCGTACATTGAGGTGTAAAAATTCCTACAAACCTTAGCCTTTCCATCAGTATTTGCAAAGATGCGGTCAATTTACCAAAACAAGGAAAAAAGTCACTTTTTTTGACTTTTTCAAAATTGAAATTACGGATAAAAAAAAATTATTATTTTTTATGTTTTGACGAATTCTTTTAGGAAATGTATTCCAGTTCCGAAACTGCCCTTAAATTTTCTGTACGATCATTGGTTGCTGAGATATCGATGGTTCAATACAAAAGTGTCCTTTTTCGTTTAATATCCGATATCTTCGCGACAAATCGACGTATCAAGGATTTCAAAAAAGATAATTAAAGCTGAATTAACAGACTATCTGGTTCATAGGGTGGTCAAATAAAAAAAAAAAATTCCGAGTCCGTGCACCAAAAAAAAAAATGACTAAACATTTTGAACTTGTTTTCTTCCGCTATTCCTTTGGATTGCGTGAGCACCGTGGCCTTTAAAATTTTTTGGCTGAAAGTTTCAAAAACTAGAGTTCTGGAGCTTTAAGATGTTTTTTTCAGATCCTCGATATGATTATTTTTTGCTTAGATACAGCCCGTCAAAAATCACTAAAAAATTTAGATATTTTTTTTTGTTCCCTTAATTGTTTGGAGTAGTGTATATATTTAAGAGGAAGGCCGCGGTTAAGCGCTATACTAAGTTTCGTTCAAATCAGATTATATTTAGTAAACGTTTTAAGGACATTTATAATATTTGGATTTACTGATTGTAAACCACCTGCTGGGTACAGATGAAACCCTGTACGGGTGATAATAGTTTAAAGTTTCCATTCTTTGCTTCACTGATAACTTTAAACCAATGAAATCTGTTAATTTTTTGCCGAGATATTAATTTTTACTTGCTGTAAAATATTGATGAGTGATACTTAGCATGAATATGTCAGCCCTTTGCCTTATTTTGAAAGTTTTTCATTGAAATTGGTAAATTCATTAAAAAGTTATAAAGCCAAGAGCAATTCAATTGAACGGTTGGCGTTTTCCTACTTTGTTCACAGGGAGTGTGTGGTCGCAGGGTGCGGGATGACGCATAGGTATGAAAGGGTTGGACGAACACAAAGAGCGGGAGGATACAACGGTTGTAGTTCGCAAGGGTCGTAGCTCGCAAGGGTCGTAGCTCGCAAGGGGCGGGAGGATTCAAAGGTGGTAGCTCGCAAGGGTGGTAGCTTCCAATGGGCGGGAGGATACATGGGTTGTGATTCGCAAGGGGTGAGAGCATTCAAAGGTGCTAGCTCGCCAGGGGCGGGAGAATACAAGAATACGCCACATTCAATGCATGCCGCAATAACCCTCTTGTAATCTCTAAATGGGTGTCGATGATACCAGCGCAAACATTGGGTCAGAAATTGGGCTAGAAGGAAGTTCACTTGTCCTATGTGGGCTAGTATCCGTATAGGTATGGAGCTTGAGGAAAATTGTGATACCATCCTCAGTGAACTGCGATTCCTCTATACACAGTATACGGTCCACAAACGCCCCGTTCCATATGTAGCACTCCAAAAGCCAAATGCAAAATTTTCGTCTTTTCTCGGAAGGTCCTTCAAGTAGTCCTTAGACTGTGATATGATGATATGGGCGTAATCCTCTTCGATAAATAACCTTCCAAACTTTAACTGATTATTTGCTGCTCGACGTCGGCAGAATATTCCGATGTTTGAAATTACATCTCCGGTTTATTTTATACTTCGGAAAGTCCGCGAAAATACCCCTCCTTGGGATGCAGGTCGATTCGGGAACCCATTTCATATTCCAGTAGACCCGCTTTTCGTTTCAATCAACTACAGAATAAATGTAAATTATATACGTATATTTCTCGAAAGTAAATTCTGCCAATTATTAATAATTTAAGCTTAAAAAACCTGTATTTTCGATTTGCTTTGTCATGCTCCTTTTAGTAGTACGTAACCTTGCCGGCAATAGTTCAGGGAAGACGGCGCGTCGGTCCTTTTTAAATGGGAAATAATAATATACGCGGAGTTGAAACACTGAGGTAGATGATCCATGTTCGCAACTTCCAAAAATTAAGGTAGATGAATTCAATCTCCAACAATTAAAAATGCGTACTATTTTTGAAATGAGTCTCATTGGATTGGCAAGGAGTCGTGGAGAAATTCAAATTAGCTTTGTTATAACAATTCAAAATAGGTAAGAGTACTGAATTTACAATTGGTTTCAGTTGTAAATGAAGGAATTTTTGTTTACAAGAAACGTCAACATGGAGTCAATAGATTTATATTTTTCCAGTAGTAGTAGCGAGGATGAAGATAATGGAACTATAAGAAGTATTACCAGGGAAATACGTGATAGTTCAAACCCGTTAGAACTTCCAAATTCAGTGTAAATATTTATTTATTTTAATGAGTAAATATAACGATTTAAAATCTAAGATTTAGGAAACTGTTTCGTCTTTAGAAGGAGGCATTTAAGTATGTACTAATGGAGACTCAAGTTCATTTAAAATCTCCATCTCGATCAGGATCAATCCCACCATTATTGAAGATCGCTGCGACTAGAAGATTTTTAGCGGAAGGGAGTTACCAGAAAGGATGCGGGCAAGACTTTTGTCACATTATGTCCCAAGCAACTATTTCTCGTACCCTGGATTAAGTTTTATGTGTATTTGAAAATACATTGTGTCCTAGATGGATAAAGTTTGACCGTACCGAACAAGAAAAAAAACACTGTAAAAGGTTTTTCCATGAACGGTATAGAATACCCGGAATAATCGGATGTGTAGACGATATTATAGCGCCAATAATGTAGAAATGTCATCGAAAGGACAATTGGTTTGATAAACGCCAGATTTAGATGCATGTTGGGAGCTCGGCAGCTTCATTATACGCCGGAGAAGGCAGTTAAAATAATTAATGTTTGTTGTATGCTGCACAATATTTGCGTCAATCACAATGTCCCTATTGATGATATTGACTTTGACTCTACAAACGTTTCATCTGACGAAATTGTAACTCATGCTGAACTTAATGAAGACAATTTATCTGCCCGAAGTATTCGAAATAATATAGCTGAAACTTTACATAGATCTATTTTTAACTAATGCATAAAAATTCGTTAATAAAGTCACGTTTATAAAGAAAAATAGGAAATATATTTCATTTCAGTAAACTATAAAAATAAAAAAACTTCTACGTAACACGTTCTTTTCACTAATAAAAACAGTCTTTCAAATAAATAATATAAACATAGGTGCTTTCAGTTTTAAAATATTATGAACATAGCAAGCTTTGGTTTTAAATCTCTTGTTGCTGTATTTCAAGCTGTTGCCTTTCTATATCAAAAATTTGCCTTTTCAATTTTAATTTCTCAAGGACAGATTTTTTAGTAAATTCAAATTTCTCCATTTTTTAACCGACTTCCCAAAAACAAAGAGGTTCTAAGTTCGACGCGTATTTTTATTTTTTTTTAAATTTATTTTTTTTTTTTATGGCTGACCGAGCATAACTTTGTAACGCGCCGACCGATTTTGATAATTCTTTTTATGTTGGGTAGAGTATGTTCACCGATTGGTACCATGTCAAAAAAATTTTTGGTAGGGTGGGGGTGGGGGGTGGGGGTGAAACCTAACTTTGTAACGCGTGGTCCGATTTGGATGGTTCTTTTTTTGTTGTACAGAGTATGATCCCCCATTGCTAATAGGAGAAAACAATTTGACCTAGGGTGGGGGTAGGGATAGGCTAACTTTGTAACGCGTGGACCGATTTGGATAATTCTTTTTCTGTTGGGTAGACTATGTTCCGTGGTTGATACCAGGAGAAAAAAAATTTGGAGGAATGGGGGTGGGGGGTGGGGGTGGAACCTAACTTTGTAACGCGTGGTCCGATTTCGATGGTTCTTTTTCTGTTGTATAGAGTATAATCCCCGAAGGCTAATAGGAGAATAATGTGGTCCTATGGTGAAAGGTGTGGGTGGGGAGGAGGAGTAGTCTAACTTCGTAACGCGTGGAGTGATTTGGATAATTATTTTTTTATTGGATAGAATATGATGCTTGGTTGATACTACGAGAAAACAAATGTTGCTGGGGGGGGGGGGGGAGGGGGGTGAAACCTAACTTTGTAACACGTGGACCGATTTGGATGGTTCTTTTGCTGTTGTATAGACTGTGATCACCCATTGCTAATAGAAGAATAATTTGGCCCATGGTGGGGGGTTGGGCGAGGGGAGGAGTAGTCTAACATCGTAACGCGTGGACCGATTTGGATATTTCTTTTTCTTTTGGGTAGAGTATGCTCCCTGGTTGATACCACGAGAAAAAATTTTTTGGTGTGGTTGGGGTGGGAGAAGGGGGTTGGAACCTATCTTTGTAACGCGTGGACCGATTTGAATGGTTCTTTTGCTGTTGTATAGAGTGTGATCCCCCATTGCTATTAGGAGAATAATTTGGTCCTATGGTGGTGATGGGGGAGGGGGAGGGGTAGTAACTTCGTAATTCGTGGACCGATTTCGATGATTCCTTTTCTGATCGGTAGAGTATGTTCCTTGATTGATACCATGAGAAAAAAAGTTTAGTGGAATGGGGGTGGGGTAGGGGGTTATAACTAACGTTTAACTCGTGGATCGATTTGGATGGTTCTTTCTTCGTTGTATAGAGTCGAAGACACTAAAAAGAGAAAAATTAAATAGTTTTAAAAAAAAAGTTGAACTGACTTCACAAAAAGCGCTAAAAAGCATAAAATAATTTTTAATTTTATATCTATTACGACATTTTGAAGTCGGTGCAAATTAAACAAATAAAACAACTACAGCACCACAATTGAAAATAATACATAATACTAACTGAACGTTTATGTACGGGATCATAAGAAATGACGATTAAATATTTTTGTTGTAGTTGTTTGGTTTGTTTGATTTGCACCGACTTCAAAATGTCGTAATAGATATAAAATTAAAAATTATTTTATGCTTTTAAGCGCTTTTTGTGAAGTCGGTTCAACTTTTTTTTTAAAACTATTTTTAAATAATAACTTTTATCTGCATAGGAGGATAATCTTTTTAAATATTTAATGTTTTCTTTGCCTGTGTTCTCAATTTCTGTCAAGCTTGAGTCTACTCCAGTAGCTGCTGTCGCATCATTTTCCGTGGAACTCTGTTGGTTGTCGGTGCTGCTGGCGTTTGTATAACGGGAGTTTGTACTGCTGCCGGTTGTATTTCTGTTAACGGGGAATTTTGCGTTTGGTTCTGCTGCTGGTGAGTTTCTGCACTCTTTAAGTCCTGCCTCTCAATTTCTTCCACAAGATTTTCCGCAAAACTTATTCCAAAATTTTGGGCTCCCCTGATTCCATTTACAGAAGTCTCCATTTGTAATAAATTAATTAATCGCTGCTCCAATGGAGATATCGAGAGAAGTTTACAAAAAATTCCTGTTTAATAATTTATCACAATAACCCATCAAATACCTTTTTCCAACCATCTGCATTTCTGTTAGATGGTCCATTTGCGTTCAAGTTCTCTACAATTTCTTCCCATAAGTCGTGCGTTCTTTCTCTTCCATCTTTCGATTTAACTAAACCATGAGCAAAATCTCTGTGCTTCTCCATAAAAGTAATCAGCAACTCGTACTGAGGTTGTTTCGTAATTTTGGCCCTAAAATTAAACAATTCATGTTAAATTTTCGGTTACAGAATTGTTTCTCAAATTTTTATTTCATAATTTTATTTACCACATAGGTATTATTAACTATTTTAAATAAAATATAAGATATTATACTTACATATTCCTTACTTAATATCCGTTTGTCTTTGAAACACTTCATCAGATTCGAGTGACACTCGGTAAGAGAAATGTCAACGAGCAAAATACTCGATAAAATGCTGCCATATATGCTCGATATCGTTTTCAGGAATACGAAATTTGTACACTCGAGTGAAAAAGTCATCGACTCGAGTTCATGAATAAGGGCCCAGCACTTTGATTCCACCGCACTGAATTCGACCTGAAATATTCATTCGACAGCAGTATGGATGTTTTTAACACACGGAACATATAGGCAGAACAATTATAAAATGATTTACCTCAAATATTCTTAAAAATGAAGGGATCGGTAACTTTCTGCAATAAGAAATCTTTTGTATTCTACCCGATCAGGCATGATTGAAACAAATATTCCAGTAATTTACATATCTGGTTGGTTCTCCGTATATGGTTTTAGATCCTTGACATGCCATTAGTTTTCCTTTCGTATGGACCAATTCATAAGCCCGTGGAGAGACTCGTGTTAACACTTTGAATGGGCCTATGTACCTAGAGTCTAACTGAGAAGTAAAATATTTCGCGGCATCTAACAGTGCGTAATTCTTTTTCCATACCAACCTTCTATGGAAATCGTAAACTTTTTTTTTCTGTTCTGAAGCACTCTTAAGTCTAAGTTCTAACGTCCAACCTAACTTTTTCTAAGCCTTTTGAACGCGGTATAATATCATATTCCTCATTTAATTTCGTGTCTGTATGGGTTTTACCATCCGTTTCCATTTCTCATCCAAAGTTAACAAATTACGGAGTTAATTTGGTAGCATCATAAATTGATGTGTGTTCGATGACACCCTGTCCTTGTTGTACATTCTGAAAAGAAAAAGGGAATTAATAAAAGCATTATAGACACAAACAAACAGAAAAAGTACCAAGAAATTTGCAAATTTACAAAACCCAAACAAATTTCTTGGAACTTGACAACAACAACATGCATTTCATGACATGCAAAAAACATGAAATATGTTACATATATGTATATCTACACCTAACTGCAGAAAAACACAATACAGGTGTTGGCATCAGGTGCTTCACCCAGTAGGAAAAATCAGCATTGCTTTTTCAAGAAGGAATAATGGATCACATACGATGCCTCTCATTTAGCTCCGAATGGATCAATCTTGGAGGATATGAAGCAAGAGAATAGGAAAATATCAAATAGATTAAGTATTATGCGCAATAAATGCGTAATTTATTTGCTGTACGTCGCGTCGGCGTAGTTCTCATTTTATTAAAAGTTTCCAATAAGTGGGGTGTGCTGCACGCGTATTTTAACGAGTTTTTAATACAGTTTAAGAAATAAGTGATATATTAATATATTAATTTCAGAAATATAAATAAAAAATCCATTTACACTATTTCGGAGACCTCCATTATTGCTATCTTAGGAGGTATAAAAGAGTACTTCTTTTTTGTCAATTTTTGAGCTTAAATGGAGCGCTCCTTTCTAATGACATGCATATGTTAAAAGGAGGGCAATTGGAGCTTAGAACGATCACTCCTATGATCCGTCAGGAGTGCTCCACGATTGCTTCTAAATTGATCGCCTTTCCTACTGGGCAGTTACAGGTAGTGTTTGCATTTACGTATATGAAACAGCTGATGCGCTTGATCTTTACTACATAAAATTCAATAATTTCAGGGTACAGAAGATTTTTAAGAAGTGAAATTGAAGACCTTAAGAAAGAAAATGGTGTGTTAACGAAACGTGTTGAAGAATTATCAGAAACTAGTGATCGAGGAAGTGTTGTGTTGGAAGGCGAAGAGACTGAAAATAGAGGCGATTCACGTTTTAAAATGAGTCTTGCCGAAATTAAGGAGATGATCGATCCCTTTGATCCAGATAGCGAAAATAAAATTTCTGCGGTAGAGTGGGTGCGAAATATAGAAGCATTGAAGCAAATTCATTCATGGGACGATCACACAACCCTGTACTACGCACTGCTTTGTTTAGAGGGCACAGCAAAATACTGCAAGCAAAGTCGGCAAGCAGATCTGAAAAAGTGGAATATCCTTAAGGTCGAATTGGTGAAAAGTTTATCAAGCGATCAGGACGACTCCGCAGCCATCATGAAGATTATGAGCAGAAAAAGAAAAAGAGAAGAGGGTGTTGAGACATATTTTTATGAGATCACAGCCTCAGCGAAAAGAATAGCATTGTCAGAGCAAGCTACAATGGAGTACATTATTTCGGGACTGGGGGATGTAAACTTAATTAATTCATTGACTGGCGCAAGATTTAGTTCACTAACTGAATTATTAGAGCGAATCAAGAGATACGAAAAAATCAGTGCGCAGAAGCAGTGTAGAGAGGCTTTAATTAATTGTCACGGAAACATTAATCGGCCTTCATCGTCCTCCTTGAATCAACGTTACCAACCATACTGCAAGCCAGAACATAGTGTAAAGCTGACGTGAACAGACAAAGGGATATTGGAAATGCAGAGAAGAGACAAATCAGGTATGAAGTGAGTAAAGATAGAGCGGCAATACGGTGCTATAAATGTGACGGCATTGGACATTATGCAAGGGTTTGTACCTCTACTTATAAGAAAAGATTTTGCTATATAAGTAAGAAAGAAGACCATTTGGCAAAAAATTGTCCCAGAGCAATTAAGAACATGGGACAAATTAAAATAAATGAAAATTTTAGAGGAAAGGAATACTACCCAATGGTAGGAGTTGACCGACAACAGTTATTAGCTTTTCTTGATCTAGGAAGTGATGTAACAACTATTACGGAGAATGTTGTCAAAGAAAACAATTCGGAGATATTAGAATACGACTCAGTTTTATACGGTTTTAGGGGAAGTGCAACAACAGTGATAGGAAAAATAGAACAAAATATGAAAATTGGTGAAGTTGAAGGGCTGACTACTTTTTTGGTAGTACCAAATAGTGCGCAAATGACTCCCATTATTGTTGGGAAAGGCTTTTTAGATCGCGTTGGGGTAAAGATAATAAAGAGGACGGGAAAGTTTGAAGTACTAAAGGATAATGAGTTTGCTATCAGTGACGGTGCTGAAATAGATAAGGACGAAGAATTAGATAACGCGTCAACGGTACTTCAGGTTCGAAAGATTGTTAGTGTAGACCAAGTAAACGTACATGGCGAAGTTAATGAATTAGAAATAAATGCTTTATTAAACATAATTAATGATTTTGGAGAATGTTTCTCTCACAATCCAAAAGAAATAGGAAAGACAAGTTTAGTTGATATGCGCATTAATTTAAAAGAAAATAAAGTAATAAACTATCAACCGTATAAAGCTCCATACGGATTGAAGGGGACTCTTAGGAAAACTGTGGACGAATTATTGGATTTAGGAATCATAAGGCGTTCAACGTCTGAATTCGCAAGTCCGGTTATAATGATTCCTAAAAAGAATGGAGAATACAGGATGTGCGCGGACTACAGGAAATTGAATTCCATCACTCAACGCGAGCAGTATCCGGTTCCAAATATTGAGGAAACTTTGAACACATTATCGAATAAGAAAATATATACTTCATTAGATTTCCGAAGTGGATATTATCAAATACCGATATAGGAAAGCAGCCGCCACTACACAGCTTTTATAACTCCAGAAGGCCACTATGAATTTAACTGCGTCCCATTTGGTTTAAATAATTCGCCAGCTACATTTATGCGATTAATGACGAAGTTGATCGAGCTCTCACGCCTGGCTCAGTAATTGTTTATATGGACGACATTCTAATTCCATCAAAAACCATAAAAGAGAATATTGGAATACTTTCTAAATTATTAGTTAAGGTACACAGGGCAGGTCTTAAATTAAATCTGCAGAACTGCAAATTTTTGCAAACAAAATTGGAATTCTTGGGGCACGAAATTACGAGTGAAGGTATCAAGCCTGGCTCGTTGAAAACAGCCGCCGTCGAAAAATTTCCAAACCCTACGACAGTAAAAGAAGTCAGACAATTCCTTGGATTAACTGGTTATTTCAGACGTTTTGTCAACGGCTTTGCAAATATTGCATGTCCACTTAATAAGCTTTTGCGAAAAAATGAACGATTCAAATGGGGAGAGGAAGAAGAAAGCGCTTTCCATCAATTAAAAACTGTTTTAGTTAGTCGTCCTGTTTTAACGCTCTATGATCCTGATGCCGAACATGAATTGCACACAGACGCCAGTAGTCATGGTTTGGCTGGAATCCTCATTCAAAAGGGAGGAGATCATCAAAAACTTCGTGTTATATCATATTTTAGCCGAGTAACAACTGAGGCAGAATCCAAATATCACAGCTATGAGCTTGAGGCTCTAGCTGTGGTAGAAAGCTTGGAGAGGTTTAAACACTATTTATTGCTGAAGAAATTTAAAATAGTTACGGACTGCAACTCGTTACGAATGACTCAAGAAAAGCGAAACCTTCTCCCGAGAATTGCACGATGGTGGTTAAAAATTCAAGAATATCAGTTTGAATTGGTCTTTCGACCTGGAAAACAGCTATTGCATGTCGATGCCCTAAGTCGCGCAGCGCAGAAAGAGGGAAGGGAAGGTGATACGGTAGCTGATCGCGTCATGCTCGTCAGCACTAGCCCAGAGGAATGGGTTGTTACTCTACAAATGCAGGATCCTCGATTGGAAATATGTCGTGCAATACGGGCGAGTATACAAGAAAACCGATGGCGGAAATAAATTCGTTGTACCTACGGGTATTAGATGGCGTGTAATTAAATCTATGCACGACGATCGTGGGCACTGCGGATTGAACCGTACAATAGAAAATATAAGAAAATTATTTTGGTTCCCTAATATGAAGCAAGTGGTTACTAAATATGTCAATAGTTGTATCGATTGTCTTTATAATCAACGAGGACTGGATGAGAGCAGATATATTCTTCATTCGCAGGAGGTTTTACCAATACCTTTCCACACTGTGCATTTAGACCATCTTGGACCGTTCCCAAAGAGTAAATGAGGTAATCAGTAGGTAATCGGGATGGCCGATGCGTTTACGAAATTCGTTATATTTAAACCAACCAGGACAACTGGAACAAGGAACGTTGTAAAGATGTTGAATGAGGTATCTCAATATTTCGGTCTGCCAACGCGAATAATAACAGATCGGGTTTCGGCGTTCACCTCTAAAGAATTTAAATGGTATTGCCACGAGAACGCAATTAAACATACCTTGGTAGGTGTTAAGACTCCCCGAGCCAATGGGCTAATTGAAAGATATTTTCGTACGTTGAAATCGTCTATATCCACCATGACCAAAGATGAAGGCGGACGAGATTGGGACAAACACATTATAGAAATACGAATTGCCCTTAACAGCACTAAACATTCCACAACCAAGAGAACGCCACAAGAAATATTGATTGGCTACACACCGAGGAACATGGTTGACAACAAGCTAACTCTCATTCTTCATTTCTCATTTACCTTAGCTCCCAAATTAGATGAAATGCGACAAGAAGCCAAACAACGGATTGATGAAAACAAAATCAAGCAAGCAGATCGACACAACCAGAAGTGCATACCACCTAAACAATATACAGAAGGGGATTTAGTTCTTATTAGGCAGGAGACAATTGCCACAGGTCAACCCAAAAAGCTTCAACCACGCTACCGAGGGCCGTATGAAATTAAGGTAGTGCTGGGAAATGATCGGCATTTGTGACAGTGACAGATACATCAGTAACACAGGTATCCCAAAAGCGATATGAGTCAGTACATTCCGCTGAAAATCTCCGACCTTGGTGCAGTTTAACAGATATTTCATTCGATGATGACGATTATGAAGACAATAACGAACAGTAGATCTTAAGATAGTGGTAAAATGCATGTAAATGAAACGAATTTATAAAGAATTTCCACTGAATAAAGAGCGTTGTTAGTCTGATTGGCAGACAGTAATACCAGGCCTAGTCTAAAAGGCAGACGGCAGTAGTAGGTATGGTCTGATTGGCAGACGATGGTAGAAGGTATGGTCTGATGGGCAGACGGTAACAGTAGGCATAGTCTGAGTAGCAGACGGCAGTAGTAGGTATGGTCTGATTGGCAGACGGCGATAGAAGGTGTAGTCTGATTGGCAGACGGTCATTTTATAGCCTAATAGGCAGGCGATGAAATCACTGAGAGCTTAGCGGATCTTTAGTGAAGCTGATTGGCAGCTGACAATAATAAGAATTATTATGAGAAATATTGAACCAAGGGTTCTAGATGAGTTGGGCCTTTGTGGTCGTGATCTTATATCACTGGGGACAGTGATATGTAGGTTGGCCGAACTGTAATGATCATTGCCAAAGAAATCCCACCTGGCACCATCAATACAGTTTTCTTATTTGTCATATAATCACAAGATTAAAAATCTTCTCAACAGCTCGGGCAATAAACTGAAAGAGTAGATTAGTTGCAGATCAGGTACACAAAATATGTAGACAGGATTAGCGAGAAAAAGGGAAAAACATTTGGTTTTATGATAGGAAGTAAAAATATGCCGGCGTCAGGTTTAGAAAGAGTTTATAGTTAAATGTAAAGGTGTAAGTCTAGACACTGTTATGAATAGGTTGATAATTAGGAATAGGAAGGACAACTAATTAGCGCGGCGACAGAATGTAGCTGAAAAATAGAATAATTACTGGTGTTGATAAGAGTGAGCTTGCTTGAGGATTTGTTAAAAAGGGAAGAATTAGTTCTGATCGATTTCTTGAACTAGGTTGAATTGTGTCGAAAAATTAGTCTTTGTGTTATAATAGGTATAAATTAAGTCAGATTAAAAGTGGGTCCAGAAGTAAATTTAAAATCTTGATAATTCGTTAAAGAATAATTTGATTTTAACTTCTCTGAATAAAATATTTAAGTTACATATTAATTTTGACGTTATATTATGGGTCAAGCGAACTATAAATTTTTATTTTTATTGATTAAATCTCATTTAAGATTTCCTATTGGTGCCCCCTAAATATTTCATTTGACGCCTTCCTGGCGCCAACGACCCAAAACATTAAAATCAGTTTTAACGTTAGCCTCACAAATATTCTTACGAAACTTTTGCTTTTTTTTCCATAAATTAAGGCTTTAATTGAACTTCACATGTTTATAGAATAAATTTAGAAGTAATTCGAGTTATGCATTTACAGGCAAAACGACTTCCCATCAATTAATTTCTAATTAATTCCGGGTGTTAAGGCAAATTTGGTTCACAAAAAAGCACAAAATAGTCTAATAATTTTATAAAATTTTAAAAGGATCTATTTTAACAAATTTAACAAAATTTAACTTAATTCACTCGAGGAAACTTTTTCACGCACAAAAGTAAGCAGTAATGAGTGCGGAAGAGACGTAAAAAGCGAAAACGAGAAGAAAAAACGCGCAAGGATTTGGGTTGAGTTCGTTGAAATTGAGATTTTTTCTGTTGTGGTCATTTTATAGCACAATTTTAATTTAATTACTTTCTATTTAATTTATACGTTTTAATCAATGAAGTCAAGTCATGAAAAGGTTTTAGTCAGGAATAAATAAAATAATAGCAATTTATAAATTCTTGGAGGGAAAATGGCGACAACAGAAGGTATACAAAGGGTTTGCAAACGTTAATTCTCTCTCATTTTTAACCGACTTCCCAAAAACAAAGAGGTTCTAAGTTCGACGTGTATTTTTTTTTATGTCTGACCGGGCATAACTTCGTAACGCGTCCACCGATTTAGATAATTCTTTTTCTTTTGGGTAGAGTAGGCTCCCTGGTTGAGACCACGAGCAAAAATGTTGGTGGGGCTGGGAGGCGGGGGGGGGGGGGGGTGAAATCTAACTTTGCAACGCGTGGACCGATTTCGATGATTTGGTCCTATGATATAAAATTAAAAATTTTTGTTGGGTAGAGTATGTTCACCGATTGGTACCACGTAAAAAAAAATTTTAGGGGCGGGGGATGGGGGTTGGTGGGTGAAAAAAAATGAAATTATTAAATATGTGAATAAAACTCAAAGCTCTAATTCAATTCAACTTTATTTGCATCCGAACTCGTACAGCGTTTTTCAAGAACTGACTCATACAGACGGATCGTTGGCTTGCGGTATTTCATTGCGTTGTTGCCAATTTTCAACATCCTCCCCACGACCATTAGAAACTGAATGATATCTGCCTAACTCTAAAGGAAACAGCAGCTGCACAGGTCTTCGAAGTATGCTTCCCGATGATGTCTTGATTTCACAAGCCCGTACCTTATTGTCTCTACCGAGGAACGTGTTTTCCACTCGAGCAAGCTTCCACAGTAAGCGAGGAATATTCTGCTCCTTTAACAAAACAACATCGCCAACCCTAACTGATGACGAAAATGATCTCGGTGTGTGGTAGGCAGAACGAAGCTGCTGTAAATATTCTTGTACCCAGCGTTTCCAGAATTTATTAATCATAAACTGACGACTTTTCCAAAGTTGAGCTAGCCCTATATCGGTAACTATTTTGTCAATCTTGTTTTTTGGAACAGTTAGGGGCGGTAGTGCAGTAGGTGTGGATCCAATTAAAAAATGCGCTGGAGATAGCGGTTCTAATTCATTAGGGCTATCCGAAATGCAAGTTAAGGGTCTCGAGTTGACGGTAAATTCTATTTCTGAGAATAGAGTCTGCAGTTGATCTTCACTAAGATTCCTCTTTCCGATTGTAGCTTTTAACGCGTCCTTTACTGTTCGTATCATTCGCTCCCACCAGCCACCCCACCATGCGGCTCGCTCCACTATGAATTTCCATCCGCTGCCTTTCAGTGTTACAAAGTCCTGAAATGTGACATCGGACAAAATTGTAGCTAACTCCTTTAGTTCAATAGCGGCTCTTTTGAATGTCTTGGCGTTGTCCGAATAAAAGGTCTTCGGTACTCCTCTCCTGGATATAAAACGGCGTATAGCGTTGATACAACTTTCGGTTGTTAGATCTCGGACCATTTCCAGGTGCACGGCACGTATCGCAGCACAGGTGAACAGCATCAGGTAAACTTTCTTCATTTCACTGCCTCCTGCGGTAGCCTTGACATACAGTGGTCCTGCGAAATCTACTCCAGTCGTTTCGAACGGAACTGCTGCAAGAATTCTCTCCCGAGGTAATGGAGCAAAGGGTTCAGAGGCTGCTTTGCCACGAAGACGCTTACAAACGATGCACTTGCTGACCACAGATCTTAACAGTTGACGAGCTTTCAGAATCCAATAGCGCTGTCGAAGTTTTGTTAAGCAGGAATTTACGCCACCGTGGTGGGTCACCTTATGAGCATCTTCTGCTACGAGTTGGCTGAAATAAGATCCTTTAGGTAGTATTATTGGATTTACGATATCTTCGTTGTAGGGGCCTAACTGTAGTCTGCTGCCTGCACGTAGGCATCCTCTGTCATCAAGAAATGGATTTAGAGTTGCAATTTTGGATTTTGCGTCGATGTATTTTCCTCCCTGCAAAACCACAAACTCGTTAGCATAAAATTCTTTTTGTGTTACCTTAATCCAATATTCGCGGGCGTTATTAATTTCGGTAATCGTTAAAGAGCCTTTACATGCCGCTTTAGGAAATTTTGAGTTCGTTATGAATCTTAATACATAAGCAGTCACTCTAAGAAGGGTCGTAAGGCGGCTGAAGTTGTTGATCTCCATTATGGGGCACAGCGACACTTCCTTTACCTTCGGTTGGTCATTGATTAAAGCAATAGGTAGAGCTATATCTATACAGCCAACGTTATATAAAGGCCATTTTTCCTTCGTCTGCGCAAGCCATTTGGGTCCATAACACCAGAGATCAGATGTAGTCAGAAGTTTGGCGCTGATACCTCTGGTAAGTAAATCCGCAGGATTATCGGTTCCAGCACAATGGTTCCACATTTTCGTATCCGTTAATTTGTTAATTTCCAGAACTCTATTCTTGACGTACTGCTTCCATTTATTCGCATCTCCCAATATCCAGCGAAGTGCGATTTGTGAATCAGTCCATATAAAAACATCACTAAGCTCCAAGGACATATTTTTTAGTAAATATGCACACAATCTGGAAGCCGTAAGCGCGGCAGTTAATTCGAGCTTTGGTAGCGTTAGCTCCTCATTGCCATTGGTTTTCAACGGCGCTATTCTGTTCCTTGAGCATAAAAGAAAGACTGAAATTTCATTTCCCTCACTTGTAGTCCGTAGGTAAGCAGCAGCCCCATATGCTACGGGACTGGCATCAGCGAATATGTGCAATTGTATGCTGATTATATCAGCACGCTGGAACGGTATCACACATCTTGGCACAGCAAAGTCACTAATCGAGAAAAGCTCCGCACACCATTTCCTCCATAACAGCGCTAGCTCAGCAGATATGTTGTCATCCCAGTCTAACCTTTCCTTCCAAATGGATTGTAGTAACAACTTAGCAGTCACTGTGAATGGCCCGAGAAACCCTAGGGGGTCGTATATGCGAGCTACTGCGTGAAGGACTGTTCGCTTTGTTTCAGCTATGCTTGACTTCACGAATGCTTTAGCTGGTTTTAAATCCACACTCAAACAGTCCGAAAGAGTACACCAAGCGACTCCTAAAACTTTGTGAAATTCCTTGGGTTCACAATGCAGTGAATTGTCCTGAAGGAACTGTAGCAACTCCCGGTTGTTAGAATTGAATTTTCTTAGTGGCATGCCAGCTCGTCCTAAAACTTCTGTAGCTTCTAAACAGAATTGTTTTGCTGTGAGTAATTCCTCGAAATTGGTAATCAGATCATCTACGTAAAATGCATTTAATAACTTTTGGCAAGTGGACGGGAAGTTGTCTTCTTGATTACGAAGGTGCTTTCTGATTGTCGCCGCTAATATAAAGGGGCTACTTGTTACGCCGAAAGTCAAACGAGTTAATCGGTATTCTGCATGTGTTGAGAGGTCATTTCGAGGCTGCGAAGTATCCTTCAACCACAAAAATCGGTGTACGTCCCTTTCAGATTCGGACAGAGCAACCTGCAAAAATGCCTTTTCAATATCTGCGACAACAGCAACCTTTGAAAAACGGAAATTTATTAATATAGTCACCAAATCTGGATTTATGTTTTCTCCGGTCCATAGCAGGTTATTTAATGAAGCAAAGCCCGGTTCATGAGAGGACGCGTCGAACACAATACGTAACTTCGTTGTAGTTTTGTCTTCTCGATATACTGCTCGATGGGGGATATAATATACTCTTCGTGGTTCATGGTTAGCAGGCACTTTCTCAACAATTCCCTCATTTATGTAATCATGAATAACTTGATTATATTCTGCAAATTTCTGCTCGTCAGTACTGAGTTTCCTAATCAACGTTCGCAGCCGCTTGGCAGCTATGCACTTGTTGCTTTGTATTACGCACTCTGATTCTTTCCATGGTAATTTCACCTCGTACCTGCTGCCTTTAAATTTTATGCACTCATTCATAAACCAATCCGTGAATTTATCAGATTTTTCATCAGCCTGTTTGATACCTATCGATTCTAAAGACCAAAATTGGCTTATGTCGATATCACTTTCGCAACCGTTCAAGCAAACTCCTACTGACAATGTTAAATCTTTAACCTCCTTTTGAAGTGGAGCAGGTCCACTTAACGTCCACCCAAATATCGTATTAACAAGTGCTAATCGATCCGACAAATTCGTTCTTTCTCCTGTCACTATTGACCAATAGTAGTCAGAGCCGACTAGTAAACTTATTCCAGGTTGAAGGTCGTCCTCAATTAATCTGTTATCGGCTAACTTGAATTGTTTTAGTTCCAATTGTTTACTGTTTGGTACTGCAAGAACGTCAACACATATTTCTGGAACCTCGATTGCTTGTATTGGTACGACGCTGTTATCGTATTGCGACTTCAAAAGCAATGTTACCAGATTGCAGATTCTGGCTGTTTCTGCCTTAGCTACACCGAAAGGAATTACGCTAAGAGACTGTGTGCCAATAATGGGTAGCCTAAGCATACGCGACACACTCTCACGTATAAAAGTAGCCTGGCTTCCAGTGTCGAGTATTATGCGCACAAAAACACCTTTATCACTTTCCTGTGATTTAACTAAACAACAAGCTGTTTGCAGAAACACGGTTTGTTGACATCTGTTTACCGCACACAGATTTAGCGGCTGATCATTTCCTGTACCCTCACCTGGAGGGTCTTTGTGAAGATTGTCCCTTTGTTCATTATCCATCCGTGTTTTTGCAAAAAATTTAGGATCGCACATTGAAGATGCATGCTTCCCCCTGCACTGGTCACAAATTATATTTCTTCCTCTACAGAATCTGGCTGTATGATTTGGTTTGGTGCATCTAAAACAGCACTTCCTCTCTTTGAGAGTTTCTCTTTTTTGATCTAATGATAACGTCGTGTCTCGGCAATGTGCAGCTTCGTGACCTTTCAAATTGCAAAATGCACACTGTTGTAGAGAAGCATCAGCACAAAGTAAACCTGCCGCTGTAGTAGTATTGAAACTTCTGTTTTTGAGCAAACCGTTGTCATTGCCTTTCTCTGTGGTTGTATCGAAAGACTTTTCCAGCGATTCAACTTCACATTTTATAAATTTTATGAGTTGTTGAACTTGTTGGTCTCCGTCATGATGTAAGCTCATCGAGTGGGAAGGAGATGAAGATAATGATTCGTTGACTGTGGTAGAATTTGCAATAGTGTTATTTGCCATTGCACGTAAGCGATGAAATGCAACACGTAGATCGGACGGTAATGCCTTGAGTATAAACGATTTGAGCATCATGTGATACTGCATAGAAGTTATACCCATACTGCCAAGTGATCGCATGGCTGTAGTGATGCTATTATAAAGCTTTCGTAATCCTGTTACGTCATCTTTACTTTTCACCTGATTTAAAGTAACGAGTTGCTGCATACAACTGTCAATCAATCGATCTGTATCTCCATACTGTTCTAAAAGAAGTGAAATGGCGTCGTTGTAGCATGTAGCTGTAGGTGTAAATCCAGAAATACTTGCTGCCGCTGATCCTATTAAAACAGATTGGAGATACGCGAATTTGGATTCCGGGCTTAATGAAACATTTTCATGTACCGTAGATTTGAATTGCTCCCAAAAGGGGAGCCAATCGCTTATATTTCCGTTAAATTTGCGCAATTCGATTTTCGGTAATCTGATTGGGGTAAACTCATTATGCGAGTTGGAGGTACCGTTGGGCACATGTCGAATCGTTCCTGAAATGTTTATACTGTTATGCGCAGATTGGATTTCCCGTTGTTTTATATAAAACGTAATGCGGCTCTTGAGGCGAGTAATAGCAGCTATGGTCTTATCCTCGTATTCGAGCACTCCTTCAAACTCCTTCTCCATCTGTTCCTTCGATAACAGCGGTTTTACCTTTTCATTGGCCTCCGTGAGATTGGCCTGTGCTGTGCTGAGTCTCTGAAGGAAAACATCCAATTCTTCCAGGGCTGCGTCGATATCTTCAGGACCTCGCGAAGTTGAATGCGGGTTAGCCGCGAGAAATTCCGATACTGAATTTACTACTTTAGTCATTTGACCACGACAAGCCGATCTAAACGTGAACTCCGCCATTACTATTCGTTCATTTAGCGCACGTTTCAATCCACGAAAAAAAACCGTCGTAGCGTCCGTAAACAATAATCGATTTTAGTTTTCGTAATGTTCAGTCCCGGGTTTCGGCACCATGAAAAAAAATGAAATTATTAAATATGTGAATAAAACTCAAAGCTCTAATTCAATTCAACTTTATTTGCATCCGAACTCGTACAGCGTTTTTCAAGAACTGACTCATACAGACGGATCGTTGGCTTGCGGTATTTCATTGCGTTGTTGCCAATTTTCAACAGTGGGGGGGTGGGGGTGTGAAATCTAACTTTGTAACGCGTGAACCGATTTGGATGGTTCTTTTTGGTTGTACAGAGTATGATCCCCCATTGCTAATAGGAAAAAATTGGCCTAGGGTGTGGGGAGGGGGGAGGGGTAGTCTAACTTCGTAACCCGTCGACCGACTAGGATTATTTATTTTTCTCTTGGACAGAGTATGTTTCCTGCTTGATACCACGAGAAAAAAAATGGTGGGGTGGAGGTAAAATCTACTCTACTCTACTATATTTTTTGTTTTGTATGTTTGACCGGGCATAACTTCGTAACGCGTTTACCGATTTTGATTATTCTTTTTTTATTAGGTAGAGTATGGTATCACGTCAAAAAAATTTTGGAAGGGGGAGGGTGGTGGGTGTGAAACCTAACTTTGTAACTTGTGGACCGATTTGGATGGTTCCTTTTGATTGTACAGAGTATGATCCCCCATTGCTAATAGCAGAAAAAAATGTGGCATAAGGCGGGGGGAGGGGGAAGGATAGGCTAACTTCGTAACGCGTGGACCGATTTAGATAATTCTTTTTCTGTTGGCTAGAGTTGAAGATACTATATAAAACTACCTGAACGTGTCAGCTTACGAAATCATGCAGAAGGACGATTGAATACTTTTGTTGTAGTTGTTTGGTTTGTTTGATTTGCACCGACTTCAAATTGTCGTAATAGATATAAAATGAAAAATTATTTTATGCTTTTAAGAGCTTTTTGTGAAGTTGGTTCAAATTTTTTTTTTAAACTATTTTATTAGTAGTGATTTTTAAAAGATGAAGTAGTGAGTTTATTTGTGGTTAAAAATTTACTTTTGAGTTTTGGCAGCCATTTTAAATCTGAAAAATGGTTTTTTTCTTTTGAAATTTAAATTTAATAAGTTTTGGTCCCTTTTTTGTGGGAATGAAAAATTAGTTGATTTGATGTTACGAGTGTTTCCTTTTATGAACTTTTTTGAGGAGGATAATTTAAAATTTTTTTTGCTAACAATTGTTTCATTGCATTGAACAATTGAATATTATTCATTGCGGGAGTTTATTGTGAAGTTTTTTTTAGTTGAATTTTTCCTTGAATTTCCTTGTAGATTTTTTTGAGTAAATGAATTTGGTCAAGGTTAGTTTGAATTATCTCCTTGATTATATATAATTTATTGGTGATGGGTTTTGTTGATTTAATTCATTTTTTGACTTTTATATTTGTTATAATCATTTTGTTACAGAAGTACATTTCAATATTTTTTTTATATTCATCGAGTGAACATTATCGAAATATTGTGAATTTATATATGTACATAAAATGAAAGTTTTTTTGAAACCGGTTAGGCCCAATAATAATGCAATAATTAATTTAATGAAATTTCATCTTAATAATTGATGCCTTTACGGTAATTCTATTCATGTATGAGATTGTTGTTAAATTTCAGTGGGTTTGGGTTTTTCAGTTGAGAAAAAGTCGAGTCCAAAGTTGACAAAATGTTCAATTTATTGAACTGAGTTTCAAAAGGTACCTGTCAATGTACAAAAGAATGAGTTTCTATTCGTGACAAAATTTATAAAGAAAATTGTTTACAATAATAAAGAGTTTCATTTGTTTACAATATTTGAGTTTCTTACAAAAGTTGTGCAGAAAATTAAGAACAAAAGTTAACATGTCTCGACAATTTTTGAGTCATACCTTTTGAATAGTTTCACAATACTAGTTTTGATAAACAAAACTCTTGCTTAACAATCGAAGGATTGTTGCTCAATACTTTACAAATTGTTGATTACAATTTGGAGTACGTTGTAGCATATGTATGGCTGACATGTTGTCGACGTACAAGGTGATCGGCTGCTCGGCTTCCAGGATATCAAGTTCCAGTGCGATTCTTTTGATCCAACACACGTCGTGAATCACTGACACTGCGGCTCGGTATTCGGCTTCTGCAGTTGAAGTCGCTACCAGACGCTGCTTCTGTGAGTACCAGATCACTGGCCCTCCTCTAATCACTAACACTCCACTCATCGACTGTCCTGTCTCAGAGTCTCCTCCAAAGTCTGAATCGGTGTAGGCCACGAGTGTCTTGTCTCCTCCGAAATGAATTCCGGCTGTCGTGGTCCCTCTCAAGTACTGGAAAACACGTTTCACCATCGCCTGAGGGCTCTTCATGGGCTTGTTGCAGAATCGACTGAGGTAGTTTACGGCGAAGCTGATGTCTGGCCTTGTTATTGTAGCTAAGTACAAAAAACTTCCTATCGCCTCGCGATAGTTGTTGTTCGCCGTGACTGCCTCGTCGTTCTTGAAGTCTGTCTTCTTGTTGATCATTCCTGGCTCAATGGGTGTAGATGCTGGATTGCACTGCTCAAGTTTCATCTTTCTCAAGATCTTCTCCGTGTAGTGAGGCTGACTCACGAAGATACCGTCTTTGTCGATCTTGATTTCGATGTCCAAATACGTTAACTTGCTTTGTCCTTTCTTGGTGAATGTGATCTTGAATTCCTTGCTTATCTCGCCTAAGAGTTTGTATATTTCATCTTCATCTTTGCCAGCTACTAATCCATCATCTACGAAGAGTGAGAGCATAATGCTCTTGTCCTTGTTATAGTATAACACGGGTCGTCGTCTGTATTAGTCAGGCCTATCTTCTTCTCAAAGTGAGTGGTGACCCTCTCGTTCCACATCCTTGGAGCTTGTTTAAGTCCGTAGAGACTCTTGCTCAACTTGTAGACTTTCCTTGATCCATCGTCGAACCCTTCAGGCTGGTTCATATAGATGTCCTGCTCCAGGTTCCCATATAAGAATGCCGTTTTCACATCGAACGATACCAACTTCATTTTCTCCGACGCTGCGTGACTTAGGAGTAGGCGAATGGATGCATGGCGGGCTACTGGGCTGAAAGTTTCCACGTTGTCCACTCCCTCCTTCTGTTCAAATCCCCTTGCCAATAGGCTGGCCTTAAGTCTCCCGTCCGCCCTCTCTCGTAGTACCCAACGACAAGTGATTGGCTTCGCTCCTTCTGGACAGTCCACCAGCTTCCATGTTTTCATCTCCATTAGCTAGTCGTACTCCTTCTGCATTGCTCGTCTCCACTTCTCATCTCTGAGTGCCTCACTCACCGGGATGTCCTCCGTTTCAGCAATCATGGCTACTTTGTCGCTCTTTCCTCCACGACGGGAGTCAAGTACGCAATCTTTCAGTCTCGGTGGTGGTTGCAAAGTCCGACGATCTCGCAGAACTCTCCTTCATGACTCCTCTTCTGGCGCTGGTGTCTCATTCTCATTGTCGCTTGGCTCCTCAGCACTTTCTCCAGTTGCCCAGTTCTCATCATCTTCGTCTGTCTCGCTGCTGCTTTCTTCTTGCTTCTCAGGTGTGCCCTCTGGTGCCTGTATCTCAAGGTCAGTGCCTTGCCTCAGTCTCATCTTTTCCTCGTCGAAGATCACATTGTCTGAGCTGACAATTTCTCTCTTGTCTTTCAGATAAACCATGTAGTAGGGCGAATCAATGTCATAGCCAACCAGAATTCCCTTTTCTCATTTTCTATCCATTTTGTATCTTTTCTGTTTTTGTGTCAGCACGTAACATTCGCATCGAAATGGTCGCAACTTCTCAATCTTCATTTTCCTTCCGAACCAAAGTTCCGCTGGGCTTTTCCCTGGTACGTTGCTGGTGCCAGTCTGATTGATCGTGAAGATCGCATGGTTCATTGCCTCTGCCCACAGTCTTTCGCCCAACTCTTTCGTATGTATAGCTGTGCTGGCTGCCTCGACAATCGTTCTCATTTCTCTCTCAATCCTTCCGTTCTGCTATGGCGTGTGTACATTCGTAAATGTATGAAAGATTCCCAACTTGTCACACATTTCTTTGGTCTTTGTATTCTTCAGTTCAGTGTTGTTGTCAGATCTCAGACTCTTCACTCTCCTCCCTAGCTGGTTTTCAACAAGTCCGAGGTAACATTCAAGCTTCTCCGGGGCTTCACTTTTCGCCTTCATAAAGTAACAGGTTCGGTAGTGAGTGAAGTCATCCTTGAACATGAGCCAGTACTTCGCTCCTCCCAATGACGGGATGTTCATCTCGCCGGTGTCGACATGCACAAGATCTAATGGCTGCTGAGCTGTCTTGGGGTTGTTTGGGTGTGAGGATCGATGTAGTTTGCCAAACGAGCACCCTGTGCATACATAATCACTCCAGTCATCAATGTATTTAATTCCTTTTCTTTTCAGTATGTCCCTTACATACTTCACATTTTGATGGGCAAGTCGCCCGTGCAATACTTTGATCGACAGGGCTGTCAAACTTGTCTCTTCTTCTCTCCTGAGCATCATTTTGTAGAGATTTCCTTTGCGCTTTGCCATTGCCACTATTTCCCTGCCATCCAGACTGTAAAATTTTGACTAGTTTCCGTTTGCCTTCTGTACATGTCCCTTGTCTAGCATCTGACTTACTGAGAAAAGATTAAAGTTGAGATTTGGCACGTAAATGTCATCTTCCAATACCACTGGCTACCACTGTTGACCATCAAAAGCCTCCATCTCGATGTTCCCGACTGCAACGCCATCTAGCCTGGTTGAGTCTCCAATCGCAATTTTAATGGGCTCGTCCAACTCAACAACCTGAACAAACCACTCTCGGTGAGACGTCATGTGTTGGCTGGCTCCACAGTATTGATACCATGAAGTTGCCTTGTCTTTTGAAATGTCGTTGTCCACCGTCGAGAGTGCCGTGGCCAAAAATGCCTTCCTTGGTGGTTTCCCGTTTGTTGACTTATTCGCTTCTTCTCGGGATTCACAGTCTTTTGCGAAGTGTCCTTTCTTCTTGCAGATGTTACATGAATACTTCTTCTTGCAGTAAGCAATGTATTCATCACACGGTTTACCTCTGCACTCCTTGAGCACGTGACCCTTCTTCCCACATTTGTAGCATGCGAACTGTAACTTTTCCTGCTTGCTGTTTGACGACTGTCCCTGTTTCTTGCGTCTGGCCATGAGAGCGGTGCTGGTGCTGCGCTTGTCCCAGGATGTCCTGAAATTTGCCAGTCTTGGCGGTAGCACACTCGTGATTCTCGTCATGATCCAACTTTCCTTTACAGGATCATTTTCAGTTGACACTTCATCAGCGAGATCCAAAATCTCCATACAGTTCTCTATAGCTGACTTGCTTTCATCATACTCATAGGTAAAGAATTTGATTCGGGACGTTTCTAAAGTTACATCAGTCTTTGTACCATATAAACTGACTAACGTGTCTATCATATCTTTGGCAGTTTTACAATTTGCAATTTTGTTTGCAATCTTACTGTTTACATTTAAACCTATCAATGTTTGAGCCTCAACATCTTTCTTTAACCAAGCTGCGACTGTATCAGTTGACGCATCACCTGCTGGTCTGGGCTTTGTACCCATTATCATATCATACAGGTCTTTGTTCTTAAGTGCTAGGTTTAATTTAAATCGCCATGAAACGAAATTGACATTTCCTTGACTATCTTCACTTAACATTTCCAATTGAGACTTTACAGTGTCCATTTTGCTTTAAATTTAACAATTCGACTGACTTCTGAAAATTTTTAAATAAACAAAATCAATTAACAATCTTTCGCGGCGATTTTCTCACTTAAAACGACTTGCGTGTTCGTTGCTTAACGTTGTCTTGCTATGCGATGGCTGCTCCAATGTTGTCCTTGCCGGTTCTGACGTTTTGGACTGCTTTCTCGATTTGCCTGACGATTTTCTTTCCTGACTTTTGAAGAAACCCTTTTACAGCTGTCCTGGGCCCATAACCTGTAGTTAAATTTCAGTGGGTTTGGGTTTTTCAGTTGAGAAAAAGTCGAGTCCAAAGTTGACAAAATGTTCAATTTATTGAACTGAGTTTCAAAAGGTACCTGTCAATGTACAAAAGAATCAGTTTCTATTCGTGACAAAATTTATAAAGAAAATTGTTTACAATAATAAAGAGTTTCATTTGTTTACAATATTTGAGTTTCTTACAAAAGCTGTGCAGAAAATAAAGAACAAAAGTTAACATGTGGCGACAATTTTTGAGTGCGAAAATACAGCTTGAATTTATACAAAATAAACATACCTTTTGAATAGTGTCACAATACTAGTTTTGATAAACAAAACTCTTGCTTAACAATCGACGGATTGTTGCTCAATACTTTACAAATTGTTGATTACAATTTGGAGCACGTTTGCCTGTCGCCATTCAATTTCGCTTTGTCGCTGTCACATGAAATTGTCTAATAGTGCTTATCGCCTGCCAACTTAATTAAGTGAAAAATTACATTTCAGGGTCAGGGTTGGTTTAGATCAAGTCAGCTGTCAATTGATCAATTCTCAACAGAGATTCATTAACAGTTAATTATTTTCTCGTCCATTTAGTAACTGCAATTTTTTAACATATCAGGTAATTTTAACAGTGAATTTACTTAACCGTAACGTGTATTAACTTGTACAAGTGTGAATTAAAAGTGAAAATTAACTAAATCTGCGTGATTTTTGTTAATTTACCTAAGATTCAATTTGACTTGATCATTAATTTCAGAATTTTGTATTCCTTGAATTCGATTGGATATTTCAATTTTGATTGTGATTCGTTTAATTCGTGTATTTTCTTTGAATAATAGATGCGTTCCATTGGACCTGGCAAATGCCTGGAATAACACATGCTTCTGGCTCCAAGTAGTTGATCAAAAATTTCCTAACTAGTTATGCAATTTTTATCCGCTAGATGACTTTAATTTTTCTAACACTCAATAGATGGATTTAAATATATTTGGGTGTAAATGACGTTTGTTTGTTTTCATTTAATATAAGAATATAAGACACAAATTTAAATAAATCATTCTTAGATTTTATTAAAAAATAAAAAATAAAATTTATTAAATATTAGGAAAATGTGACAATACTTTCAGCCGAAACAGACAAAAGAGCATTTTATTGAAGGTCTGCTGTACTTGCGAATACTTTGCCAGGTTCAATGGAACGCAGCTATTGTTTGAGTTCAGAATTTTTTTGGATTTTTTTTTTCAATCTGTATCTTTAAATTGATTTATCTAATCATCATTGTTTTTGAACAATGTGGGAATTGCGTAAGTAACCTTAGATAGTTGTGTATCGCATTCACGCTGGTTGTCCAAGATTTAAGCTCTAAGAATTGTTTTAATTACTTGATTGGTGAACCATACTCTCTCTAAATAGGGTTTGAATTTTTCAACGGCCCATAATAAGGCCAGACATTGCCTTTCAGTGGTGGAGTAATTACGTTCACAACGATCGATCGACCTTTTCTTCATTGTCAATAATTTGCGTGAGGAGGACTGCTGCAACACCATGACCAGAACCATCAAGTTGGGACAACACAAAGGTCGCGAAAGGATTGTTCACACTGTTAGAACCAAACAAATTTCTCACGAACTCATTTAAAATAACTTTTTCAAAACTCTATGTAAAATATCGAGTTACTGTTGAAAAGATGGAGTGACGATGATAATATTATCTAGATAAATGAAAACAAATGTTTATTATTCTCCTGACAAAATGGAATCAATCAACCTCTGTCAAGTAGCGGGTGAATTAGTGAACCCAAAAGGCATGCTCCAAAACTGAAACAAACCCCAAATAGGAACGGTGAAAGCAGTATACTGCTTTGAGTCGGGACTCATCGAGATCTGCCAAAATGCAGACTTTATGTAAAGCGAAGTTATGAATATAGCATCCCTTAACTTATTCCGTATCGCTAATATATACGGCAACAGGCATGCATCCTTAATTGTCTGTCATCACCACAGAACTTGTGAGTGGAATTTGTTTTCTTAGCCAATACCATTGGCGACGACCAGGCACTATCAGAAACGTAGCTAAGGATCAGCTAACATCTTGTCTAGTTCTGTGTTGATTATCTTTTGAATTGCCGGCGAAACAGGATAATACCTCTGCTTGATCGGTTTGGAGTAGTATATAACTTAGCTTCTGTTTTTATCTTCCGCATTTTAAAGAGCACACATGTGCTATACGATCAGTTGCGAAATCCCAAAATCTATTTTCAAACCTACCTCGATTCCCATATCGCATCAAAAATCTATCCCTAATATGAGGGTATGTGGTAGTTCGGGTATCAGTAGTCTGCTTAATATATAGCCGATCGCCCCATTAGGTTTTTTATATATCCTATATCTGAGGTGACTAGTAGAGTAATCGATAGCTATCCGTCAAATTACAGAAACTCTTATACAGCTTTCAAATTTCTCCATCACAGCCTCGTGCATTCAAACCAGCTATCACATATCGATCGACGAATTCAAAGACCCTGCACGGTTTGAGGTGGTGAAGGAACAATTTTCCACAGATTCTTCACATGTTCGACCTTGCACCCGACCACTTCGTTGCAAAATTGAGAAGGCGATTACGTCTAGAGCTTTTGGGTTATTTGCTGTCACAATGGAAAAATTTTTGCTATCGAGTCATCTCAAATTCTAGTTTTGCGCGAATAACTCTTAACTGAACTCCAAACAAGTCCAAACTGATATTTATCGCAATGGCATTTTTTGGCTCAAGCTCAAAGTATGCTCAATGCCGTCGTGTTTATATCTGAAATATGTTCATTTTTAATCCCACCAATTGCACAGAGACAGTTCTTGGTTATGTTTTGAAAAGGGCCATGCACGATTCAATAAATAATAAATCGTGAATTATTTGTATTTACGTGTACTTACGTGTATTAGCGGCAACACTTTATTAGACTTTCTGGGAGGAAGAGGTGTGACTTTTAGTTACTTCATTAACTGTCCTCCCGCCAGGGAAGACATAAGCATAAGCAGTACATAAAAGCGGAACTTCCCCGAATACAAAAGTACACGTAAGTACACGTTAGTGCAAATAGTCACTTCCATTACTAAATAATTAAGAGTGTAACACCGTCACTGGACACGACACCATTATACCAGCCAGTCATTTGAACACTTAAGTAGATGTAAGAGATATATGTAAAAGTGTCATCACTTAAAACCTTATGTAAAAGAAGCTTGCTATAAAAGCAAGCAGAGAACTGTAAAGAGACTTACTTTTAACCAGAGTTTTGATAAATAAAGAGGTTCTATACGAAAATTAGTTTCTTTTCCAAGTAGAGTGTTATAAAGTGGCGCCCAACTAGAGGCAAAATATTAATAAATTTCATTAATATAATACCGGCCTAGGCTCAAAAATCGGTTGTTGTCGCAGTTTTGCAGATTTCGAATTTTCATTTTGTTTTGCACTGTGTTTATAGTCAAAACAAATCGGCGACGAGCACTGAACACAGTCTCAAATTCAACGGTTCGCGCTTTCGCACTGTTTACATACAGTCCAAGCGAATCATCAACGAACAGGACGGACAGCAACAAGAGCAAAAAGAAAATCAACGAAGGAAGTGGAACGACGAAACGCGGTCCCCATCTATTTTTACAGTCTCGCTCGACCTTGTTATTTTCTCTTCGCATACGTTTTATTTTGCACTGTGTATATAGTCGAAGCAAACGAGTACTGAATACAGTCTCAAATTGAATTTTCCGCGCTTTCGCACTGCTTACGTACAGTCAAAGCTAATTCGGCGTTTCGTGCTATCGCACTGCTTACATACAGTCAAAGCCAATTTTCGGAAGTAGAACTAATTACGGTTTCTGCGGCATACTTTATTGTTTTGCACTGTGTAAATAGTCAAAACACATCGCCAACGTGCACTGAATACAGTCTCAAATTAAACGTCTCCAGTCGTGGCTTCGCTCCGCATATACAGCGAAAACACCGATTACAGTCCCATACTCAGTCTTCCTTTCAAACAACGCATATAAGGTCGGAGGAAATCGTCACCAATTTCAATCAAACCGAAGTTAATTCGATAACTTTCTTTCGCTGTATATACGTCCGAAGCAAATAGTGAACGAAAGTCCGTATTCGTATATATCTGTTGTTGGACCACTTGCGCAATTGAATATCGAACTAGACATAAAAGCACAGTACGTAGTTTCTCCCATCAACACAAATGCGTTGTACATATGCCGTATGCGTTATGTTGAATATAGTGAAGTAAGCTTTGCCTTATAACTGTAATTTTGAAAAATAGTAAAACAAAAATGCCACGCAATCGACGACAGTCCACTACACCCGAACCAGTGACAAACCCAAGCATAGCTCTCTCTAATGAACAGTTTAAGGAACTGTTAGGCAGTATAAATTCTCCAAGAGATGGACGTCTCAGTGAAGGTAGTTTCTCTACATGTACCGCAAGATTTAATGGATCGCGTGATCCCGCTAAAGTCGAAGCATTTATTGAAACAACAAGTGTATTCAAAGATATTGAACATATATCAGATAAGAATGCTTTGCGAGGTCTACCACTACTTTTGCAAGACGAAGCCTCTATTTGGTGGCACGGAATAAAAGACAGTGTCCGTACTTGGGGGCTGGCAGTGGACGCGTTAAGAAGGACCTTTGCTCCCCGGAAGCCAGCATACAAGGTCTATCAGGAGATTTTCGCTGAAAAACAGAACCCATCTACAGCAACCGAAATATTTATCACTCGCAAGAGAGCGCAACTGGCAGAACTTCCAACACCAGCTCACAGCGAATCTACGCAGTTAGACCTCATTTTCGGTTTACTTCATATTTCTATAAGAGATAGAATGCCTCGAGATAGTGTAACTACCTTCGATGAGCTCATTAAAAGAGCAAGAGAAATAGAGGACACTAGGAAGTAGCATTCAAGAAGCACATCAGGTGGAAGAAATACAAGAAGACAATGCTCATTTTGCCGAAACTATGGCCACGAATTTGTGGAATGTCAGAAACGCATACGCGCAAATACAGCACAACAGCGAAAGCTTCCTCTAACCTCAAACCTCAGTACAAGGCAATCCAACCATCAACCCCAATCTTCAACCCCAGGAAATCCAAGACAACAATATTCATGTTATGGTTGTGGTAAACCTAACGTAGTTAGAAGTAAATGTCCGACATGCAACCCCAATCCTAGTACTTCAGCTAATGCTTTTGACATTTGCAGTCTACAAATTGGGCAGATTCAAACATTTGGAGCACGGCTACGTCCTATGATGACAATTCGGATCGAAAACTATGTAGGCAGCGCCTTCGTGGACACGGGTGCTAAGACTAGCGTAGCATTACAAAGCCTTTACGAAAAATTAATAAAAAAGGGCTATAAATTTAAAGAAAGTTACGTCAGAGTCATCATGGCAGACGGTATACCAAAACCACAAAAAGTCCTGACTACAAGTGCTGTAATACAGCTAAAAGAACGTACCATATCAACCGAATTAACTGTATTGCCAAATTGTAAGGATAATAGGACACTTCTTGGTGTTGACTTCATAGAAGACGCAGGAATAGTTCTAAATCTGCCACAAAAAGCATGGAGTTTTGCAGACGATCCCTCCGCACATTACGATTTCACGTACGAGAATTTAATACGCTCGCCGAAGACAAGTAGAGGAGCTTCTGGGATACGGACCTGAATACACAAATAAAAGCAAAAGAGTTTCACGTTCCACACTGCAGATTGCAGATACAACACCACGACGTCCTGAAATTCCACGAACACCTGGTAAAGATTTAAACTTGTCCGTCAAAAGCCAACCATCTAGAAAAAAGAAGTGTAGACCATGTAGACTTTTCCCAAGTGAAATTCCAATTTCAATTATTGAATTTGATGTCAACCTGCGCACTGATGAAGCTCAAGATTTGAGGGCTACCGAGCAAACGGAGCTCAATAGGTTAATGAATCGTTATAAAGATGTGTTTCAGTCAGAGGGTCCACCTACTACAGAAATAGTACATCATATTGATACTGGCAATCATCCACCCATATCGTCTCCACCCTATCGTCTATCGGTTCAAAAGAGGAAAGAATTAGAACACGAAATTGAACACATGCTTAGGATGCAGATCATTGAATCATGTGAATCTCCCTGGGCATCCCCCGTCGTTCTTGTGCCGAAAAAAAGGAGGTGGTACTCGAGTGTGCATAGACTATAGGAAGTTAAATGCTGTTACTAAACCTGATAGTTTCCCATTACCAAGAATGGATGATCTCCTTCATCAAGCCAAGTAGACTAAATTTATGACAACATTAGACCTCAGAGCTGGATATTGGCAGGTACCTGTAAGAACAGAAGATCAAGAAAAGACAGCGTTTGCGACCCCACTTAGTCTATACAAGTTTAAGAGGATGCCTTTCGGTCTTCGGAATGCACCCGCCACATTCCAACGGCTTATAAACAAGTTCAAAAGCAACCTTTGCAGTAATAGCGTTATACTTGCATATTTGGACGATTTGATCATACTATCTGTCACATTAAAAATCCACATTGAAGATCTAACAGAGTGTTCAAGAGATTAGCAACCTACAGGCTTAATCTTAATAGAGACAAATGCCGATTTTGTTGTTCAACTATTAAATATCTTGGGCACCTTATCAGTAGTCAAGGAATTCTACCAGATCCAGAAAAGGTAATAGCAATAACTAGAATGCCAGATCCAGTGAACGTTAAACATTTGCAGTCATTCCTACAGACCTGCTCGTGGTACCGAAGATTTGTGCCTAACTTTGCCCAACATAGCAAGGCTCCAAGTGATCTAACGAAAAAAAACGCAGAATGGTGCTGGGGTCCGGACCAGCAGAAATCTTTACAGTATTTAAAGGAAGCTTTGAGCAGTTTCCCCGTACTAAAACAAGCTGATGAAACTAGACCCTACATACTTAAGACAGATGCAAGCAATTATGCAATAGGAGCAGTTCTAGTGCAGGGGGAGGGCCAGGAAGAGCATCCCGTAGAATATGCCAGTCGACTGCTGACTTCATCAGAGAAAAGTTATTCCACAACCGAGCGTGAAGCATTGGCAATCGTATAGGCTGTAGCTAAATTCCGCGGTTATATAGAAGGTGCTGAGGTTATAGTCACAACAGACCATCAAGCGCAAAAATGGCTTATGATCCTCAAATCTCCAAGTGGGAGACTAGCCAGATGGGCACTTCAACTTCAACCTTACAACATTCAGATAACGAACAAATGTGGTTGCGGATAGTCTATCACGACCACCCTGCCAAGCAACTGAATCAACCACTTGTGGAATATGTAGCGTATCCGTAGATATTCCTAGACGAAGAGCTACATAGATACGAGAAGAACAGCTCAAAGACACAGTTCTGCAGAAAATTATTGAGTGTTTTGAATCCAAGAACCACACAGAGGATTGCGATTATTGGAGCAATAAAGGTTATATACTCAATAGTGGGGTACTGTATAGATATAATCCAGACGTTGATTCTAATGACGCTCAGCTGGTAGTTCCCGATCACGAGAAAGCAGATATTTTAAAGTCTTACCACGACGATGCAACTGCAGGGCACTATGGGTTTCAACGGACTTACAACCGCATCTCTAGCCGCTATTTCTGGAAGGGTATGAGAAAATATATAAGCAATTATGTCAAGAGTTGCCAGTACTGTCAACGATTCAAAGTCAGTAATAAGAAACCAGCAGGATTACTGCAGACCACGGTAAGCTGTCAGAGGTTTGAGGCCATATCGTTTGACCTATTCGGACCTCTGCCCACATCTGAAGACCACAAGAACTGGATATTCTGTGTGGAAGATAACGCCTCAAGATGGATTGAACTCTTTGCACTAGAAAAGGCTAGTGCCGACGCTTGTGCACGGATCCTAATAGATGAGATATTTCTACGATACGGCGTACCTCGGCGAGTGGTGAGTGACAACGGAACTCAGTTCGTAAGTGCTGTTATGCAACATGTCATGTTTTGTCTTGACGTTCAACATACTTTCACGCCAATGTATCATCCGGAGGCCAATCTCGTTGAGCGCAAAAACCGTAACCTAAAAACCCAGCTTTCTATTCTAGTTACAGGTAACCACAGGGACTGGCCAAACAAGCTTCCGGCCATTAGGTTTGCTATGAATTCAGCTTTTAATGAAAACACAGGATGTTCAGCTTCGTTCTTAACTTTCGGACGAGAATTACGGGCTCCCAGAGACGTTTTTGATGACTTGAAGACTATTGTTCAGGGCGAGAACTTCATCCCAGAAATAACACCCTACCTACTTCAACTTGCGGAAGCCATAAAAGATGCCAAGGAAGTCCAGGAGATCAGAACTGAACGTATGAAGACAACTGCCGACCGAAAAAGACGACCTGATCCCTCGTACCAGCCCGGAGACTATGTCTGGGTAGCGACCCATCCGATTAGCAGCAGTAAGAAGGGATTTTGCGCAAAATTCAGCCCCAAGCGTGACGGTCCATACATTGTAGTACGGAAGCACGGGCCCTCCAGTTATGCAATAGCTTTGTCAACATCTAGATCAGATGAACTGGGAGTATACCATACTTCAGCACTCACCCCCTACATTGGGCCAGGACCATCTACAAATATAGTGGAACCAATATCCCGCATACGAAAACGCGGTAGGCCAAAAAAGGACGATGTATTAACCAATGCTGGCACCTCGTCGGTCCGACCAAGGAGCCAGAGGGGGAGGATGTAACACCGTCACTGGACACGACACCATTATACCAGCCAGTCATTTGAACACTTAAGTAGATGTAAGAGATATATGTAAAAGTGTCCCCACTTAAAACCTTATGTAAAAGAAGCTTGCTATAAAAAGCAAGCAGAGAACTGTAAAGAGACTTACTTTTAACCAGAGTTTTGATAAATAAAGAGGTTCTATACGAAAATCAGTTTCTTTTCCAAGTAGAGTGTTATAAGAGTATTTTTTGTTTTTCACGACGCCTCTACCAAAATTTTAAATTTGTGTTACTTGTATCTGTTGTTGTTATTTTGTAATTAATATTACATTAAAGTTGTAAAAACAACAATTTTAATGAATATAAAATCACAAGGCGATTTTTGGGGCGGCGACTTTGGGCGACTTCCGCATCACGGCTAGGCGACTTTTGCTCCATACCGTCTGGCATCTCTGCAGCTCACTACTTCCTACTTCCGTTTTCATGGCCAACTTCGTGTACGTGATACTGCTCCCCTCTTAGAAGCGTTGGTCGTTGGTCCCGCACGGGTTTCTTCTACGGTCTTCGTTCTCGTCACATCTGATTACCGCTTTTCGGATTTCACCAAACGTCCTTCCGATTTCTTTCTTCGAATAGATACTTAACGTTGGCTTTCTCGAATTTCTTATTGTCAGCCCTCCCTTTGCGCTTAGCTTGCAGATTTCAACATTTATCATCTAGCTGGCTGTAGAAGAAGTCCCTGTAACACCACGAAAGCCATTCCTGCTGAGAAAGTAGACTTTGAATGCATTATTCTGCGTCCTTTAATTTCTGTCGCAGTTGAACAATCTTATCTTCCCCAGCACGATTCAGGTTAAGAGTGTCAATTGGGTTGCTAATACCACATTCTGAAACTTCCAGTTCGTTCGTCGATTCAGACCTTTCTTCCGTTGAAGTTTCCATAATCCTCCCGATATTTTCCAATGCCCGATCTATATATATATATATATATATATATATATATATATATATATATATATATATATATATATATATATATACTCTATCGAATTATCAATACATATTAACACATGTTATTAAAACATTTAAGACGTAATGGATTTTTCAGTTATTAATATTAATTTCTACTGGAATATGTAGCTTCACTTCATCATTAACTATTTGTACAAAATTTTGACAACTCTTATTAACTTTAAGCCAAAATAAAAGATAATGTTGCCAGTTCTTTGAGTTTTTCTTTTTTCTCCGTGGTTTTTTCAAAATAACTATTAAAGGAGCTTTCAAAAAATCTGGTAACAGCGCAAATATCCACAGATATTTCCGAATTTTGTACCTTTTAACTTACAAATTAGTGAACCGATGAATTTGCATTAATTGACGGAGTTGCTTACTAATTTCATTTTAATTGTAAAGCATAAATAATTAAAATAAACTTTACGTTTAAATTGAACGCTGGTCCACTATTTTGTAGTAGTTGTTGGAAAGCTCAATAAGTTAATGAATGTGCTTTTCAGAGAGAACTTATTTACCAACCGCCAAAATAAGTTTCTCTGTTCAGTGTGACCAATTAGTTTATTTCTGTTTTACAAATAGGGACAGTGCAGTAAAAATAATGAAAAGGGTTACAAGTTACAAATTTGCTATCAAATTAAGTTTGTAAAATTTTTTTATTTTTTATGTACACTTATATAACTACTTTTTCACATTGTTCAGTGTTTTTATATGTTAACACATCCTTAGACCTTCGAGAGTACTAGTTCCCAAATCGTCTCTTCGAAAATTTGTTAATAATTTGTTATGCGACGTCATCATATTAATATTTAATCTCTATTTGTATTGCATGTGTCTATTCTTTCCCTTTTTCTTTGTAGCTTTATGGAATTTATCTAGTGTTTCATATTCAAATTGATTCTAGATTTAACTTTTACAAATACATACATATATACTTTATATACCTACTCTATAGTCCACCATTCCTTATGAGAACAAAGTCATATAGTTTGATTTGAAGCACTGGATGAATCATGAATCTCTTTTTATTACCATTGATATATTTAATGTTTACAAAAGCACGTAATTTCTGGAACAATTATAATTTTACATTAAGAGCTTGAGGATTGAATTGGAAAATAAACGGCAAAATTATTACAAATTCGAATTATCATCTTAAAATTTTGCTTAGATTTTAATCAGATGTTACAGAAAAAACAAGAGTACGTTGGGTGTACATAAAAACCTATTCAAATGCTTAAAAAATAATTGATAACTTAACCGTAATTTATAACAATATATGTACAAAACCGAAATTTCCCATTTATATTCTATGCAAGAAAAATTGTCAAAGAAATGCAGAAAACTTTTCCAGGGACTTTTTAAAATACACGAAGAGGTAAGAAGGAACATTTTGTCCCTTTTGAAACGATTTTTTCACACTATTGCAGATGGCCGAGCTTCAGCTTCAGCTTCAGAACTTCACGCTTTCGTGCGTTTCATTTTTATTCGATCCTCTCTTCACTAACACTTAGACAGCTTTACCAACACATTTACAATTTCTTTTAAATTTATTTAGGGAGCTTTACAACAACAATGCCATAGTAGGTAGATTAAGTTGGTTGCATTTCAATTAAAATAACCGTCATTTTATTTATAAGTTATTTTTAAAATACAATTCGCGTTTATTTAAGGAAAGACATTTGGGCGCATGTAGTCCTCCTCTTCATATATCGTGTGGTTACCTACCAATTTCATTTTAAATATGTAGTGCAGCAAAAACATCATAATTAATTCAACGTTTAAATTGAACTGTTGCCAACTTAATCCACCTACTATGGCATTGTTGTTGTAAGCTCTTCGAGCTCTTTCAAAGCTCTCTGCTCTGTGCTTTTCGGAGTGGAACAGTGGACAGTGGACTGATGATGAAGTTTGCCACTCGGTAGTTGGTAGTTTTCCTGGATAGTATTCCTGGATAGACCAAGATTCTCGGTTAAGGTGGCTCGGCATCGGCACTCGGCAGATGCTCGGTGACTGTTTAACTCGTTGGTTAGGTTCATTTAACGAACATTTCTTGAATTTCTGATTTTTTGACTTGCTGTTTCTTTGGAAGGGAGCAATTGTTTCCATAAGAATTTTGTGTTACCACAAAGAAATTGGGAACAACGATTTATGTAAGAAACGAAAGCTAGTGAGTAACTTAAATTCATTTCGTAGTCAAGCACCCACAGCCATTTCGTGCAGGGCGTTTAGTATCGGTAATCTTGTGCTGACTGTGATTTTAGAGTGTTCATTAGATTTTGGTGGTACGTTCGTGCACACATAAATTCCAGATATTTTGTACTATAAAGAGACGCAAACACGGTGTAAAACGTCGGCCAGTTCATGAGGAGAGCAAGATTGTGATCAATACGAGCACGAAGAAAAATTGATAAAAGGAATTTGATAAAAGCATCCTATATGTGTGTGGTGCTTTGTTGCTGGGAGTCTGTAGTGCTTTGCCCGGGAGCCCTGTGGCTGTGAACCAACTCTAGATTTTAGAGAACCATGTCAAAGAATTTAATAGCCAGGTTTTCTTTCGTGAAGCATTAATAAAACGCATTTTCTACGTAAAATCGATAGTTACGTTGGGATTCAGACAGCAGTGGGAAGTTGAAACGCTCGGAAAATTCCTGTTGAAAGGAATAAAGAAGTTCTCAAGTGCAGTGACGCGCAACCGTTAGTTAAGGTCTGTTTAAAAGTGCAATTCACATAATATATCGCGCTTTTTTTAACATATAACATACTTGTCCGTAGAGTCGAAAATAAAAAAATCCAATTTTAGCCATAATTTTCATCTTGTACCGTGATATTGGTGTATTGAAGTGTAAGTTAGTTTTTATTGTTTTCTGACCGAATTTTTGCACGCAACCAGAATGTTCAGTGCTTTTTCATATTTGTGGTTTTGTTCCTTCATACATATTTTGTAGATAATAAGCAAAGAAAAAAACGGTAGTAAAAAAAAGTCTCTTTAAGAAGTGATTTCTAGTGCCAGTGCTCGGAAGTATTATAAAACATCCATCAAAACAAGTTGATGGTACAGTAGTGTTATACATTGAACCTCGAGCAGAAGGAAATCAATCGTTCACGTTTTTTTTATTAACGGATTAATAAAAGATTGGATTCATGTTCTGGATTTGGCTTCAAGATCACTGTTAAAAGGTGAGTGTTGTTAGAATATGTATCAATTAATGACCCTGTTTATTACAAGTGTGAATGCGAGCAGAAAGTTAGTTAAACCTAAATTGATATTGAAAGTAACAAATATCCAAAACTGAATCGAACTTTTAAATTGCATTTAACCTGCATAAAATCATCACACTACCCTGCAAACATCTACTAATTAATATTGTAAAATAAAATGGCATAACATCTTAAGTTTATTTAAAGAAAATTTCAGGAGCGCTGACAAAATATGTAGGTAAAAAATTAAACTAAGTGTTTAATTTGATGGTGTTATACTGGTAATAATAATAATTTCGGATTAAATGTACTAACGCTATTACTGCTCGTTATTATCGTGTTTTTCTAATGTCGGCTTAGGTTATTATGCCTTGAAAGAAGTGAAATATCGTTCACAGAATCTTTGAATGCCCAATATAACTAAACAAATATTCGAATATAATATAATATTTCGAGTTTGATGGTTAAGTACAATATCGGACCGAGTGCGCGTGGAAAAAGTGAAAAATGAAGGATTGGTATAAAAAATCGAAATAAAAGAAATCCTGTATTTGATAGTCACATGGTAGTTACACTCGGGCGGGTGAAAATTTGTTTAAAAAATTTAACTTAATTAATTGAACGATTTCTCAATTTTACCGTTTTTAGGTGTATTTTTTATCCACTGCACCGCTACCGGCCGGAATAATTAATGAACGTTATAACTAACAATTACTCAATTCGATTGAAAATTACCGAAGATAAATTTTTTTAAAAATTTTTAAAATTGGTTGGTTTTCATACAAATCGTACAGTTTTTACTTTTTCCCACATTTGATTATAGACAACCCCATCTTTTAGTATGAAATAAGGGGTGGATTTTTATATTTTTTAACTAAAACATGCTAATATATTTTAAAATTTAAATCATGAAAATCGGTTCAGTGGTTGTTAAGTTAGAAACCAAAGAGCAATTTACGAGGCTCCTTTGGTACTATGGCCAGTCGTTGTTAATAAGAGAACTTTTATAGATTTTTATTACTTATCCCTTTTCTGCTCGATAAGGCCTAAAATATTGCGATACATTATGTACCTCGATATATCATACGCTTTTAGTTAGAGTAGAAAGAACATTCAATTTCCCTAATTCCCCTAATAAAAGTCAGTCATCTATTTAATGTAAAATTCAAAGTTCATTATTTATGTTTATAAGCAGATATAAAAATGTTGATATGTTATGTTGTGAATTGTGGATTTAAAATTACTAGATTGCATAACATTTCATATGTCCCACCGACGTCATTGTAATTTACGAGCAAGATCTCTTTGGAATGTTATTGCTAAAATATGTGATCAACGAAAATTATGTCGAAATATTTTCCGCTGCAACAATTTTGTTCCCACGCATAACGCCTGCATAAAAATATATTATATTAAAGGCAACTAAATTTATGTGGTCATCAATTTTTCAGATGATCGTCCGTAATTTAAATGCAAAAATGAAGTGACCGATATTTTCATTTTCTTTGAGGAAAATAATGAATTATTGATAAAAGTCCTATACGTAATTCTGTCAGAAGAAAAAATTTGTTTTGATATACATATTTGCAAGAAAAATTAAAGCACGCTCCTTTTTAGAGCATCCGCAAATACATAAATATATTGTTTTTCATAGAGAAGCTAATATTTGACTAAAAGTTAAAAACAGTGAAGCGATTGCCTTTGGCACAGTTTCGATAGTAATGGAAATCGATCAGTCAAAATACTCAAAATACATATAATGCATGTAATTAATAAGATTCTTTAAATATTTGTGAACATGTTTTTTCGATTTTCCCCACCACTACCACATCCAAAAATATAATAGTCGCAGGAAGTGCTTATTGGTGAACAAATTAATTTATTTCATCCTTTTATCTTCATCTTTTAGTAATCGCTTTTCAGAAAATGATTGTCTAATGAGACAAAGGGAAAACACAAGCAGACAGACAAGAGAAACTCCTCACTCGATTAGTCGAAGATTAATTATAGTATAAGTAGTGAGATGAGCGATCGAGAGGAGGTTGCTAGATTCACCCTGTAGCATTGGGCAAGAAGTTGTTAGATTTTTGATTCGAGAAATGTGTTTTGCTAAGTTGAGGTACATATATTTCCCCTGTTACATACTAAAAGGTTAGTATTGTTAATAAAGCCGTTATTCCCCGAGCTAACCCATAGGGTATGTCTGGCAGCAGGTTGTCGTTGCACATCAAGCTCGAATTCTTCTGGCGGTGCTGCTCTGTGGTTGTTTGCAATTCTAATTTAATTACGATTGGGCTGAAATTAGATACAAAACAAACGTTAATATGCTTACTAACTAGGATAAATTTTCTAGGCTCCGGGTTATTGGTATCATAGAATAGGTTAAAGTTCTTGTCTGTAGCCCTTGATGGCCGAGTCTTTGACTCAGAGCTCTGGACGCATAGACTAAGGAAATATTTTGAGAACTCCCATCTGATGATCCGATATCCTGTAACGGATTCCAAAGAATTAAAATAACGAAGAGCTCCTCCTTGGTTAGTAAAAAGATAGTCGACTACCATTTCCGACAGTTTGGCCTATTCCACGCATCCGGGCTCAACTTCCCGCCACTAGCCTTCTCGTCCAGCAGCGCTTTTTGAAGGTGATGCCTCACTACGTCCCTTAGCTGTTTATTTCACCTACCACCGGTTTTGGTGCCCTTTCCATCAACATATGTTCGCTGAATTAGTTTCGGAGCACGCTTATTCATTTTGACTGCGAGAACGACCTCTTCTTGAGATCTGTTCCTCTTTGCCGTCACTTGGAGTAGTTGTTGCTGCTTTTGCTGTTTGAGTCCCTTTTTAAAATCTTGAACAACCGACTGGCATATCTCTGAATCTTGTCTTATGAACTGTACTTTCCTCCTCATTCTTAACACTCTTGCCGAGGATGAAAAGAGCCATTTTTAGTTATTTTCGAGTATATATAAATTATCACACTAAACTAAAAATTAAAAGCAAAAAATAAGCCCTCAAATAACTGTGGGGCAGCAGTCGACTGAAGTCGCGACTCCCGCATCAACCAAGACACTGCCTGAGAAATCCCTTCAACCGCAGCCTGGAGAAATCCATATCGAAATAGGCGAAATTTTGGTTGAAGAGGTGAGACATCGACGTGATGGGCTCCATATAGAGTTCGTCTGCAGGACGAATCAGATCGCTGTGCCGGTCTAAGCGCGATAGCACCAGGACAAGAAGGTGGGTAGTCGCCTACTCCGGAGGCGAGAGAGTCACTGTTCGAAGGTTCAGTAGGCATAGGAGGGATCGGTGGACTTCCCTTGTCATTACATTAAGGCGTTACTTCTTTTTGAGACTGAGTTTGTCAATGGTAAAGTGAAACAAAAAATCCAGTCCGTCTTTGGGATGTTGTCTAGATATTTAATTTTCCTCATTCCCCTGACCGTAATTTCCCTCCAAATATAGCCATGCTGTCGCAATATAGGTTTTGGCTACATCATAAGGAAAGATATTAAAACTGCCAAGTACAGGCTGTGTTACATTTGTTTCAAAACTTATGTTCCAGATCTACTTTTTTGAGTTTGGAATTGGAGTGGACCTTGGAACCGTAAACTTGTAGAACAGAACTTGGCTCGTTTTCTTACTTTTATGTTTGTGGTGTTTTTATTTACCTTTTGTGCTGTGGTTAGAAAAAATGTTTCCAAACCACTACATAAGAATTAGGAACCAAAGGAAAAGATAGTTTTCTCCATGTGTAGAATCGTTTTCATGTGTAAGTTTTAAACATGACAATATTAGGTAAACGGATCTGGTAGCAAACCCCGAAAGAAAAATGCCGAACGTCAGAACCCCGAAAAACGAAATCCCGAAAGGTAAAATCCCGAAAAAATCCCAAACACAATCCGGAAAGCTTTTCGTGAGGGGCGCGGCAATTATTTAGTAGAGGATTATAAAATTATATTAACATAAGAAGTAATGCTATTGTCTAAATGGTTTCCATTAATTTCTATTCTATATTTTTCTGTTAATCAAATCAAATAAGATGATTACAAATTTTCAATGCACTTGTTTGTGGTGGCAGTAGTTATTTAAAAAACGAAAATTATCTGACATAAAGATTTTTTTTAAGTTACTACGTAACCCAATCGTGCCTAAACCTTGACTCTTTCTGGTCCGTTAAAGCTCTCGTGGTGGGTCTTGACAAGTACGACGTTATCTACTGCAAACTGCATTAAAAAGCATAACTTTTTATGAATTTTATTGTACTTTATAGTTTTTTTTGTTGATAGTTACTTAAGTTTTGCAAAGAAAACATTTTATGATACATATTTGGTACATATGGGATTTCTTATATATTATTTTAATTTCGGTCTATATCAAATTGTGTCAGATTTTGTGGTTTTGTACTATTATATTTAGTAGAACTTTTACTTTTTGCTTTCCGTAAGTAGGGGGAAATACGTTTTGTTAACTCGATTAAGTCGATAGTAAGTATTATAGGTTAGAATGTTAAGTAATTCATTCAGAAATACAAATGCTACTTATAGGATTGAGTCTGGTCTACATTGTTCCTCTTCGTAGGCACTTAACTGATAATGCCTATATCTGTGACAGAACACATAAGCTTTGTAAAAAGTGCATGCAAATTATGTGGAGGTGACACGATTTTGAATTGTTGATCTGTTCTTCTTGTTGTTTGTACGCACTTGTCCCAGTATTCTTATTTCTATCGTTATCTGAGACTGTTGCATGACTCCTTTTTTCTTGAAATTATTTCTCTCAGTAAATCAAAGAATTAATTTTTATCTATAAAACTTATTTTTGAATAGGTGTAAATAATTAATATAATTTATGAAAAGTAGTATATGTAAACTATTTAAATTTAGAAGTTATCTTAAAGCTTTCAACTAAATGTGATACAGGGTATTGGCAAGCATTGAGGCTCACGTCCGATTTCTATAAAAAAGAGATATAGTACAATCTGTCAAAAAATTGGCCTGGTTGAAACTTTCTTAAAAAAGTTCGATTGACTTAAAATTTAAATTCAAATTAATGCGTTTCATTTGATTAGTATAGAAAGGAACCGAAGTTCGATACAAAAACAAAATATCAGTCAAGGAAATATAATTGGAACCACGAAACTTAATCTAAAATTTCTTGTTTTTAATTCTTAAAACTTAAAAAATAATTCACATATTTTTAAAATCAGTTAATTTTTGCAGATGAAGGATATTTGGCTTAACATTTTACGTGAAAAATATTTAAATAAAAAGCAATTGAATTTGGTTAGTTGGATGAAGCGGTGACTCGGGCAGCTCTGTCAGTCTGCAAATCTTAACACGAATGTGCTTTTTTTATAAGGGAGATAGGCGTAAGGGATACAACTGCATCCGTTAAAGCCCACTGCACATATTGGCAAGTATAAGAGTGGATGAGCAGGTAAACTTAAGAAATCTCTTTAGTTCCCATTACCACTTGTGGGGCTTGGGCAAGAGAAGAACTTTACCGGATCCGAGACAACTATTGCATGTGGACTTACAATTTAGAGTGGACTGCGCAGCACCGACATTACTCTGCAATCAATGGCATCTGTTTGTCTGTTCGGTAGAAGTTTTGTAATCGGTTTTAAACTAACTTCCTAATGAGGAGATAGTCCTGAAAATTTGTTATAGTGCATTTTTAATATGTATGAAAATACTTATAAGATTTAAAATAAAAAACGTGAGAAATTATTTTATATTTTTTAGTCCGTTTTAAAGATACCGTCTTTAAAACGGACTAAAAAAATATTAAATAACTTAAATTTTTAAATTATTTAATTAAATATTATTATTTAAATAAAATTATTAATATAATCTGTTGGGACCTCCTGCATGAAGGTCCTTTACGTTATCGTCACATACTAAAAATTAAAATAGCGACACGGCAAAATAACGTGCTCTTTATGCGCTAATTTTGTGCCCAAATAAAAAAATTTGTGCTCGATAATTAACCCGGCAAATTACAGTTGTAATTTCCCGTGCCAGCTATCGGAAAGCTAGCACTGCCTCTCCCCTGGTGAAGTTATACTTGGCCTTGGATAAAACTAACAGCGTTAAAATTAAGTGCTATTTATGTGCTTCAAAATAGCCAGTACCGATTTTCAAAAAAAATCATCCCTTGCAGAAAAAACAACCCCTATAAGAAATTTATCATTCTATGCCCGCGGGCAAGTGAGCTTTTAAGCTTTTATTAATTCGTATATGGACTTGTTTGGCAATTTACGAAAACGAAATCTTCGAAATTCAGAAATAATCATTTCTTTCTTCCCTCTTTGGCGTTTGAATTTTTCACACCCCCTTTCCAACAGTACACTACATAATATGAGCAATGCTTAAAAGTTTTTTAAGATATTGTATAATTGCTTACAAAAGTACTTAAAACTAAAGATTTTTTCAACTTGTGTACGTTTTAAGGATTAAAAAACGCAAAAACAACAAACCGAACACAGCCAAACAAGTGCTTATACGAATTAATAAAAGCTTAAAAGCTCACTTGCCCGCGGACATAGAATGATATCTTATAGGGGTTGTTTTATATGCAAGAGATAATTTTTTCGAAAATCGGTCCCGGCTATTTTAAAGCAGATAAATAGCACTTAATTTTAACGCTGTTAGTTTTTATCCAAGGCCAAGTATAACCCCGCCAGGGGAGAAGCGGTGCTAGCTTTCCGATAGCTGGCACCGGAAATTACAACTGTGATTTGCCGCGTTAATTATGGAGCACACATTTTTTCATTTGGGCACAAAATTAGCCCATAACGAGCCCATAAAGATACTCTTCAGTAGACTCGCTATCCTTTAAGGGTGTTCCGAGCTTTCACTGGGCAGTCGAATCTGTGTTCCGAATACAGCTTTAGAGGGTGTCTGTACTGTTGAATTATAGATGGCTATTCGGTAAGCTAATAGAAATATCGGAATGTAGCTATCCCAATCCCGTTGATGTTCATCAACTACACTTCTTAATTGTTCGATTACGGTTTTATTAAATCTCTCAACCATCCTGTCAGATTGTGAGTGGTGTTGTCCGCGCCTTTTTTATTACAAGAATGTCGCAAACCTTTAGGAATACATGAGAGTCAAAGTTTCGTCCTTGGTCGGAACGCCATCCTGTTCGTCACAAATTCACTTGCTAATTGCAAACGGCATTATGACTTGTCGGGTGTCTCTCATTTGCGCTTCAATATTCCGCCTTCAAGACACAACGAATGCCTTTGCGTCTAGTTGATCTTCAATGTTGCACTTCCGTCTTAATCATCTTTACATTGGGGCCTTTCGTTATCCTTTTTTGGACTGTTTGAAACTCTTCCTTATTTCATCCTGTTAAGGGTCATAATTTGCACAGACCCATGGTCGGATTTTTCTTTCAAATGAGTACTTGCACTCTCGATTACATGGCCGTCGTGAGAGTGCATATGCATTTTCATGGGATCTGCCTTTCTTATAAATACTTTTAAAATCATATGATTGGAGTCTTTCCAGTCATCTTGCAACTTGCCCTTCAGTTCCCATGAATTTTAAATTATGTTAACCACTTCAGGGCTGCATGATCTAAGCGAGGGTTAATTTCAAACCATAGAGTAATTTATGAAAATTCTTCATTGAATCAAAAGAGAACAGTTCTTTTCTTGTGAGACAGTAAATTCGTTTTTGTTTTCACAGAGCTTTGCTGCAGTACCCCACGCATTTCTTGCCCATTTCCTTCCTCTTACAGCCACACCAATCCCAACATTACTTAAAACTTCTTCGAATTACATTGATGTCATCCAAATATGTTAGGCTGGTTTCCAAGTCAAACCTTGTAAGACGCATTCTACTAAGTGCTCGAATGCTGCTGGAGCATTGCAAAGTCCGGAGTGAATAACTTTGAATTTCCCTAATCCACTCCCACCGAAAATACCGTTTTTAAGTCCAATGTCGAAAACTACTTGCATGCTGACAAGGTATCTGTTCGAGCACCATCATCATTCAAAATTATTTCGGATATTTTGTATATTCAGTCACGTATTTGTTTAAGCTTCTTTCTATTGTTTCAATTTTACCGAAATTCTCTTAATATGTAAAGTAACTATTTGCCTATGTAGAATTTATTTCATTAGAGCCATTTGCTCAGCTACCGTTTTTTTCCATTGTACCTACTGTATGTAAACTTAGTCTTTCGTTAGCACGGACATAGGTTAGATCGAGAATAAATTTAGAGTCAAACAAATCGGATGTGTTTTATTTCTACCAAATTGTTCGATACTAATTCATTTAAATATAATTATAATTGTTGTTCGCTAACAGTATCTGTCTTGTCATAGTCGACGGGATCTTGTACTGTCGCCCTTCTTCTTTACATCCACGTACTCTTCTATTGGACCTTGTCTACTTTTTTAATATAATAATACTTAAATAACTCTGCATATAGTATTAATTATTTCCTAGAAAATCATTTGAAAGGAAATAGCTTGTTCCCTGCACAGAGGATCGATACAAATGAGTTTTAGACTATCGATATCGAATGTCTTTATAACGTTAAAATTTTTGTTTGAAACATGTTTTTCGATTGGGTTTGTGCCATTTAATCTTAAATATTATCCCATCATATTTGCAATGATTTTTTACAATAAATATGATGAATTTATATTGAATTATCAAAATAAATTTTTCCAAAGAAATTTTTATAAGCAAAACTCAATAAAATAAAACCAACATAAAGCAAATTACTAAGGGTTCATTGATCTGCGAGGTTAGATTACTTAATTCGCTTTCATTAAGAGGCTTGAAATTCATTGATAAGGTTTGTTGCTATATTCAAAAGTAACTGACCAAACAGTTCCACATCAGAAGCGAATTCAAGCAGCGAACCTGTTTTTGCGCGCATACATCTTTGAGTCCATGCGGACCGGGTGGGTAAGTATATGAGACGATTTTCTTACAAATATTTTTACTCAGCAACCTAAACAGGTTTTAACACCTGATTACGTTTTATGGATGTATAGCTGGGTTAATTTATGGTAAAGAAGAACATGAAAAAGTCAACCTTAAGAGGAAACTTAAAACTGCCTTAGCTTCTATAAAAGGAAGAACAGCAATTTATTCCCGCGTGTATGGTTTAACGGCCGAAAAAGAGAGTGAACTCGTAGTAAAGGTTTGCAGTGAAGCGCCTTCTTGTGTTTACCTCAGAGGGGGAAGACTTAAAACTGCCTTCTTGAATGTATGCCGCATGCGCTGGCGTAGACCTATGGTGTGGTTGAAAGAATTTAGAGAACTATTGAAAGCTCTGTTCCGTTGGATATAGTTTACAATTTGACAATTTGAAGTGTAACAGTTTTTCTGAGCTGACCAGAAGTGTATTTGACCTTTTAAACTCATAATTGTTTATCATCTTTGGTCCAAATAAATATGTACCAAGAAAGATTTTATATTCTCTTTATGTGCACATTAGCACTTTTCTGACATAGCAAAATAAAGAAGTTTCTTATACATTTTTGCTGACCGTTGCAGCAAATTATGACTTTCTTGTTGTTTTCTGACCCGTTTTAGTTATTATGGAGCTTGGGAGAAATGGTGGTCATAGAAGCGTGAAGCCAACAGGTGGTCATTGTGTGAGAATTGTAAATGAATGACTGCAGAATTATTTACTTGAATTTTTTACTTAAGTTGCAGGGTTCTATACAGTTATTACGTTCTATAGCTTTACCATGAATTATAATTAGGCCATAACATAAGAAAGAAATTCTCTTCCATTTTTATCTGAACAAATATATGCGAAAGAAAGAAAAACTTGCAGGCATGGAATAGCACCTTTAAATTTGAAAAAAATTGTGTAGTCCATCTTATCTTATGTTAATAATAAACAAAATGAGAGCATTTGAATTCACATATCTGAGAGTTTGCAAATTTTATAATTTATTATATTATTATAATAATTATCTCACGCGCATTATTTATAGCTCGGTGTAAACTGTGACTGGTGATATGACCAAAATGATCGATATTTTTCATAACTATCACTCTTTTATATATTCCAGATGTTGCGAATAATTTACGAATAGTAATAATTAATTTTCCTCGATTTCTTTAACTAAAATTATTTTTGAGAGGACTTTATATATATATTCCAGGACTATATATATATATATATTCCAGGTAATTCCAGGTATATTCTTCTTGCTGCAATCCCAATTAAGCTAACAAATTCGTCTCTACTGGTAACTGGCTTTGAATAAACTTAATCATTTATTTATATTATATTTATAGTGGCGGAGCACATTTCGAATAGCTTTTGTAACATATTTAGATTAATTGTAAAAAGTTTCGAAGTCTATAAAAGATTTTTAGAGTAAATTTAAGTTCAATTTCTTTAAATTGCATATTATAATATTCCACAGAAGATTTTTTAGGTATAAATTTCTCCATCCTTTCCTACCTGTACGTACATGTACCGTTTTGGAAAGGCAATAAAATAGGATACAAATAAAAAGCAGGTTTATTCATTACATGAATTTCGGAGAAAATTTCGGTAAATGCTAAATTCTAGGTAACCTCTGCGTTGAGTAGATTAAACGTTAAAAATAAAATAGTGATGTACAGACCATGAAATTTGTAGATTTATGAATCACCCTATAACTTCCAAACGGTTAAGATTGCCCCCCCCCTAACTTTTGATCTACTCAACAAATTTGTTTCGCGATTACCTAAAATTACATATTATATACAATTATTATATATATATATATATATTCTTGTTCAGGATGACAAACTAAACTACCTACTCAACAAATTTGCAGTTGATAGGAGTTGTGGTATTTAACCGATGTAATTACTTAAGATCAGGATTTGCAATCCCGCGGGATGTTTAAAACCCTAAGAAAATTTTAAAAGCGTCCTTCAATTATATATCTTTATATATACTTGATTACTAAAATTTTGCGATGATCGGAGCTGTGAGGGTTAAATGACACAATTACTGAATTTCATATTTTTGACGAGTAATTTAAATTTTTGTTTATGACGTATTAACCACCACCGTTCAAAGTTTGAAAATCTGCTATGCAGATGCACTTATCCAATTCGAAACCTTTTTCAAGATGTCTAAAGTTAGCAGAATAAAATGGTCAGAACCAAAATGTCAATACAAAAAATTAAATATCTCATTAAAGGCTAATTAAGTGCCCAACTGTCAATTTAAGTGCTCTTATATATTTTTAAAAAATTATGTTCTTCTAACTTTTTCATATATAATAACTCTTGAAAAAGTTAGCAGAGCAAGTCAGAACAAAATGGGCAGAACAAAAATTTTAATACAAAAAAATAAAAGGCTCATTACAGGCTAATTAAGTACCTAACTGTCAATAGATCGATTTTGCAGCAATGTTCCCTTCCAATTCATCCGAAATTTTTCCCAGTTTGTATTGGGCTTTGAGACGATTTTATCCGATGGCAACACGATGTTATTTCTGTAATTTAACAGGGAATTTACCAATATACTTGGGCTTATTCGGGGAATCCTTACTTGGGGAGGCATTGTAAGAAAGACACATGAAACAGCGACGCACAACAATCCCAGATACTGGCAGTTAGGAACGTTGGTAAGCCCTTAGAATAAAGAACTAGTTGTGGTATTAACAATACAGGCGTAATCTATATCAGATTATTAATTTTCAGTTCCTGGAGCAGCTTCACTCACAGATAGGAATTTTATACACTACAGCGCTTCCTCTAGTTCTTTATTCTAAGGGTAAAGGCTGGATCACAATGTGGCGCTGGCGCTCGTAGCTGGCGCCCGGAAATGTCAAATTTGGCGCGCGCCAAAAGTTAAAAATATTGAACTTTGCGCTACAGCGCCAGCTACACATTGGACCGCCATCTCTTAATTTCCATATTTTTAACTTTTGACAGATCTGGCTACCGCGCCAGCTACGAGTGCCAGCTACGAGCGCCAGCAGCACATTGTGTTCCGCACTTAAGACTGCTGTCGCGTGAACGGATGCGATTCAAAGAATTACACGAATTCAAAAGATCAAGCCTGCATGATATTTTTTAGAAAGAATAAACTAAATTTTTAATATTTATTATTACAATTATTTAAGGTACTTATTACATGGAGAAGAACAAGGAACAAGAACTACCACCCTTCTGGTGGCTTGAACTGGATGCTCTGCTAACTTTTTCAAAATTAAATTGACAGTTGGGCACTTAATAGCCTTTAATGAGCCTTTTAATTTTTTGCATTAAAATTTTGGTTCGGCCCATTTTGTTCTGCTAACTTTAGACATCTGATCAAGATGCCTACTAGTAATATTTTTGACATGAATTTAATTTAATTTTGAATTAATTAAAAGTGAAATGTGTGGTGTTTTCAAGAACTTATTTCTAGCTATAAACCATTTATGCATGAGTGCCAACTTCAATTTCAATTAAACAAGAACTCATTTCCTTGACCCAATTGAAAAATGATGAAAAATTTGGTGACCACAAGTTTGGTGTATCCTTATGAATCCCAAAAGCTGGCCATTGTCGCTTGTGTGGTTCAGTTTCATTATGAACAGCAATCAAATCTCTTTCATTTCATATTCATAAAATCTGTTTTCATAGTATAGCAATATTGTTAGTTGTCTTGTGCATTTCTTGTGCAGATATGATAGTAAAAAGCACTTTCAAAATTTTCCTGTGCCAAGTTTCCGGCTATTTTTGCTTCATCAATACTGTTTTTGTCCAGATATTGAAACTTTCCATATAAATTAAATCGAACACATTCACATTGTTCCAAAAGAACTTTTACATTACACCAAGGATCAATATTTATGGATATTAGTTTTTAGATTCAGTAACGTTTGTTTAAATTTATATTTGGCTCGTGATAGTGTTTGTTCTATTTTTACGTGCATACCGTACTTTCCTTGAAATAACATCTCATATCCAGTTCTGCGTAGCCCATTTCTCCAGTAGCGTTGATTGAACTAAAGATTAATGTCAGACATGAAAGGATTTTTGAGCGGTTGAGCATCGAAATTATTTTCGGAGAAGAAGAATGAATTACTTCGGTCGTTATTTTATATTTTGACTGGGAGTGATAAATAATAATGAAATAATGTCTAAAAATAAAAATGAGTCTAAATGTAAGGTGTAACAATTACAACAAAAATAAAACAAAAAAATAGATAAGAGACTAAAACAAAGAGAATAAAAAAAGTTACAAAATAAATAATGACAGACGCAGACGCAGAAAACAAACAAAAAGGCAGTGAATAGGAATAAAAGCGAAAATGTCAAAAAGAAAAAATAGAAAAAAATATTGGGAAAGCTGACTTTTAACGCGTTCTCTAGATAAGTCAAAATCATGTTGTTATTAACCGATTTCTCAAAAACAAAGAGGTTCTAAGTTCGACGTGTTTTTTATTTTTTTTTTATTTCTGACCGGGCATAACTTTACAACGCGGTAACCGATTTTGATGATTCTTTTTTTGTTGGGTAGAGTATGTTCACCGATTGGTACCATGTCAAAAAAATTTTGGTTGGTTGGGCGTGGGGGGTGGGAGTGAAACCTAACTTTGTAACGCGTGGACCGATTTGGATGGTTCTTTTTTTGCTGTACAGAGTATGATCCTCCATTGCTAATAAGAGAAAAAAATTTGTCCTAAGGTGGGGGGAGGGGTAGTCTAACTTCGTAACGCGTGGACCGATTTGGATAATTCTTTTTCTGTTGGGTATGTTCCTTGATTGATACCACGAGAAACAAAATATTAGTGGGATGCAGGGGAAGGGGTTGAACCTAACTCTTTAATGCGTGGACCGATTTGGATGGTTCTTTATCCGTTGTATAGATACCAAATAGAAAAAGAATTATCCAAATCGGTCCACGCGTTACGAAGATAGACTACCCCTCCCCCCCCCCCCCCAGCTTTCATCATAGGACCAAATTATTCTCCCATTAGCAATGGGGGATCATACTCTATAAAACAGAAAAAGAACCATCAAAATCGGACCACGCGTTACAAAGTTAGATTCCACCCCCATCCTCCCAAAAATTTTTTCACCTGGTATCAACCACGGAACATACTTTACCGAACAGAAAAAGAATTATCCAAATCGGTCCACGCTTTACAAAGTTAGACTACCCCTCCCCCCACCCTAGGCCAACTTTTTTATCTCCTATTACCAATGGGGGATCATACTCTGTACAACAAAAAAAGAACCATCCAAATCGGACCACGCGTTACTAAGTCAGGTTTCACGACCACCCCCCACCCCCACCCTACCAAAATTTTTTTGACATGATACCAATCGGTGAACATACTCTACCCAACAAAAAAAGAATCATCAATATCGGTCGACGTGTTACGAAGTTATGCCCGACCAGACATAAAAAAAAAATATAAAAAAAAAAATACGCGTCGAACTTAGAACCTCTTTGCTTTTGGGAAGTCGGTTAAAAGCACATCTTACGGTTACGCGATTGTTGCAATGAGTCTTGTATCTCACTAGCTAGATCGTCTAAACTGATATATCCATCAACAAAAGGAATTTCTTGCTGTGTGATTTATACGATGTGGCCAACCCTTTGATGCGATGGCATGGTTTTGGTCGGGAGGGAATTAGGGTAAGGGAGTGGATTATTTTAATATCTTAATAAAAACTAGCAGGAAGACCTGGTCTCGAACCCGGGATGCATGGTGGTCGTGCCGCTCAACGAATTGATTCAACTCCGTCTTATGTCGAAATAAAATCTCAGCTGCGACTTTAAAGGATAATTAAAGCCTCAAATAGCTTTATACAAAAATATTGGCTCTCGGGCTTTCAAGTAGACAAAATCAAAAGCACTATAATGATGTTTGCATTAAACTGCCGTTATTTCAACAAGAAATAACTAGTTTTTCGTTAGAAGAGAACTACCGACTATACTAGTTTTCTTTCTCGAGTTCCTGTAACCCCTTGTGGGGCATGATATCACGCTAAATCCTTTCACGCTAAGGCCTGATGATGACTTAAGAGGTCGATACGCGTTGCTTATCTTAAATCGAAAAAATAAATTTTTGTAGAAAAAGCAAGTTGTTTTTTTGTTCATCACTTAAAGTACATATTTTTAGTGATTATGTTTGTTATTTTTGAATTTTTGAACGAAAAAGTTCCAAGGAAATTGGAGTCGCCAAATAAAATGAAACATATCTAGGTGATTCTCATTAAGTCCTCCATTAATTGCCGACAGAATTTTTAAAATTTCATTTTTAACCGACTTCCCAAAAACAAAGAGGTTCTAAGTTCGACGCGTATTTTTTTATTTTTTATTTTTTTTTATTTATTTTTTTTTTTTATGTCTGACCGGGCATAAATTCGTAACGTGTCGACCGATTTTAATGATTCTTTTTCATGATTCCCCATTGCTAACAGGAGAAAAAAAAGTTGGCCTAGAGTGGGGGGAGGGGTAGTCTAAATTTGTAACGCGTGGACCGATTTGGATAATTCTCTTTCTATTGAGTAGGATATGATCCTTGGTTGATACTACGAGAAAACAAATGTTGCTGGGGTGGGGGTGGGAGAAGGGGGTGGAACCTAACTTCGTAAGGCGTGGATCGATTTGGATGCTTCTTTTGCTGTTGTATAGAGTGTGCTCCCCCATTGCTAATTTTGTCCTATGGTGGTGGTGGGCGAGGAGAGGGGTAGAAACTTCGTGAACCGATTTCGATGATTCCTTTTCTGTTCGGTAGAGTATGTTCCTTGATTGATACCATGAGAAAAAAAGTTTAGTGGAATGGGGGTGGGGTATGGGGTTAAAACAAACGTGTAACGTGTGGACCGATTTGGGTGGTTCTTTGTTCGTTGTATAGAGTAGAAGACACTAAAAAGTGTAAAATAAAACAGTTTTTAAAAAAAAAAGTTGAACCGACTTCACAAAAAGCGCTAAAAAGCATAAAATAATTTTTAATTTTATATCTATTACGACATTTTGAAGTCGGTGCAAATTAAACAACTACATAACCACAATTAAAAATAATACAAAATATTACCTGAACGTTTCAGCTTACGGGATAATAAAAAATGACGATTATATATTTTTGTTGTAGTTGTTTGGTTTGTTTGATTTGCACCGACTTCAAAATGTCGTAATAGATATAAAATTAAAAATTATTTTATGCTTTTTAGCGCTTTTTGTGAAGTCGGTTCAACTTTTTTTTAAAAACTATTTTATTATTCATTTCTAAACCACAAACACAGTTATTTTTGGACACTTAGAATTTTCACTAGAAAAAAACAGTTATTTTGGACTTTTTATTTTTCCAGTCTAAAGTAAAAGTTCCATTCAACTTTTATTTTTTCTGTTTAATGAAAACTGTTAAAAAGATCTTTTATTTTTTGTGGCAAAAATAACTGGTCCATTTGAACTTTTAGTTTTTTCAGACTGACGAAAACTGCTAAGAAAAACTTTTATTTTTTTCTGGCAAAAATAACTTGTCCATTTGAACTTTTATTTTTTCAGCTTGTTAAAAACTATTAAATAACTCTTTTATTTTTTGTGGTACAAATCTTTTGCTGCTTACTTGTTTATTTAGTTACATTTTTACAGTTATTTTTATAGCTGCACTAAAAAATCTTAAATAAATGCCAAATGGACCAGTTATTTTTGCCAGAAAAAAATAAAAGTTCTTTTTAACAGTTTTCGTTGCCCCACCACAGCAATTTATAAAACTCTGTTACAGGATTTTTTACAACGCATGGACAAAAAAAATTTCGTTTTTCTGCCAATATGTCCTAGACAGACGACTTACTCCAATGATCATCTTTGTATTAATGAGCATTGCATCACTCATGTGTCATGTTTAATTATTGCAAATGAGCATTGTATTCATTATTGCATCGAGTTACGTCCTCCATTCATAATTGGAATGAAATCATTATTTTCTTTAGAATTTGCAGGGCTCGCGGCGTCTGATAGTAACAATTAAGTAGAAAAAGCATAGGGGAATAAAAGATTATGCGTACAAACTTTCACATTTAGTCGTTGCAATGAAATTTTTTTCCTGTTGTCACAATAAGCATCCAGAATCACTATTCTGGTTGTTGATATGGAAGGAGATATTAAGAAAAAAATTAAAATTAAAATTCAAATTATTTATTAACTTATATCCTAAATACAAGTCAACTAGCTTATTGCGCTTGGGAAGCTATTACATTATTTATTTTCTTTAGCTTATTTATTCTATTTGTACAGTTCCGTTTGATATTTTTTTTTTTAATTTATAATTTAATTTATCTAATTTGTTGTTATTCGTATCTATTCATTTTTACTTCATATTTATTTTTTGTACTTCATTTTTACCCATTTTAGTTCCTGGTTTAGTTCTTAGTTCTATTTGTTTTGTATAATTCATTCGGTTTATCTTAGTTTTTGTTTACAATTTATTTTCTTTTCCTTACCACATATTATGGTTTAGTTCATAAGTTATTCCTAAGTTCTATTCGTTTCGTATAATTTTTGACATATCTACGTTCTAGTTAAAATTTTTTTTTCTATCCATTATAATTGATACAGTTTGTTTTACATCACAGTTTGTTTCGCATAATTCATTTGTTTGTCTACATTTAAATTAACATTTCATTTTAATTATTCTTCATATTAATTTCCTGCAATTCATTTTGATTTCTAGTTACAGTTCTTTATTTATTTATTTCAATCCATTTTTTATCATAGTTATGTTCTAATTCAATTAATACATTTCTTAATTCATTTACTTTATTTACCTTCCTTATTTTTCTTTTTCTATCTTTTGCACTTTGTTTGAAATTCATTTATCTTTTAGCTTGTAATTCAATTTCGTATTGTAATTCTATTCCTAAACTAATTTGTCAATTATATTCTCTATTTCAATATAATTTTTTTAGCAATTCATTATCCTTTTTTTTTTACTTTTGTGTCTATAGTTCATTTCCTTTCTTTCTGTAATTAACTTTATTATTATTTATGATATATATTTAATGCTATTAGTACTTCCTTAAGCCTATCGAAATTCAAGGGATCAAGGAGTTAGGAGAGGGGTGGGATTTCTGATCGTATGTCTTTACTGTCTCCTTACATAGCCTGGTGCCGGAGATCTGCTGAAGAGATGCTGGCATCTTTTCAGGGTACACTGGTGGTGTTGTTTTTTCCCAGTGTGTCCTAAGAAACGTGTTGTTGCATCTCCACGCGCTTTCTCTTCTCTCCTGAAGCGCCTTCAGACCAAGCTGTTTGATAAATGATTGCGTCTGTGGGGTATATTGCTCCTCCATCACATTCACAGGCCTTCTTGCTTCCTGGTCAGCCACCTCGTTTCCGGGGATTCCCTGGTGTCCCGGGATCCACTCTATTATAATTCGGCCTTTCTCGGACACTAATAATGTTTGCCTAGCCCAGGCTATTAGCGGTTCAGCGTTGGTGTTGTTGTCTATTGCCTTTACACAGCTCTTCGAGTCAGAGAAGATTAACGTTGCCTCTCTTTCCTATAGCCATAATTATGGCTTATAGTTCGGCCTCAAACACTGAGCTTTCAGGGTGCATAACGACTCTTTGTGACCTATATACTTGGTTCCTGCCCGGGGCTTTAGAAGCTATAGTTGCCGTCACTTGTTTATTAGTTTTGGATCCATCCGTGTATGTTATGTATTTTCCCTTATTTTGTTCGATCATTTCCATGTGTATTTTTCGGTGGTCTTCCGGTCTGTTCGTCCCCGAATACGTGGTCACAAGGGACGCTCTCCGGGGGGTTTCAGGGGAGTGGTCAGGGGGGGGGGAGTTAGTGGTATACTTAGCTTATCCATGGTGTTTATGGCTTCTTCTACTGCATTGTTGGGTGTTGTTCTCCCTTGGCTTCTTGACTGCATATATGTGGCTATTGTATCCCTATGTGGGTCTTTGTAGGCCATGTAGTGCCTGGATGTAAAGTTAATTCTTGTCTTAAGGATTCTGTCCTGTATTGGACTCATGCCCGCCTCGATGGTTAGTGCTGGGATTGGCGTAGTCCTCAGCATCCCTGTTGATGTTCTTGTTGTTTTGTTTATGTTCGTTTGTATTCGTTTAAGGTATGTCTGTCTCAGCGCTTTGGCTAGTCCGTTTTGTTAGTTTATTACAGACTGCTTCTGTATATTGTCTCCATGTCAGTTTCCTGTCGAATGTTAGTCCTAGTATTTTTAGCTTATCTACCCTACTGATCTCTACATCATAAAATCTAACTGAGCTGGATGTTGGTGCCCTTTTCCTGCTTAGGGTTATGGCCTCATCTTTTTCAACGGGTAGCATGGCACCCGTTTCCGAGTACCATGCCTGAATTTTATAGACGGCTCTTCGAAAAGTATCATTGGGGTTTTAAACTGTTGTCCCAAGTATAATGTTGTCCGCGTAGGTGAAGTAGTCTATGTCGTGTTGGTTATATAGTATAGTCGTTAATGCGTGTTGGTAAGTGTTGTATAGAGCTGTGGAGAGTGGTGAGCCTTGAGGATGGCCGTTTTTGCAACACGCGAGTTCTAGATAGGAACCCATTTATCCTAACTCGAAGCGTTCTATTGGTTAGAAAATTTTGGATGCGGCGACAGAATGCTCTTTCAACTCCACAGACGAGTAATTGTTCCAGAAGGAGAGCGGTAACTCCTCGTCTCCTTCTGAATCCGTGCTGATGTGCGGACATTTCCTCTTCTATCAATTGTCCCAGTCTTGTACCGAGGACCTTCTCGAGAAGCCTAGATATACAGGGTAGTCTGAGATCCTTTGGGGTTATTATACTAGTTGACGTGTTCGACTTTTTCCTAAGTGGGATCTGTATCGCAATTTTTCATGAGCTAGGATAGTATCCCCTGCTCAGGATTTTGTTATACAGTTCCAGAATTCTGTGCTAGAGCAACAAGTCGGCGTTTTTTAACATGCCGTAGGAAATTCTGTCGTGTCCGGGTGCTTGTTAGTTCTTGAAAGGTGATCCGATCTGTAAAGATTCTGTTTGGGTCTGGTGCGTATGGTAGGTCACTTATTTTGAATGCGTGCTTTTGGGAGATGACTGTTTGGGGAAAGTTGCTATCTGAAGCATACTATGACCATGAATTCGCGAATTCAGTGGCAATTTGCATGGAGTTGTGAAGTGTTCGGCTGTGAAGGATTTGACCTTTTTCCATGCATCGGCGAGGTTGATGGAAGGATCTATGGAGTTTGCGAATCTCTCGCAGGATTCCTTTTTCGCGTTCTTAATCATCCTCTTGGATTTTGCCGATTCCCTAGGATAGGAGATAGCATTATTTGTAGTAGGATGCCTCTATGGAGAACAGGCTTTGTTTTTGACCCTAATTTGTTTTTTAATTTCAAAACTCATCCAATGTGGTTGTCTATGAGGGGTTGGGTGACCAGATGGTATGCACTGCGATGCTGCCATCCTGATGGTCTTCCCGATTAGAGCCGCTTCTCTGTTTAAGTTGTCAACTGTGGGCAGTTCTTTTGCTTTTTGTTCTGTTATGGCACGGAAGTTGTCACAATCACCTTTGTGCTCTTTATATTTAGCAATACTTTTGCAGTTGGCGGTGGCATTCTCAACTTTTAAAATAATCGTTGTCACTTCCTTCCGGGTTTCTGTGCACGGTCCAAGTAAGTAGGGGTGTGATGCTAGGGATAGGTCTATGGATGTAAGGCTATTAAAATTGGAAAGATAGTTTGGGGATGTATCATTGAGTAGTAGCAAGGGGGCGTCCCCCAGTCAGTCCGAGACGACTCTGCCCTTCCGATTCCAATCCACACAGCCCTAAATGGGGCTGTGTTCATTGAAATCGCCACCAAGGATTATAGGTCTCGGTAATTGGTCAATCAATCGCTCGAGGTCTGTTTGGCTTATCTCTCGGTCGCACTCAATGTATACGGATGCTATTGTTAATGATGGTTTGGTTTGGACTCTTACTGCACAGCATACCAATGGAGTACTAAGCTTAATTTCCGTGAAGGAGAGACCTGTGTGCACCAGGATGGCAGCACCGCCGTGCCTGATTTGTCTCTCATTATTTGTCCCTACGAAATCATATCCTATTAGCCGTTCAGGCTCATCTCCTACCAGGATGTTTGTTAGTCGGCTTTTGTGTTACTGTTTTTGTAGTAGGATTTTGTTGCTTTTGTGTTTTCGTGTTATCGTTTAGGGCTTGTTGTGCCATGGCCAGGATTTGGGCGAATTGCTCCTTTGTGGGGATGTTTTTCCTAACCTGCGAGAAATCGAAACCCACTACGGACCCTGTAGCGTTTGTACGGCTTGTGCTAGCTATCTGCGCGAAGGTTGGCTTGCTTGCTGTTGGGTTAAGCGCGTAATATTTTTCTTGGTCTCATACAACGTGCAATGGTGTTGTTGCTTAAGTTTTAAGAACTCCTTCTGTAGCAGGTATTTCGGGCAGTTCTTGTCGTTTGTTGAGAAGTGGCCTTCAACTTTACAATTTACGCATGCCTTCCTTGTGCAAGATCCCTCGTGGGGTTTCGTAAGCGCGCAAGTCTCACAAACTTCGTCCCCCGAGGAGCAATATTTAATGGTGTGTCCCATAGCCTGACATCTCTTACATTTCATTGGGTTCGGGATGTATTCCCTAACCTCAATACGTTCAAACCTTATTGTTATGTACTTGGGGGGGGGGGGGGTATTTGTGGAACGTTATAATTATCAAAGCTGATGGGGTTTGCTTCCCTTCAATGGTCTTATTTGCCTGGTAGGCTTGAATCACATCTTAGTTTGACAGTCGCTCGGCGATTTCCACCGGAGTCATTGTGTTAAGTCGTGGTACCCTTTGTAGAGTTAAGCTTGGTGTTTAGCTCTGCCTTGATAGGGATAGGACCCATTTTTTTGGCGTTTATGAACTTATCTGCAATCTTTTTATTGTTGCAGAGGAGTAGTAAGCTGCCGTCTCGCAAATGCGTAAATTTTTTGTAGCTCGTTGATATAGAATCTAGACTCTTGGCTACTAAGAACAGGTTGTAGCTGTCCATAGTTTTCTCGGCTTCATCACTCTGAATGGTAACATATTTAGGCGGTTGGTGAACCTCTTACCGTTCTGCCACCTTTAAAGCAGGGAAGTCCCCTTCTAGACTAGCGTGTTCCCGCTTATTTTTTTGGATGGTCTTTGCGTTCCTGGGTAATCGCCTACCTTGCAGGCCCCCTAGTTTTTTTTAATTTCCTCCCCCCTTGTAAATGAAATTCCCCCTCTTTAATTAAGTATTTCCCACTTTTAATTTTGGTTCCCTTTCTTTTTAATTTTATTGTTTCCATTCCTATTAATTACCCTATTCTAATTTTATTTATCCTACCTATCCTATTCTAACTTACTTAAGCTACCCTTAACCAATTTTAACCTATTTAGTTAATTGTTAATTATTGTTATCTACTAAATTTAATTCCCTATTATATTTATTACCTATCTATAATATATGTTGTCTGTTTTTGTAGTTATTATATATATAGAACTAATTACGTTCTGTTTAAATTTTTGTTCTTTCGTGCATGTCTTTAAAGTCTCTTATTCAATCTTTTTCAGCCAGTTCGTTTAGTTTAAAGTTTTAGCCATTTACGATTTAGGGTTAATTACCCAATTTATTAGACTTATTTTTTATCTGACCTGTCCTTTTTTGTCTAATATCTCGTACTCAAACCAGTGCGTTTTGGAGCTTTCGGAGTTCCGAATGCTCCGAATGTCATCTGATCACCACGTTTCTTATATTGTTGGTATCATCACTTCAACTTTATGCAGCTAATATCACAGAATTGGAGTCCTTTCTCCTTCCACTTCTTTCACCACTAACCCGCGATGGTGTCCGTCGCACTTTTCAGCAATTTTCCGTAGTGAAACTTTTATTTTCCTCGCAATTTTACAAATTTTTCCTCAGAGATTTTTCGGCAGTATTCCTTTTAGACGATGGTACAGTCCAGAATGTACGAAAAAAATTTAGATTAACACAAATTCTACACTTGAACGCCATTTTTCAGGCCGATTTTCATGACTTTTGTTTTTTAAACTACTACAAATATTAAAAAAAAAATTTTTTATTTGTTTTAAAATAAATTACATGAAAAAAAATTTTTTGTTTTGTTGATTCATTGATATATGACCGCCCCGGAGTAAAGTGTTGTTTTTGTGCAGTTCCATTTTTCTGCAAATTTTTCGGCATTCTGGCGTATCTGAAAGCAAAACCAAAATATTTTTACTATAAAAGTATTACTCAATGAAGGTGCTGAACTAGGATTTTCCTGATTGGATAAAAATTGTTAGCGGAACAAAATTTTTTCTATTTTTTTTTTTAATTTTCATTTTGTTTTCGCACAAAAATTGCTCTTAAAATTTTTTTTTCTTCATGCATAGTAAAAATCCTAGTTCTGCACCTCCAAAAAAGGGTACTAAATTCAATTTAAAAAAAAACTATGTCAATCGGTCACTTAGTTTCTTCAGAAAGTGTGCAGAAAACTTTGAAAACGTGTTTTCGAGAAAAACGCGTTTAAAGTTTTAAAACCGTGCATTTCACGCTTGAAGAAATTTTAACGCATTGAACAATATCCTTTCGCATGATGACTCTAGGATAGTTATACTTTAAAAATATGCCAAAAAAATATCGATATTTACAAAATATTAAGTGTAGACGACCGACCCCCTTAAGCTCAATTATTCTAAACTTTCTCGCTGCACGTTTTTTTATGCAGATTTCTCTTTCACACTGTTCGTCAATTAAATTCAGCTCCACTTTGTTAAAGTGAAATGTCAAAGCGAATCAGTGATAGTAATGTGATCCTGTGTCACTACATAAAAACGCGAAACGCGTTGCCTGTCTAGGGCATTACTTTCTTTTTTATATATTTAGTGAAAAATCATAGATCTAAAAAAACGCAGCAAGGAGATTGGAAAACCTAACGTTTTAAAGTCTTTATAACAACATAGCATGAAAGAACTTTGAGATGATTAATATAATGTATGTAATGTCTAAGTTTATACTTAGGACGCTATAATTAAGGGGGCCACACATTTCTCCTGAGGTATGAGCGAGGGTTTTATTTATTTCAGCTTAATGCAAGCTATTACATAAAAAAATACAACAAAAAAAACAAAATAAATACTACAAACTAAAATAAACAATAATTCATAACAGATAATGTAAGCTACAATATATAGTAATATTTGTTTAAAACAACGCGCTTCGGTCTTAACACTTTTATTGACTAGATGAGACTGCCTGATTACAAAATGATGGAGCTAACATATCATAAGCAGTAAATTTGACTAACAGTAAGAGCTATGTACATGAAAACTTACACAAATAAAATGAATAGTATCCATATACTTACAGTCAATACAAATATGTACAACGATATCGTACAATATTATACATACACTACAATTCGGACATCCTGACTTGTATTCGACCCGATTACCTAACCTTAAATTCGGTACATTAATACAAATTCTGTCAGTTCGAAACCAAACTACTTAATCATTCTCTAATGAAAATATATAAAGCTCAACACAACTCAAATAAATGGATATATATCCTGAGCGTACTATACGTACTAAAATTTCGCTTACTTCAATCTAAACAATAAGAATAGAAACAATTACATATACAGATTATGTCAGTTCAAACACAGTATAAAAAATCGAAAATTTTGAATTTTAACTACTTCCAGTTATACTTTAAAACAAACCAAATTTTCCTAAAAGTTTTCATTTTCACACATTTTGTTTAGTTACATCGTTACAAAAAATTTGTGTTTTCCGTTATATCTTTTAAAATACCTAGCCTCTTGCTTCTATGTTTTAATTCATTGATCAGTTACCATGCATTGGCGGCAGGTCGCGAATCATCTACATTTAAAATAAAAGGTCGCATATTTGCGGGAGAACAAACCCCGCGATATGGTATACGAGTTATTTGCATACCTTCCAAATCTTTGACAACATATCTGTCGTTTTCAAGAACTTCCACAACTTCATAAGGACCTCGAAATTTCGCGAATAACTTTTTGTTTATACCTGGCAAAGTGACGTTGTTCTTTAACATAACATAGTCGCCCCTTTTGTATAGATGTGGTGACTTATGACGCTTATCAAAATGTTCTTTGTTATATTCCTGACTATGCCTTATGTTTCTCTCAGCCTGCCCTCTCACCTCCACCAAATCCAACCCCTTGTAAATATTCAAATAACCCCGCAAATATTCCGCCACTCGATCGCAAAGCTGTCCCTTCCGATTAACACCGAACAAAAGTGTACTCGGAGTAAATTTTGTACTACGGTTAAGCGTATTATTTATAGCATATTCGACTCGTATTAAAGGTTTGTCCCAATTACCAGTGCTGTCAGCCTCACATTCTTTGGCCAACATCGGAATTAGCGATCGATTTATTCGCTCAACCTGGCCGTTTGATTGGGGAGTCATAGTAGCAATCTTTGCGTGTTTGATATTATTGCTTCCTAGGAACTCGGTAAATTCCTGAGACGTAAAACACGTTCCTCGGTCTGACACACGTTCCTCGGTCGACTATAATATTCAAAGTAAGTTTCCAAACACTTAACTGCCTCTTTACTACTCGTGTTATTTACCGGAAACAATTTTACGAATTTAGTAAACCCGTCTATTATCAAAAATATGTGTCGCTTTTTTGTACGTGTGCAGGACAGTGGGCCAAAATGATCAATGTGCAGAGTGTCGAATGGCAGGTTTCTCTTCGTAATGTTATGAAGTACTCCCTCTTCTTTGCCAGTATTTGGGGAGAAATTTTATACCCGTTAGATAAATCCTATATCGCCGTAGTGCGTAAATCATAGACAAGGTTTCCAATTCAAAACTATGATATCTGCTCTAGGCCTCAGTAACTCTTTTAGAAAAGTATGCAACCGGATGAAACTTCCCATCGATATGCTTCTACATTAAAATTGCCCCGTAACCTAAAACTCTAGTATCACAATGCAATTCCGTTTCTTTATGCGGACTAAAAATTGCAAGTACAGGCGAGTTTAACAAGTTCCTCTTCAAAGTCTCAAATGATGAGTTGGATCCCTACTGAAACTAAACTGTTTATCAGTTTTCAATAAATCATACAAAGGTCGCGCTAATATTGCGAAATTCTTTATAAATTTTCTAAAATATGAGCAAAGACCCAGAAAGCTTTGCACTCCTTTGGTACACGTAGGAATTGGGAAATCTTTAATCGCCTTTAAATTTTCCTCATTTGGCTGAATACTCGCTCACTTTATAGCCTAAAGAAATTACCTCGCTTTGTAGAAATGAGCATTTATCAAATCGTAGTTGAAGACAGTTTTCAGTTACAATCTTTATAACTTCCTTTAGTATGTCGATATGCTCTTCGATTGTCTCTGTAGCGATCATCAATCAATATCGTCAATAAAGGTTATTATTTTATGTGAGGCAATCAAAGGTCTAAAAATCTTTTTCATATACTTTTCAAAAATCGCGGGAGCGTTCTTTAAACCAAATGGCATTCGTAAATATTCAAACTGACCAAGAGGAGTAACGAAAGATGTGTACTTAACTGAATGTTCTGCAACCTTAATATGGTGAAACCCATTGTTCAAATCCAAAACTGAAAAATATTTTTTGTCTTTAAGTCTGTCTAAATGATCTTCAATTATCGGGAAGGGAAAATTGTCTCTCACCATAACCCTATTCAATTCTCTGTAGTCAACGCACAGACGTAATTCTTTATTCTTTTTATTTACTAATACTATCGGGGACGCATACGGAGAGTCACTTTCACGAATTATGTTACGTTTCATAAGATCTTCTAAAATTTTTTGTAATTCAACTTTATGCGCGAACGGCAGTCTACGCGGAGTGCAATGAAAAGGTTTCTCGTCTGTTAACTTTATTTCCATTTCAAAATATATTTTGGGTTCGGCAGTAGTTGCGAGAAAACAAGCTGGTTTCAAAATCTTTTGGATATATCTGCGAACACTATATGATAACGTTTCGTTTATCTTGAAATTTGTTTCAAAATTTGGCTCATCATAATCAATATTCAAAAAATTTTCTTTGTCAAATAAATCAATTAGCGTACCTGCTTCTGCCGGACCAATCTTGCATTATTTAATTCATTTGATTGAGGATTTGTCAAAATATCTCCTCAATTTCCATTATTCACATTTTTTAGTTTTTTTCTTCCATTTACTATTCTTTCCTTTAGTTCTAAATTACATTTTTCGATGAAATTCCTACCTAAAATTACGGGATATTTCATTGTAAAATTTTTTACAACAAATAACTTTAACAAAACAATAGAAGAATTAAAATAAATAGTTACATTAGTCATACCTATAATCTCTAATAAGCTATCATTTATACCACAGAAATTATACTCAGCTGATCCTACAGTAGTGATGACAAATGTTGGCAAATACTGCTGTTGAACAAAACTTATGGGACTCCCTGAATCCACCAGTGTCGGCAATTCACAGGCAAAATTCGTCTGAGGACCGCTACTAAATTCTGTAAGAACATATTTAATAAATTCTAATAAATTCAAAGTTGTTTACACCTATGCACTTGTTTTCCACTGGAAATTGATTTTGATTCCCTGTACATTGATTATCTAGTCCAGATACTGACATCACAGATGGTCGTTCACTGCAATCACTGATTCTATGTCCAACTTTACCGCATCGGAAACAGGAACCTTTCTCTCTTCGTGGTTGAGGGCATTTCTGACTAAGGTGCCCAAAGTTGTTGCAGTTAAAGCACTTTACTTTGACAGCCGCTACTACTGGTTTTGTTTTGACGTCATAATGGTTCCTTTGTCTTTGTATATTATAACTGTTATTTTTCATCTGCACTGAAATTTTCTCATATTTCCTAAACGCACTCTTTAGCTCGTCGATATTATTTGCTCCGTACAGAATCGTTTTATTTACAGCTGTATCATTTATACCGTTTATTATATAATGGACTACGTCAGCTTCACCCACATCTGTTAACGATTGCATTTCAAAAATGTATTGCTGATAGGTCTCCTCTGGTTTTTTCTCTCGTTTGCGCAGCTCATCGTATACTTCAGCGGTGCTAACCTTTCTACTGAACTCTTTAATGAGTGCCGTTTTTAGCTCCTGCCATGACTTAAATGAACATGTCCGCAAAAAAAGGTTAGCCGTACCTGTTAACAACCGACCAGCATACACCAAACACGTCATCTGATCCCAGTTTAGGATTCCAGCGGATTCATCGATTTGCTGAAGCCTTTTCTGGATGTTATAGCCATCCTCACCACTAAAAGTAGGCAGCGATTCCTCTATGTCTCGAAAATTTAGGCATGACCTTGTAGTTGTAGTTGTTATAGGTTATTTTGAAATTAATTTTATTAATACTTACAACCAAAATTATCACAATAAATTAATTGATTTTTCTTATTTTAAGTACTTAATAGTAGCGCTTTCATACATCGATCTTTCGAAGTACAATAACGGTCAATCAATTATTAGTTTCTTAAAATTTCCTTATATGGTGTACCAACGAGATTCAAAGCGTTCTTAGGTTTTCCTGGCCGTAACTTTTTACTCACTCTCCTTGTAGCTGCCTCGTTTAAAAAGAACGCTCTGTTCTCCCTTATATTTCTATAAAAAATATCTGCTAAATCTACCATTGATTTGTTGTCGCCACCATCTGGTAAGATCTCCTTTGGAACGTACTCGTAAAATGAATCAAGGCTGGTATGCATATGTAATATACTGAAGAGCTTTCCCTTTAATAGTGGCTTCATTATTCCTAACAGCTTGTCCATAAACGGTACAAGGTTTACATAGTGAATGCCTGCAATTCGTAGTGATACCGCTTCCTGAAGGAAATACATGAATCTTTTTAAAGCAAAAAGATTCATACGAGCCAAATGTCCCAGATTAAAGCCTGCTAGATCTAGAATAACTTCAACTCCATTTGCAACTCCTTCTTGTGCCGGTAAAAAGTCAAAACACATACAATACAGTTTCATTAAGACGACATGATCGAACTTTGAAGGATCGCAATCAGACAATTTTGCAATAATAACTTGATGACCTTGTGGCGTTTTCTGATCCAAATACACAACTGATATAGTTTTCATTCCTTCCTGAAGTTCATCGGATAAAGGATCAATGTTGCTAAAAATGTCCGGACTCTGCGTTTTAGTCGTATAGTGAAGATCAATGGTTTGCTTAGTTATTTCAGTATGGCACGAACAAGCATGAAAAAACACTAAAACTTCTCTTTCTTCCAAATCTGGTAGATGAGGCTGTTTTTGCACCCATTCTTTAATTTTCAACACCTCGTCCTTAGCGTTCTCCAGTTCGGGAAATTTCTTATACTCATCGTCTATCTTTACTAACTTCATATTAAACAAAATTTTTATAATACCGCGTTAGAGCACAATAACAAAAGTCTACGAAAGTAAATACTCTGGTTAAATTCTATTACGATACTAACTTGTATACAGCCGTTTATAAACAAGCAAGGCATAGAGCTTAGTCAGACTATTTATATGTTATAGTTGTAGCAGTCGTAGGAGTCGTAGGAGTCTCATCTAGATCGGTTAACTCTGCTAACCTGCGTTTTAACTCTATAATTTCCTGCTTTTTCTTTATTCTTTCTCGTAAATTTTCCAATTCCGAGTTTAGGTCTTCGTCTTCACTTGCTGTACTTTCAGGCGCACCGAATTGATCTTCTGGCAACATAAGATTTGGTGGGAAATATTTGTTGATTTGTTGGTCACTCAAGGGTTTTACTGCTTCCTCCAATCTAAGTTTTAAGGTGGCTTTATTACCTGCTGATGGCAACTTCAATATGTCCAATTTCTCCTTAAGCTTATCCAAAAATCTCCGCACACGCGGTTCCATACCAAGCCCAAAAAAATTCCCAAATTGAAGTCAAAATTGCACAGCTCTCTCAATACTTTCAATTTCCACTACTTAAATTTTTTAAATCTCCACCGATGGTTTAGATTTTTACAGATTTATTTCCCATATGTGCACAAATGAACGTGAGTGGTTTGATCGCGTATGACCAATTCTTATTCAAAATACGTATATCTTTTTACCAAAAGTCGTTTTTGTTTAATTTCTGACATTATTTTTACCGAGATTCACGCAAATTCTATTCCACTTCTGAAATATTATAGTAATATTTGCTTAAAACAACGCGCTTCTGTCTTAACACTTTTATTGACTAGATGAGACTGCCTGATTACAAAATGATGGAGCTATCATAAGCAGTAAATTTGACTAACAGTAAGAGCTATGTATGTACATGAAAACTTACACAAATAAAATGAATAGTATCCATATACTTAGAGTCAATACAAATATGTACAACGATATCGTACAATATTATACATACACTACAAATATGAGCTATGATTATGATAAATATAAACTGGAAGGAATAAAAATTAGGAAAGGCCATCAAGATGGGCGGGATAAAGGGATGATTTACTCAGATAGAAATCAAAGGAGGGAAGGTCGTTGACTTTTCTTAGCATCCTGGTAATTGGTTCGCGTTGACTGTAGTTCGTGCGATGGCGGTCGAGTCGGAAAAGGGGATTGGACCTAAGGTTGCGACGGTTGGTATAGATGGGTAAAACCTGCAGGATTGAAGGGCAGTCTATGGCACCAGCTAGTAGCTGATGAATGAAGGGAACGTCGGAAACATCACGACGTTTACTTAGGGGTTGTAAGTCGATCAGTTTCAGACGGTCTTCATAAGGTGGAAGGTTGAATCTGTCTACCCACGGAAGATCACGTAGAACAAAGCGAATGAACCTACGCTGGACAGATTCAATTCTGTTAATGTGGGTTGTTTGCGTAGGTGACCATACCTGGCTGGCATATTCAAGGAGAGGTCTAACGAAGGAAATATAGAGAGATTTGGAAACATAAGGATTGGAGAACTCTCTAGACCAGCGCTTCACAAACCCTAGCGCGGAGTTAGCTCTGTTAATTATGCTATCAATATGGGAACGGAAATTTAGTTCACTATCACGGATTATCCCTAGGTCACACAAAGAGGTAACGATAGCGACTGGTACGTTGGTTAACATGTAGGTTCTGAGAGACGCCGGAACAAGCGACAGTGGGGTTAGAAATGGATGAGCTGAAAAGAACATTGTATTGACGGTTGTTGAGGTAGGATTGAATCCAGGAGATGAATCGAGGGGGAAGCCTAGGCGATCAAGTTTAAACAGGATAACGCTATGGGAGATCTTGTCAAAGGCTTTACTAAAATTGGTGGCGATAACATCAACATCTTTACCGTTTTCCAGGGCACATAGTGTCTTGGAGACGAATTCGGTAAGGTTGGTGGTTGTAGATCTTCCTTTGAGGAAGCCATGCTGGGAGAGGGAGAAAATAGACTTACAGTGGAAGAACATGGAATCATAGACCAATTTTTCGAATAGTTTAGGTATGGATGATAATTTAGCAATGGGTCTGTAGTTGGATACATCGTTCTTGCGGCTTTTTTTGAATATGGGAATAATATAAGAGTTTTTCCATAATTGAGGGAAAACCCCTTGAGTGACCGAGAGGCGGAAAGGCAAAGTAAGGGGTTGAACTAGATGCATGGCATACTTTTTCAGAACGATGGCCGGAATGCCGTCAGGGCCGGGGTGAAAGTCATCCTCAAGCCCGTTAATACTGGCGGCAATTTGTTCGGGGTCAGGGTCGAAAGATGTAAACGACGTTTGAGTGCATTTGTCCATGAATGCAAAATAGTTAAGGTCGGGTTGAAGAGAATTGTCACTGAAAGATTTACTGAAGAAGTGTGCCGATGAAGAGGTATTCTCGAGCTTTAGGGTGGAAGGGTAACCATTGGATTTCTTCTTGGAATTAATAAAGTTATAAAAACGCTTGGGGTCGGATATGAGGCATGTTTCCATCCGTTGGAGGCACTCATGGTAGAGGGTATCACAACGTTCAGAAAAAGAGGTGTAAGTAGACAAGTAGGAAGAATAGTCAGACTTAGTCTGGGTCAGAAGAAAAGTTTGCCAACGTTTATTTCTCCTGTTGCGAAGAGAGCGTAATTCTTTGTCGTACCAAACGAGGGAGGAAGAACAGTTTTTACGAGGAAGAAGAGGGATAGATTGTGTAAAACAAGCGTGTATTTCCGAATAAAACGCCTCTACAGCAACGTCTATTGGAAGATGTTGAGGGATAGTGCCAATGTTGGAGTTGAGGAGCAAGTGATTTGACAATGGCGATTGAATACGGGGGAGGTTAAAGTCACCCAGTACAATGAATTCATTGGAGGCGTTAGCGTTCTCAAGCATGGTGTCTAACGTTTCAATTACGGGCTCGTAGGCTTCTAGAGGTTGAGAGCGACGAATATAACAACAAAGAATATACAGAATACACTTATTCAGTGTTAATTTGATACATACAAATTCAGATATTGAAGAGTTGGAGGTCTTAAACACGGTGGCATCATAACGGTTGTGAGCAGCTATGAGAACCCCACGGCCTGGTGGGTCATTGTTGCCTACACAACCGTCAACACAGAAAATGGTATAGTTTGGAGGGAATAGTTCGTTGTCGAGAATTCCTGGTATTAGATTGGTTTCAGTTAAGGCAAAGATATCGTGCGGGAATTTGTGGGAGTTTAGGAAAACATTGGATGTTTTTGTGCGAAGTGCTCTGACGTTCTGGTAATAGACTGACAAGCTGCTGGGGAGAGGTACTTGATCGGAGACCGCAGGTGCATTAGGGGGGTGGTCAGAAATAGTGAAAGCGGGGGGGGGGGGGGGGGGGGGGGTTAGGAGCGAAAGTAGTTTAAGGAGTCGTTGCGACTTTTTTGGAGTTGGGAAATGCGGCGAGAACTGATGTACGCAGCATAGGTGGATAGATCTTCTGAAACCTTATGGGAAGGGATATTGAATGATTCATGGTATTTACTGAAAAGTTGATGTAAGACTGTTGGGTCTGTGGGCAGGCCTTCTTGATGTATACTCAACATGACGTTGGTGCTGGTTTTACCATCAATACAGACGGAATTCGGTTTGTAGTGCAGATAGGCTAGAAATAGACGTACGTTTTCATAAATGCGACGGTCCCGTAAACGGGACAAGAGCTATCGTCCATCGTTGGAATCCGCAGAGCGCAAAGTCAATTTAACTGTAGGTGGGATTAGAGGATCGATAAATGAGTTATGTTCGGATGCAGGAGTTTTGGTTATCGGAAGGGGCGGGTTAGCGGAGGTAGAAGAAGTTTGAGAAGGGGCGATAGTGACAGAAGATGATGACTTGCAATTAAGTGGGCATGTGGAGGAAGTAGGTGGTGCGGGGTTAGGTGTATACAGAGGAGGGGTGGGACAGACGGAAATCGAAGTAGAGGTGGTGGGGTGGTCGGAAGATGATGGCTTGTGGCTAGGTGGGTACTCGGAAGAAGATGGGAGTGCGTCGTTGGGTGGATGCGCTGGATATACAGAATTCGAGACAGTGGCGATAGGGTTGTCGGCTGGGATGAAGGCCCTAGGATAAGTGGTTTATAAACCTCAATACATTCAAGGCATGTTTTTTGATACAGTTGCGCATCTCTCTCTGATTCCCGTAACCCCTTGTCGGACATGGGTTTGGAGAAGAACTTCATCCGATTCGAGACAACGATTGTAAGTGAACCTACAATGTAAAGTTAATTCCGAACCACTGGATTTTTGTCTGCGACCCTAGTGGCCTTTTTATCGTAATTTGTTGTCAACAGAAAACAACTACGGGTCTCCGTCGGTGGGATTCGATCCTGGGAACTCCGGATTGGTAGGCCGACGGTTTATCACTTACTCTATCGACGACTTGTTGTGCGTCGTTTCAGTCAAATGAGAAGGCGAAGTCGTAGAGAAATAAAAAAAATGGCGACCAGTTTAAAAATACCACCCAAATAAGCTGTTATGTGTGATACAATATTAGTATGAAGTTAAATCGAAATTGTTGACCTGATTTTCCAAACCTTTTCATGGAAACAATTTTATAATATTGTAATGTGCACGAGGTTGGTCATGGAAACCCAAATAGTAAACTGTATAATGCGCATGCGCCAGGTAAAAAGAAATCAAGTAAAGGAGATTTCAAATGTAGGCAGTCAAGGACAACTCAATCCTATATTGAATAAGTGAAAAATTAGGCTGAGTAGTATATATATAGTTGTACGTTGTATCGTTAAGAATCTTTGTAAAGAAAATTGTGAAACGAACTAATCAGTGAAGTGAATAAAAACTGTGTGTGTGTGATTGAAAATAAGTGTCTTAATTAATCTGTCGAGCCCGACGGGCCCATGACGTTGAAATATTCTCCATTAAAACTACAGAATACCGAAAACATAAAACTTTAGAAAGATATTAATATAATTGACCTAGTCTTCTGAAAATGTTGCTAATTAGACAAAGTTAAAACAAAATTAACTAAAATGATGTAAACCCACAAAGAAAAAATTAGAAAAAATTAAGTGCTCCCTTTTTAACTATGTTTTGAAAAAAGTTCATCTATTTTTATATCCTTCCCCTAGCTCGCACATTCCTGCATTATTCAGGGTAGGACTTTTAAAAGTTATTTGTCATTAATGAAGCAAATTGCAAAGGGGGTTTGAGAAAAATTTCCTGCAAAGTACCATAATCTCAAAATATTCCTGCCTCGTCTGGAAAAACAGTGGTCAACATGACAGTTTACAGCTGTAATCGCATAATAAGTAGCATTTAGTGTTGATCTCAGTAATAAAACCTAAAAGGAAAGAGTATAAAAAGCGTTATGCCATATATTTTCCGCATTAATGTGCTCTACTCCCTCATTCCAACATTCGGGCAAGACTGCTTCCCCCAGCGTCGTACTTTATAGGTTTTCTGCTAGTTTAAGCTTTAAAATTGTATTTTAATGTAAAAGTTAGGTCGCCCGATAATTTTTACTTGGAGCATAAAGTGCTGATGGCATAGTTCTTACAAATCTTATTGTGTGTTTTGTATTCCTGATTAAGAGCTTTTATCTCTATTAAAAAGGTACAACTCGGGGAAATCGAACTTTCTAATTTAAAAGCTGATTTAAATTTGTGGTTTTGGTGTGTCATGTCAATGAAATGATTCGCTAACATATATACAGGGTGTTTCAGATCTGACGTGCCAAAATGAGTGAAGTGATAGACCTCACCTAGCCAAACAAAAAATTTTTGGCAAGGAGGGGGGGCAATCGCAACCGTTTGGGAGTTACAGGGTGATTCAAAAATTTCAGTTTTTCATGGTATGCACATTACTCTTTTATTTTTATCTTTTAATTTACCAAACACAGCGACATTGAACAAAGGCTAAAAAACTACTATCATAATGACCTTTCCAAAATTGTAACCATGTTGATCTACCTCCTACAACTGCAGGTACAGTCACTTCCAAAAGTAAAAAAAATGGTTTGCGATTACCTACAATTCAGCATTTGCCCAAATTTTATCCGAAATTCATGTTATTAGTATACCCCCTTCTTATCTTTTGTATTTATAAAACATGTCCGTTCGATTACTCATAGGGATCTCCTCTATTAGATCTGGCAGTGTACTGTTCAAAAAGCCGCATAAATTTCACTATTAAGCACTTGCGGCAAAATGAATGTTCCTACCAAATGGTTGCCGATGTTACCAGCCCAAACATTGACACTGAATCTCTGCTGGAATGAGGTCACCTTTGTCCTGTGTAGGTTAGTTTCCGACCAGGTATGTAGGTTATGGATGTTCTTGATAGCATACCTGGTGAATTAACCACCAGAATTCGTCCCAGAAATGCCCTGTTGTCAATGTCGCGTTCCAGAAGCCGAGTGCTAAATTCCAACTCTTCTCTCGTTATCAGAGTTGCCAATTCGGGTGATTTCTCGCCGATTGGGCTACTTGAGCCATCAGTTGGGCGACAACATTTTGCTCTCTGCGACTAGGCACTTTTTGTGCGATTTTTTAATTCTTGCTGGGCGCTTTTGGGCTATTTGTTGTCACAGTTGAAAAATTTTTGCTATCGAGTCATCTCAAATTCTAGATTTGCGCGAATAACTCTTAACTCAACTCCGAACAAGTCCAAACTGATATTTATCGCAATGGCATTTTTTCGCTCAAATTCAGAGTATGCTCAATGCCGTCGTGTTTATATCTGAAATATGTTCATTTTTAATCCCACCAATTGCACAAAGATAGTTCTTGGTTATGTTTTGAAAAGGGGCATGCACGATTCAATAAATAATAATTTTCGTTTTCCTTTATATAAATAATAATTCGTGAATTATTTAAGACTGTGACTATTTGTAATTACATGTATTTACGTGTACTTACGTGTATTAGCAGCAACACTTTATAAGATTTTCTGGGAGGAAGAGGTGTGACTTTTACTTACTTCATTAACTGTCCGCCCGCCAGGGAATATATTTCTATAGTAGCAAATAAAAGCGGAACTTTCCCGAATACAAAAGTACACGTAAGTAAACGTAAGTGCAAATAGTCACTACCATTACTAAATAATTAAGAGTATTTTTTTGTTTTTCACGACGCCTCTACCAACATTTTAATTTTGTGTTACTTGTATCTGCTTTGTAATTAATATTACATTAAAGTTGTAAAAACAACAATTTTAATGAATATAAAATCAAAAGGAGATTTTTGGGCGATTTCAAATAATGGCGCGGCGACTTTTGGGCCACTTCAGCATCACGGCACGGCGACTTTTGCTCCATACCCTCTGGCATCTCTGCTCGTTATCTCCTTCTAGTAATCCTTGGACTGGGTTATGGTGACATGGACGTCATCCCTTTCGATGAATAACCCTCCAAACCTTAGATGAAGACACTTCTAATCGTCTTGCGACTCGGCTCGTGCTCGTCTCAGGGTATTGCTTAACGATTGTGATTATTTGCTGCTCGACGTCGGCAGAAGTTCCCGAAGTTTCGGGTCGTGTTTACCTGTCGTGTGAAGTTACACTTCCTGTTTCTCTTAACCTTCGGAAAGTCCGTGTAAATAACCCTCTTACGGGTGTTTGCCGAATAGGGAATCTCTCAAGTACAGCCTCTCTCTTGTTTCCGTCTACTGCACCATAAATGTAAGTTATATCCGGGTATTCCTCAAAAGTAAATTCTACCATTTTTTTCTTCTTATAAATAGCCATACTTATTGATATGTTTTTCAACTATGATAGGTATTCTTGCTGACTGACCCGTTTTAATAGCAAAATTTTTATCAGGTACGAGTAACAGAACGCCAGGATACAAGGGTGTGAATTCAAGCTAGCACAAGCTAATATCAGCAATAAAACAAAATTACACTAAAATTTTTGTAACTTGTTTGCACCAACAATTAAAATCAATTACCTGTTAATCCAAAACAAACATTTTCGACCATTTATCTTAAAAATTTTCTTTCTCTAAAGAATTTCCTACCTAAAGTGCAATAAAACAATTAGGTACTCAGGGAGTTCTAAGGATGCAGTTTTTTTAATCCTGTGTCTACTCTGCCATGTTGCACCGTTTTGGAAAGGTTGTAACATGGACGATCCAATAAAAATAAAAGAGAGGTGTACTAATTACATGAATTTCGGAGAAAATTTGGCAAAATGCTGAATTTTAGGAAACCGCAAACCGTTTTTTTTTCTCACTTTTGGCAGTTACTGTACGTACAATGGTAGAAGTTAGATCAGTAGTGTTGACATTTTTGGAAAGGATAGTTGGTTAGCATTTGTTTGATGTTAATGTGTTGGGTAGATCAAGAGATAACAATAAAAGAGTAATGTTGTTGCAGATTGGATTCGCTTATTTTAAGATAAGCCTAATTCTAACGAATCCAATCTGACATTTAATAAAAACAAATCGTAAAAGTCTCATGAGTTGGATTTCGAGTATCACATTTTGGTTGCAACAAAGTTGCAACATATTCAGATCTAACTCATGAGTACCAAAAAAATAAAAAATAAACCAATGGATATTCGATGGGTTGGATTTCCTATAACCGAGCGCATTGCAACAAAGTTGCAATGTACTCAAATCTAACCCATGACAAACAACGCGCTCGGGTTACCGTCGAAATTCCTTTCACACGGTAGCCCAGTACACGATAAGCAAAAGAAATTTGCTTAATCAGCGCGACAAACAACGATCTACAGCGGCTTTGCCCAATGACTACTAAGTACATCAAGGGCAAAGCTAAAAAACGAAGAAAAAGCACGAAAGCTTTTCTTCATGTAGATCGCTAGTGAGATTTTCTAAAGAAAAGAATGAGCGAGTCTGGTTCTAATTGTGATCGCGACAAGTCGCGTTTTAAAAAAAAAAAAAAAGGGGAAGTTCTGTTCTATTCGCGAACGCGGTAAGTCGCGTTGACAGAGTTTTGTTTTGATCGAGGTCGGAGTTGGTCGCGATTGTGGAAGTCTTGTTCTGTTCGACACGTAAAAATTTAATGACTGTGAAATTGAAAAGAAAATTTTGTGTTCTAATGATTAATGTGAATTTATATAAAACCCTAGTTAAGAAACCTTGTTAAAGATAAGGAAAAATTTAGTGACTGTGTAATTGAAAAGAAAATATTGTGTTCTAATGATTAATGTGAATTTATATAAAACCCTAGTTAAGAAACCTTGTTAAAATAAGGAAAAATTTAATGACTGTGTAATTGAAAAGAAAATATTGTGTTCTAATAATTAATGTGAATTTATATAAAACCCTAGTTAAGAAACCTTGTTAAAGATAAGGAAAAATTTAATGACTGTGTAATTGAAAAGAAAATATTGTGTTCTAATAATTAATGTGAATTTATATAAAACCCTAGTTAAGAAACCTTGTTAAAGATAAGGAAAAATTTAATGACTGTGTAATTGAAAAGAAAATTTTGTGTTCTAATGATTAATGTGAATTTATATAAAACCCTAGTTAAGAAACCTTGTTAAAGATAAGGAAAAATTTAGTGACTGTGTAATTGAAAAGAAAATATTGTGTTCTAATGATTAATGTGAATTTATATAAAACCCTAGTTAAGAAACCTTGTTAAAGATAAGGAAAAATTTAATGACTGTGTAATTGAAAAGAAAATATTGTGTTCTAATAATAAATGTGAATTTATATAAAACCCTAGTTAAGAAACCTTGTTAAAGATAAGGAAAAATTTAATGACTGTGTAATTGAAAAGAAAATATTGTGTTCTAATAATTAATGTGAATTTATATAAAACCCTAGTTAAGAAACCTTGTTAAAGATAAGGAAAAATTTAATGACTGTGTAATTGAAAAGAAAATTTTGTGTTCTAATGATTAATGTGAATTTATATAAAACCCTAGTTAAGAAACCTTGTTAAAGATAAGGAAAAATTTAGTGACTGTGTAATTGAAAAGAAAATATTGTGTTCTAATAATTAATGTGAATTTATATAAAACCCTAGTTAAGAAACCTTGTTAAAGTTAAGGAAAAATTTAATGACTGTGTAATTGAAAAGAAAATACTGTGTTCTAATAATTAATGCGAATTTATGTAAAACCCTAGTTAAGAAACCTTGTTAAAGATAAGGGAAAATTTAGTTAATGTGAAAATAAAAAGAAAATATAGAGTTTTAGTGAGAGATTGTATTTCATTGGCTGGTTCGGTAGTGACATTGAAAGACGTGTAACAAAAATTGGCGCAGCCGGTAGGATCAAGGAAGCGTGGTAAAACAAAATTACCGTAACAGCTTGAAAAGCCTTGATCCAAAACCAAAAGGGGTATCTCTAAGCACTCCCGGGTAGTCAATCGCCCTGAGGAGTCACCCCCAACGTTTCCGCAAAGTGTAAGCCAGCACCACCGGTGGAATTGTGTGGGCTCCGTCCCAGCCCGAAGAAGACGACACCAATCAACACCAGCAATCAACACAGCACCAGTATCGGAGTGGAAAAGGGAAACGTTGAAGACGGCACAAGCCCCCCTTTTCCCCAACACAACTCTAGTACTGCAAACAAGGGAACGGAAAGCAGGCCAAAAGCCCCCCTTGCAACGCTGAAGAGCAGGAGTTGATGTCCAAGGACACCCACTCTACTCCCGCTCACTCACCAACAGAGGAAAAGACAGAGGACCTCCTCATAACCTCCCTGGACCTGGAGATCGACGCGGAAGAACCACGCCAGGGTTCCCAGTCACCAGTATTCACCGACCAAACGCAGATCAGTGAACGCCAGATAACCCCAGCACAACCAGGACCCAGTTCAGAAGGACTCACACTCAGGAGCGGGACCGTCCTGCAACGAATAAATCAAAACCAAGTAAGATTTAAATACAATAATTTTAATAATTTGTACGAGTCCGCGCGAGAATCCGAACGCCTAGCAACTCTCTATTCTAACCTCCTCGAAAATAGAAATACAAAGTCCAGCGAGGAGAGATTGGAAGACTTAGAGCGCTTTCAAAAGGAAGCCGCACTCTTTCAAGCCAAGCTAGACGGATTCTCGCGCATACTCCCCTCTGAAGAAAATATTGAAAACAATTTACAAAGCACAACTGAGGAAAACCTCATTCAATCCCTACAAGACTCCCTGCGAGAAATTAACCTGAAACAGGGTCTAAATCGATTTCTCGCACAAGACTCGCCCGACACCGACTCGAATCAGAACTCCACTATGGCGACCGATTACGGAAAAATTGTTAAGTTGACGGCGCAAATGGTGCCCATTTTTTCAGGTGAGCCAGGCCCGCATCTCGGATCAGAGTTGCAAACATTCCTGGGTTGCTGCCGCCAGGCCAAACAGTGTCTCTCCGAAGGGGAGCAAGACGCTTTCCTCAAGATCCTTCCCACAAGACTTCGAGGAGGAGCATATCAACTGTTGGCCTCGGATGTACCGACAACATTTCAAGAAGTCGAAGCAAGATTAAACGCGGCATATCTTCCCAGAGAAACTTACCAGGAACTGGTAAATAGGCTCATAACAGCTCACCAAAACCCCTGCGAAACGCTCACTGCCTTCACGGCTAGAGTAAAACAATTGCTGGCCCTCTGTAAAGAGGCCGCACAAACTAAATACGGAGCTGCGGCCACTCCAGCTGTAACAACGCAGCTGGAGGACTTCGCGAAAAACGCAGTCCGCAGCGGGGTTACGAATCCGCACCTTTGCCAATATCTCCTCACCGTCACCGACGGCACGCTCGAGGCGCTGATCAATAAAGCACTCGACATGGAGAAACTACAGCAGGGCGCCCAGTTCACGCAAACCACAACAACCCAAGGCTTTCCTGCTCCGGTTGTTGTAGAACAAGGCTCAACCATGCCGGTTGCTATGGACCCAACTGCCAGAATAAGGGCGTTCCATAGAACCCCATATACACCTGCTCGCAATTTTCCACAACAAACGTTATACAGACCGCCGCCACCACAAAACTTTCGCCGACAGACTCCACAATATACAACTCCACCTCAACGCTCGTCACCCCCTCAAATCGACTACCGCCGCCAGAACCTCGACCAGTTAAGGTCAAACATCACATGCAACTTTTGCCAACGAAGAGGTCACACTTACGCCGACTGCATGAAGCGTAAAAACACACCCTTCTGCTCTAACTGCAAAATATATGGGCATGATGTTCGCGATTGTAGAAACAATCGCCAGGTTCCGGGCCCGAGTAACCAGACAAGGCTCCCCGAACGACGGATTCAGGATCAGCAGCCTTCTGCTGGTCCTCGAGTTTTTAATATAAAGCTCAAATGCAAATTCTGCAACCGTCGCGGCCATTCCATAGAGGAATGCCGCCAAAAACAAAAATGGGACTCTAAGAGCCAGGGAAACGACGAGCAGTCGACCGAAAAGACCCCGGATCGACACTAAGAAGCAAAAATTTTAACAAAGGGTCACCTCAGCCGCCCGAACCCTGTATCTCTACAGTTAGCCTACCGTTGGATATTAGCCTGAACGGCAATACCAAACTTGTAGTAGATACTGGCGCTGAGGTTAGCATAATAAAGAAGAAAGCAATTAAAAATCCCGAAGACATAAATACCGGAGAAACATATACTTTACAAACACCATTTGGTACCGGAAAGACGCTGGGAACATGCCAGGGCAATTTTACATTAAAGAATAAAATTCCCTGCAATTTTCAGGTAATAAAAAACCTACCCGGCCTTTCCGACGACGGCTTGCTAGGAAATGACTTTCTAGCAAAGAATTGTAACGTTGAGGGCCCGAATAAGGCATTGCGATTTCCTCGAACGGAAAACAACCCGGAGGAGTTTGCTGTTCCATTAACAGCTGCATTGGATAGCCCGTATTCCGAAAAAGTGGTCAAAACGAATACCCGAACAGATAGAGCAGAGCCAAGAAAGGCCGATCTGACAATCTGTGGTACTTCAAAAGTTTCTCAAGAGGAGAACGATGACCGGCGAACACGGGAATGCGAGGTGGACAAACCGACTGAAAGTGATTTGACCTGCGAAATGAGGCAGCAACAAATACAGCTGAAAGAGCCTGTACGCATACCTGCTAGGTCACAAATCATCGTCGAGGTTCCCTTGCAGCTGCAGGAAGAGATGCTCTGTCTATCAAGAGAAATAGATCAAGGAGTCTTCCTAGCGAATGGCTTACTCCCCGCTGGTTTAAAAGCAGTGTCTGTTGGAGTTCTCAACACACACAATTCACAAGTAGTTCTGACTAACATTAGTCTGCATCTAGTCCCTGCCCACAACTACACCGTCGTCCAACTGAAACAGGATTACCAGGAAAGAAACAATCAGGAAACCCCGAAAAACGGAGAACGCGCTGAGGATGCTCACCTGAAAATCAGGAATTACGGTGACTCGAAACCACCAGCACCCACGCACAAATCAAATATAAAGAAAAAACGGAACCAAAGGAAAGGAAAACCTAACAAAACAAATGTCGACGGAGCTCACCTAGATAAAAGGAATTACGATGGAAAAATTCCATCAGCTCCCACGCCCACACAAAATAAAATTTCGGAACACGTCGACATTGGAAGCGAGCTCACCACAGGGACGGTATTTTCAAAAGCTCCAAAATCAACATACACAGTAAGTAAACAACGGCGAAAGAGCCTATTAGAAGACGAAAGCGAGTTCGCCTCAAATATGGCAATTTACGGCGGTTCAGAAACCCCAACTCCATCGTCATTTAGTATTAAGAGTGATTCAAATAAAATAAGGTGGGGTGAAAATTTAAATAAAAGTAAAAATATTTCAGGTTTCCGTAAAATAAGTGAAAGAAAAAATAAAAAGAAAGAAACAAATATTTCGAGCTCCGAATAAATGGCCACTTTACAACATATTAAATATTTATTCCAGGAGTATGAAGAACCAGAAAACCCAAATAATAACCCGCGTCTCGTCAGGTTAGACCAAGAGCTCAGCCTGGACGTAAATCTGAGCGCGGAGGAAAAACAAGCGATATCACAACTCTGCTACGAGTACAATGATATCTTTTTCCTCAAAGGTGATCGGCTAACTTTCACAAACGCCATCACTCATGATATACCATTGGTGCAGGACCAAGCACCAATCAACCAGAAAATGTATCGCTTGCCAGAGACGCAGCGAAATGTGATAAACGAACAGCTTCGCGAAATGCTAGAAAACGACATAGTGCAGCCCAGTAAAAGCCCTTGGAATTCACCTCTCCTAGTCGTCCCCAAGAAGGCGGGACCAGACGGTGAAAAAAGGTGGCGCGTCGTTGTCGACTTTCGTAAATTAAACGAAAAGACAATTGGAGACGCCTTTCCGCTACCTCGGATCGAGGATATTCTCGACCAATTAGGTCATTCTCGGTATTTTACCACCCTCGATCTCGCCAACGGCTATCACCAGGTGCTCGTCGATCCTCAAGATCGACCCAAAACGGCGTTTAGCACCAATTATGGTCACTATGAATTTAGGCGTATGCCATTTGGGCTCAAAGGAGCCCCGGCCACGTTCCAACGCTTAATGAACTTCGTCCTAACAGGATTACAAGGCTTGGAATGTTTTGTCTACCTAGACGACATAGTCATCTACGGTAAAAACCTTGCGGACCATAATAGTAAGCTCCGCAAAGTCTTCAATCGTTTGAGAGAGAACAACCTCAAACTGCAGCCAGAAAAGTGCCAGTTTCTGAGAAAAGAGGTTGTTTACCTAGGCCACAAGTGTTCCAGTGAAGGAGCACTTCCAGACCCCAGTAAAACGGCTTGCGTCCAAACTTTCCCAGTTCCCAGAACTGTACGACAAGTTCAATCTTTTATTGGACTTGCCAATTATTATCGAAAATTCATCCCCGACTTCTCCAAAATTGTGCATCCGATAACGAATTTGCTCCGCAAGGATGTCAAATTCACATGGACCGAGAAGTGCCAGGAGGCATTCGAGAAAATCAAAACTTCATTAATTTCTCCTCCCCTACTTATATATCCCGATTTCTCGAAACCATTCAATTTAACCACGGACGCCAGCAGCGAGGCATTAGGAGCCGTCCTCTCACAAGGAGCAGTAGGACACGATCAGCCCATTGCCTACGCCAGCCGTACACTGAACAACGCGGAACGCAACTACTCAACTATTGAAAAAGAGTTGCTCGCTATAGTCTGGGCTACGCGTAACTTTAGATGTTACTTGCAAGGCCGAAAATTTACGGTCTATACAGACCATAAGCCTCTCAAAGGCGTCTTTAATGTTAAAGACCCTACTTCCCGTCTGGTGAGATTTCACCATAAACTTTCTGAATTCGATTATCAAATCGAATACAAGCCAGGAAAGTACAATACGAATGCCGACGCGTTAAGCCGCATTCCACGGGAAGTCAGCGAAGACTCAAATGGCCAAAACATAATAGTCAAAGCGCAAGTCCACCATAAAATGGATTCGGACTCGGAGGATGAAATAACCTCCATTCGCGAAAATCGCCTAAAATGTAACGCTGTGACCCGGGCTCAAGCGAAAAACGCTCAAACAGAGTCTAAAAGCCCCGAAATACGGGATCACACGCCTCAGAACAATGAAATAATTCCAAACATAGAAGAGGTCACTACAGAAAACCTGCCAGATACTAATCCGCTAATCGACGATAAACCTAAGCCCCCTGAGATAATCACAAGCCCCAAGGAGATACAAACTATCTTACATGATTATCACGACTCTCCTTTTGGCGGCCATCAGGGCGTAATTAAAACATACAAGCGGATTCGAAGGAAGTACTGGTGGAGGCACATGCTTAGCGATATTAAGAAATACGTAAAGCGTTGCTCAAAATGCCAAAAAATGAAGGCATCACCTCAGTTTAAAATGCCGATGGTCATCACGGACATCGCAGAACAACCCTTCGACAAAGTCTACCTCGACATTGTTGGTCCACTCGAGGAAACTGACTCCGGAAACAAGTACATCTTGACTTTCCAGGATAACCTCACTAAATTTGTCGATTGGTACGCCATACCTAACGGGGAGGCCGTCACTGTAGCGCAAATCTTCTTCGACGAAATCGTCGCGCGCTACCGCATCCCTAAGCGAATAGTCACCGATCAAGGAAGCAACTTCCTTAGTGACCTGTTCAAAAAGGTATGTAAACTGCTACGGGTGAAGAAGTTACAAACCTCTGCCTACCACCCACAGTCAAACGGCGCACTGGAACGTGCACACAGGCCGTTAATTGAATACTTGCGTACCATAGTGGACGAGAATCCTAAATCATGGGATCAATATCTGCGAACCGCTGCATTCGTGTACAATAACAGTGTACACGAAGGGACAAAATTAACTCCCATGGACTGCCTTTACGGCTTCACAGCGGATGTTCCGTCAAATTTGAAGCGAGACCCTGAACCCGTGTATAATCACGAGAGCTACTATCAAATCTTAAGATACAAGCTCCAAAGGTCTTATGCCACGGCACGCAAAAATCTGCTCGCTAGCAAGCAACGGTCGAAACTATACTACGACAAAGCTGTTCGACCCCTATCGTTTCACATTGGTGACAAAGTCTTACTCAAGAGCGAAAGCCGAAAGCATAAGCTCTCTCAAATCTGGGTAGGACCATATCTGGTAATCGGTATACCATCAGCAGTGAATACAACCCTAAAAATGGGCAAACGTACAGTTACGGTTCACAACAACCGTCTTAAGCCATTCTATGAATAGATAATGAAGATCGTAAATATTATCTAAACGCGTCGTGATGTGCTACCACAATCTACGATTGAGATGAAAATCGTAACGCAAGGCCAGCACAAAACCAAGAAGGGAACAACGACAAAAGTCCCTTAACAACTCGGTCCAATCGGGTCCAAACCAACCTTAATTAAAATTCCTTTTATTCCTTATAATCTTTCTACGTATTTTCAAATCAATTAACATAAAACCTCACACTCTATTAAACGTGTTTAAAGCTAAGAAGTACCAATCAACAGGACTTCACTATCTTTAGCACAACAACACATAATTAAAAGAACGACTTCTACTAAAAGTCGAACCTTGAAACAACAAATTCAAACCAACTCTTGCGAAATATCGTCAGAGAATGAACCACCAAAAATCCCTCTCTTTAATGCTATATCTAGCAGTTCTTCCTGGCAGTTCCGTGCCCTGAGGTCTCACTCCCACTTAGTCATATTTTCTACAGCACTCTAAACACCTCTTGTGAAAATAAAACGCTGCCGGCTGTCCGATTCGATTCCCAGAATTAATAAATCAAACCAACTTCTGTGCAATTGCAATCCCGTCAGAGACTGCCCGATTTCTACAGCACAAAAACACTAAACTCCTTCCTGGTAGTCCTTTGTCTTGAGGTCCCCCTCAACTATTTTCGAAATACTGTATTCAACAGTAAACATCAAAGCGACTACCCAAAGGTAACCAACTATTATACCCGTGAGAATGCAAGACAAGCATGACATCACTTTAGGGAAAATCTACGCTTAGTAAATAAGAAAATTAATTTAGAAACCCCCACTAACCATATTCCTCTCCCCAGGTATGATACAAAACGCTATCATCCTCGGACTAATAATGTCCGCTATGGGAAGTAGTACGTCGGAGACATACTCGGTAAACCCACTCAACAATACAGGAGTGCTATTCGAGGATTTAGGAAGCCTCATGGTTTACCACTCCACATGGAATATCCTCACGGAATTGGACCTGACCGAGTTGGACAACCAGACAACAATTGCGGAACGAGCCGAACACTACGTGCATCAACTATGCGGAAACAACACCGTAGGAGACCTCTGCGAACTCCAGCAAAAACACATGCACGCGTTGATGGAAAATATCAAACAACGCACTAAGGTAATTAAACAAGCTGTTCCCAAATCTCGCAAAACGAGATCTATTTTTGACGGCATCGGAAACGCCATGCACTACCTTTTCGGTACCATGGATAGTGCCAATGAATGCGAAGTCTATAGTCGCCTGGATGAGTTGGAAACTAACCATCAGGTACTCGCTGATTTGGAAAAACAACAAATCAGTGTAGTCAAGACTGCGCTTAATGCGATTCAAAAGCCTTTAAATTCACTGGTCGAAAGACAACGGCAAATAGCCTACCAGATGAATGATTTATATAATTCTACTGACAAACTCGTAGCAAGACAAATGAGACAGGAAATAGTCTCGAGTCTACTGCTACAAATGGTAGAAATTGAGTTCCGACAGCAGGCGCTACTGGATATAATAACCTCTAGCCGAAATAACCAAATTCATCCCCTGCTGATCGCCCCTGATTCACTCCTTGAGATTTATCACAAATCTCACGCCACGTGTTCAAAGGCCCAGAATTGTCTATCAATTCTCTATCAGACGGCTGAATTACGGACCCACCTATTGCAACAAAAACTGGTAATCAAAATTACATTACCAATTTTCAGTCTTCCAAAAATGAAGTTGCAACGAATCAGGTGCTTCCCAATACGCACGGAAGCGAATCATTCATTGGTCCCGGAAATAGAATATTCGCATATAGCGAGTCAACTTTCGACTCAGGAATTTCTATTGCTTAAGCCGGAGAATATGAAAGCATATCGGAAAGTCACTCGAGATGTCGAGGAGGATACTTACGCTGGTTTGCTAAATACGCCGATAACAAAGGCAACACAATCGGATGAATGCGTGATCAAGTTGCTCTTCAACCCCCTGAACGAAAACCCTAGGTGTTCGCTAAAAGTGCAGATACCTTTCAGGGACATTTTAATTAAATTAACTAGGCCCAATTCCTGGCTATATGCATTGAAGACAACAACCATTGTGCATATTACATGCACCCAACAATTGCTCACGCATCGCCTCTCTGGACAGGGAATCTTGGTAATTAACCAACCCTGCCACTTACAAATAGGACCGCATACCCTATATTATGAGGCTGAAAATACTCATCCACTACTTTTCACGCAACCAGCATACTTTCCTAAAACAAACGAAACGGCAAAGGAATTAGATTCCTTCATGGCCAAATACGAGCAGCATTCTGTGACGGAGGTGCCATATACAAAGCTGCTACTGGGTGACAACACTAACGAAAAGTTGCACGAGAGTACGCAATCATTGGACCAAATACAGGCCAAAATACGGGAGTTAAATCTACACTCCCGGGTGAAAACACCCCACCTACTCTCGGCAACTTCGTTGTCACTTACGGGGCTAATACTGCTGTTCATCGTCATTTACATGACGGCCAAATACGCCATACCTCCACTAAAGGCTTGGACTACGCGGCGTAATCAGACGCCCATGCCCGAAATCCCCCTAGAAGAGGCAGTCTCACGACCAAAAGAGCGGCCTCAACGGCCACAAACACTGCCCAGGGCACGGTCCATCCAGCTTGTCTAAACAATAGACACAAATAAACTAAATAATAAGCCAACTACAAAAACGCGCCGTGGAGTACTACCACAACCGTCGGTCGAAAAAATACTGACGCGCAAGGCAAGTACTAACGAGGAATAAAAATATTATACAAAATAAAGAATATTAAGAAATAAAAGTAAAATTTTTCGCGCCGTGGAGTACGACCACAATCTACGGTGAACACGAAACCGTAGCGCAAAACAGCATTAAACAAACAAAGAGAAAAAGTAAACAAAAAACGAAAAGAAGACAGAGAAAATAATACGAAATAAATATTAAAAGCACACCTATAAACCGACGTAAAACACAAAAAAAAAAAAAAAAAAAAAAACACCCAAAAACAAAATAGGAGAAAGAACAACTCAGCCAGGCCAAACGCGCGGAGCCCTAATCAACCTGAAAGTATGAAAGGTCTAGCTACGAAGAAAAAGACAACTGGTTTAATTTCTGAATTTTTATTTTGTTGTTTATTTGTAAGGGTATCATTGATTATTTATTTATAAAAGATTAATTGAATTTTATAAAGAAAAAAAAATTTTTTTATAAAAAGTTACAAGAAAAAATTGAAGAGAGGCATTAAGCTGTGGAGTCCGCCTACTGGCTGAGAGTCCAGTGCTCTGAACTGACGTCAGAGTCTACCACGGGCGATGACAGCAGCTCCTCTATGTCCAAGACACGCTGTAGGGAACTGTCAGCCCGAGGAGGGGGAGAGGCCTCGTCCTCAGCGACGTGCACGGAAGGCAGCGGGGATCCTCGTGGGGGGGTTCCCGTCAAGACACAATGTGCACAATCTGCAACATACCCCCACACCAGCAACACGCCCCCTAAGAAAAATAAAAATCAGAATTATAATTGTAACATAATTACAGAAAATGGGCTTACCTGAAGCATTCCACGACTCGCCGTGACCGCCGAGTACGTAGTCCACCATGTGGGTGGAATCAGCAACGCCCCTGCTAGACCATATGCAGCAGGATCGCCGGTCCGGACGGGACCACCAAAGGCGGACACAACCGTCCCCGCCAGGGTCAACCCGGATGATCCTCACCATTCGGGCGCGAAAAATCGCCGAATGAGCCAGCCGGTGCCTTTGGTTACGTAGAACAATAGCGTCCCCATGCAGGAGACCCACAAAATTGGCATTTGAAATAAAAGCCATTCTACAGAAATAAACCGCGTACTACTAAATTCAAACTCGGAATGAGGAGTATTCCTCTTCAAAGAATACTCCTCTTATTCACGGGGGGAAGGAAATGTTGCAGATTGGATTCGCTTATTTTAAGATAAGCCTAATTCTAACGAATCCAATCTGACATTTAATAAAAACAAATCGTAAAAGTCTCATGAGTTGGATTTCGAGTATCACATTTTGGTTGCAACAAAGTTGCAACATATTCAGATCTAACTCATGAGTACCAAAAAAATAAAAAATAAACCAATGGATATTCGATGGGTTGGATTTCCTATAACCGAGCGCATTGCAACAAAGTTGCAATGTACTCAAATCTAACCCATGACAAACAACGCGCTCGGGTTACCGTCGAAATTCCTTTCACACGGTAGCCCAGTACACGATAAGCAAAAGAAATTTGCTTAATCAGCGCGACAAACAACGATCTACAGCGGCTTTGCCCAATGACTACTAAGTACATCAAGGGCAAAGCTAAAAAACGAAGAAAAAGCACGAAAGCTTTTCTTCATGTAGATCGCTAGTGAGATTTTCTAAAGAAAAGAATGAGCGAGTCTGGTTCTAATTGTGATCGCGACAAGTCGCGTTTTAAAAAAAAAAAAAAAGGGGAAGTTCTGTTCTATTCGCGAACGCGGTAAGTCGCGTTGACAGAGTTTTGTTTTGATCGAGGTCGGAGTTGGTCGCGATTGTGGAAGTCTTGTTCTGTTCGACACGTAAAAATTTAATGACTGTGAAATTGAAAAGAAAATTTTGTGTTCTAATGATTAATGTGAATTTATATAAAACCCTAGTTAAGAAACCTTGTTAAAGATAAGGAAAAATTTAGTGACTGTGTAATTGAAAAGAAAATATTGTGTTCTAATGATTAATGTGAATTTATATAAAACCCTAGTTAAGAAACCTTGTTAAAGATAAGGAAAAATTTAATGACTGTGTAATTGAAAAGAAAATATTGTGTTCTAATAATTAATGTGAATTTATATAAAACCCTAGTTAAGAAACCTTGTTAAAGATAAGGAAAAATTTAATGACTGTGTAATTGAAAAGAAAATATTGTGTTCTAATAATTAATGTGAATTTATATAAAACCCTAGTTAAGAAACCTTGTTAAAGATAAGGAAAAATTTAATGACTGTGTAATTGAAAAGAAAATTTTGTGTTCTAATGATTAATGTGAATTTATATAAAACCCTAGTTAAGAAACCTTGTTAAAGATAAGGAAAAATTTAGTGACTGTGTAATTGAAAAGAAAATATTGTGTTCTAATAATTAATCTGAATTTATATAAAACCCTAGTTAAGAAACCTTGTTAAAGATAAGGAAAAATTTAATGACTGTGTAATTGAAAAGAAAATACTGTGTTCTAATAATTAATGCGAATTTATGTAAAACCCTAGTTAAGAAACCTTGTTAAAGATAAGGGAAAATTTAGTTAATGTGAAAATAAAAAGAAAATATAGAGTTTTAGTGAGAGATTGTATTTCATTGGCTGGTTCGGTAGTGACATTGAAAGACGTGTAACAATGTGCATTCCATGCTAGGTGAGATCTATCACCCCACTCATTTTGGCACGTCAGATCTGAAACACCAACATATATATATATATATATTTACAATTATTTATAGGTATATATATATATATATATATATATATATATATATATATATATATATATATATATATATATATATATATATATATATATATATATATTCTGTTGTCGTCATCATCGAACCGATAATCATCAGCAGCTGTGCTTCTTATATACAGTCGAAATTTGTTTTTGTGTATTTTATTAATTGCTGAAATCAATTGTTTACTTTTTTTGTATTATGCATATACCGATATTCTTGTTTTTGTAGAATAGAATAATATTGCATTTCGTTGTCAAGCAAGCACTTAAAAGTGAGAAGCAAGTAATATTTTTTTTGCTTCTTAAGAAAAGAAGCAAAATAAATTAAAGAGCTGGGTGCTGCTCAGATTAAAGAAAAAGATCGTTTCACGTGCGGAAACACAAGTTCAACTCTAGGTCAATGGGCAGACTTGGTCCTTCGACAACACATACATACATATATATACATATATATATATATATAAATATATACATATATATGTATATGTAAATATAAATATAAATATATATATATATATATATATATATATATATATATATATATATATATATATATATATATAGATATATATATATATATATATATATATATATATATATATATATATATATATATATGTAAATATAAATATATATATATATATATATATATATATATATATATACATATATATACAGGGTGTTTCAGATCCAGATCTGGCGTGCCAAAACGAGTGGGGTGATACAGTGGCCTCCAAAAGCAAGTTGACACCCGATTAGTTGCAGGAAAACATACTTCTATGAAAATTTTGTGGGTAAGGAAAAGGTTTAAATAAAAATTATAAAAATGATTTAAACAATATTTGGAGTTTTTTAATATTAGTTTCATCACATTTGTGGCTTTGTTACATAAATTATAAAAAAACATGCTACAAAACAGAAGAATTCTCAATAATTTGAAATACCAAAAGTAAATTGACAGTCCAATATGTCCTCCAGAATTATTAATGACAGTTTCTAATCTATTTGGCGTACTTTCAACAAGTTTTTTTAAAGTTTCGGATGGAATTTTCCGGTAAGTTTCGATTAGCTTATCTTTAAACAGACGTTTATTTTTTCTGCCATCTTTCGGGATTCTCCGATCTAGTCCATCCATTAATTGTTCTATGGGATTCAAGTCAGGTGACATAGATGGCCAATTCAAGACGACGACTCCGTTTTCTTCTAAATACTTCTTAGTAGCTCTCGCGGAAAGTTTGAGGTCATTGTCGTGTTGGAAGATAAATTGGTGACCTATTCCCATTTCATTGGCAGAAGTGAAGAGATTTTCATTTCAAATATCACAATACTTAATTGCTGTGAATCGCTCTTCAATGACTACTAAGCGGCCGACACCATGCCATGAGAAGCACCCCCCACACCATGACGCTGCCGCCCCCGTGCTTGACCGTTGGTTGCACGTACGTTTCTGCCTATTTCACTCCAGACTGTTTGCCTCCTTCTTCCTCCGAATAGTTCGAACTTGGATTCATCACTAAAAATCACTTTCTTCCAAAAGTCAATATCCTTTTTCACAAATTTCTTTGCAAATTCCAATCTAGCTTTACGATGTTTTGCTATCAGTAGCGGTTTCCTTCTGGAAATTCTATCTTGCAATCCAAAGTCGTGCAATCTTCGTCTTATGGTGGTCTCTGAGACTGTTGTTCCTTCTGCAGAAAGTGTTTCCTGCATTACCCTCACAGTCATAGTAGGATGTTTTTTAAACTTTGGAACTATTGATGAATCATCCCTTTCAGAAGTTTTTTTAGGACGACCAGACCGGGGAAAATCTCTCAAATTACCTTCCTTTTGTTTTTTTAAGGATTTTCCTAATGCACTCTACGCTAACATTAAATAAACTCGGCACTTTTCTCAAAGATTTAAGTTTTTCATATTCGCATCACGCCCGAACTCTTTCCTCAATTGATAAATAACGTTTCTTCGCCATTCCGTTAATTGTTAGTCACGAAAAAAAATTTGTAGCACGTTTATAAAATCACTGCACCTGTATGTACTTTAAAAATAATACCCACGTCTGTCGCCGACGATTTTCAAAGACATGAATGTTGTTACTGATTGCATGATCTTACTGTCAACTTGCTTTTGCATGCATGTTGCAATGCGATCAGCCAAGGTACAATACATTTTTATAGCGGTATTTAAGCTGAGTGGTGAGTAATTAAGTGATCATGAATCCTTACCTGTAGTACAAAATAACAGGAAGATAATTTTGTTAATAGCTCACATAGTGTTCAAGTAATGCATGCCGACTCAAAAAAAAATTGAATTTTCCATGGGTGTCAACTTACGATATATATATCGGTTTATATATTTTTCTGTTAAGACTAAAAAAATAGAAACTGAATACATCTATAATAAAAAGAAAGACTCACTTAAACATTTAAAGGAGTTCCTTAAAACGACAGCCGCCGTTCTGGATGAAGGACAGGTCACAGCTTCGTTCCGCTTGTGAAAACGTTTGCAATTATATTACCATATATATATGTATATATATATATGTCAAGGCCTCGTATCGCACGTCAGATGCCGTATGAAGTCAAGGAGGACCCGAAACTGTGGCGACTTGATATGTTGAAAATGAATAACGAAAAGTTTTGGAACTAAGTTGCTGACCTTTTAAGAATTAACCTAACTGGTATAAATAGGGCTGGTGAGTTAATTTTGATTTAACCAGTAAAGTAATAAGTCCGAATACGTAAACTTAAACGTTGTATTGTGAAGAAAAATTGTAAAGAAAATTGTGAAACGTGATCAGTGAAATGAATAAAAAACTGTGGACATTTGTGATTGAAAATGAGTTTCTTAATTAATCCACCGAGCACAGACAGCTCCAACAACGTTACAGTTGTTATCAGAGGTGGCATTACTGAAGAAAGACTAAGAAGTGAACTTAAAAAACGAAGTGTGATAGTGAAAGCAAAGGACTTACAGGTTTAAGACTTGAAGGGGGAATTGAGTAAACGTTCTCTACCCACGCAGTTGGAAATAAATGCGTCCTGGTAGCATTACTACAAGAAGCTATGGAAAATGATGGAAAGGCTGCAGAAACGTTTATTTGTGAGGATGAGCTCGAAGAAGAAAACACTGCAAGTATGACAGATCTTCTCAATGCCCTGATGTGTGAGATAAAAGCTTCCAAAGAACAATTAAAGGCTTTAACGGACGAACAGAAATCTGAATTAATGAAATCGTTGGAAGAACAGAATTCGTCGGCGACCGAGTTGAAATCATCCATGTAAGCACAGAAACAGTCATATGCCGAGTTAAAATCAGGAAATTAAGGAACAGAAGTCGTCGGAAATTTCTATGAAAAAAAACAGCTCAAAATAGAAGAAGCTGAATGTTAAATGAAACCCATGAAAAAAATATCGAGGAAATTAGAAGTGAATTAGATGTTGTCCAGAAAGAGCATTCCGCGGCTTTATCTATATAAAATATATCATTCCCCAAAATTTTACGGTCAAACGTCCTGGCAGACATACAGATTGCAATTGGAGACAGCAGCGACAATGAATTAGTGGACTGACGAAGAAAAAGCAACTTCTATAATCTTGGCACTTAGTGGCGGAGCATCAGAATTCTTATACACTATTCCGGCGGAGCAACGTTATAGTTACATACATCCTTTATATAAACTTTAGAATTGCGATATGACAACCAACACGAGCAAGAGCAACAAGCCAGTCTTCAGCAACGTAGTCAGGCGTAGAAGCCTGGGGAGACTTTGCAGCAGTTATGTGCAGATGTCAAAAGGCTGACACATTTTGTTTATCCAAGTTTTAGTCCAGAGTATGTCAACGAGGTTGAAAGAGAAACACTTATTAAGTTACTCGCAGATCGTGATCTGCAGTAAGCAGTGCGACTGGCTGGGAAGAACACAAACGAAGTTTTGATTTACGCTCTTCATTATAAGGCAGCAAAGCAAACCTCAAGAAGTAACAGAAGCAACCGAAATAGCAGATACCTGCTTCGGGTCAATACATCGGAAAATCGAAGTCATTATAAATGCTGGACGTGCAACAAAGAAGGCAAAAAAACTAAGGGAAGAATATCAGACTCTCCAAAAGATCACAAGATCATCTCTGGACCCTGCTCAAAGTGTTTCGCAGACAAAAGGTCATAGTTGCCTGCGGCCATCCGATCAGGAATCTTCCGTGGGCGCATGAAAATGGACACCTGAGGTGAATACGTTCATCATGCGCACATATTACAATATCTCTATTCCCGAAGTCATGGCATTATGCCCGACGTAGGTGAAAACTACCGCCGGCCAAAAAACCGATAAACAAACGTCCAAGACAGAAATAATAATTCTTAAATAAAAGAAAATTAGAAAAACAAAGAAGATAAAAACAAGTCAGGGTAATTAATAACTAAAATTCAATCAATCAAAAAGATAACTAGTAGCAACAGAACTAATTATTGGAATTAAGTTCATAACATGAGAAATACTACAAAAAAAAGGAAGAATACAAATTATGCATGTATGTAATTTTGGGATTGTATAAAATATTCTAAAGACGTTGTCTTGAAGTTCCCGAGACCCACCGCCATGCGAACATCTAAAGGAAGATTATTCCAAGTCTGACTCTATAGACAAAGAAAGTACGTAAGCTAAACAATGTTCAGAATCTAGGTATGAATAAAAACGTAGTGTGACGCGATGTGTTCTTTAAGATAATCAGGGAAAAATTATTCATTATCTTAAACATCATAACACACAGTATAAAACTAAGGTAGGTATTAAACTGACAACCAAAAATTTGCCTAGAGAAAACCGATACATGTTCATATCTACGCAGCCCAAATACATATCGTGCACATGAATTAAACGTAACATTAAGATTTTTCCTGGATGCACTTACAATGTTTCAATAAATACAATTAGCATAAGTAATAATCAGTACACGTAACCTACTAACCACACGGTCATGCAATATGCCTGGGGTATACTTTGCATGACGCCATAAGCTTCTTAGTCCACCATATACTTTAGAGACAGTTACATCAATATGAATATGCCAAGACAACATTGCATCAATCTTAACTCCCAAATTTGTCTCTCTACTCATATATTCAATGGGTCCATCGTTCAGATAATACGGGGGAACACATGAAGTATCAATTGGCCTATTAAAAATAATAATCCATTGAGTGGAAAGAGGAAGCACCCGATGAGTCAGTATGTCGGATGCAGGTATTGGTTCCCAGAAGAAGGATGAAGGATGTTCTTGAAGAGTTCCATAATGGTGCATGCCGAGAATATCTCGGCATCAACAAAACTTGTAGAAATTAAGAGAAAAATTTTATTGGTTGTATACGAGATAGGACGTTGAGGACTAGTGTCGTAAATGTTTTGTTTGGGTCGGTATTTGACCTCACATAAAAACAAGGGGAGCGATGCAGCAATATAAAGTTGGACATTTCGAGAGAGTAAGATCGGGGCAACCGCTGTATTTTAGTGGTAATGGATAATTTTAGTAAATGGTCGATCCCAAATCAAGAAACACAGACATTGGCCGAGGAGTTAGTGACGAACTGGATCTGCAGATTTGGTGTTCCTCGTTAGCTTCATTCCGATCAAGACGAAACTTTGAATCTCAATTATTCCAAAGGCTTCTGGCATTCTTGGAATAAGGAAGACGCGGAGAACACCACTTAACCGTAATCTAACGAAATGGTTGAAGAATTTAATAGAGTAGTTAACGAATATTTCAGGAAAGTAGCGAATGAATCAACGGGATTTGAATAGCTACATCCCGGTATTTCTATTAGCTTGCCGAACGGGTATTCATAACTCAATAGGACAAACACTCTCTAAAGTTCTGTTTGGAAATAAACTCGACTACCAAGTGATTTAAAGTGCGGAACACCTGAAAAGGATAGATAATCCTCTGAAAAGTATATAATATTGCTTCGGAAGCCTCTCATGAACAGACAAGAAGAAAGCTCAAGACATCTAGCGTTGGCATGAATGCTCGATACGACATCAGTAACCGAAAAAATTGATGACTCGGGGGTTTTCGGTGTCGCTAATCACGAATCTGAACTCAGAATTGCAAAATTTAAGATGGCGGGTCCAATATGGTGGAAAGGGTTTGTAAAATGTACATACAAAGAAGTACCCGGAAATTCTCATTTTAAATTTTCCCTCTGAGAATATTTCAAAAAAATTTTTTTCCCAGGTTGGCACAACTGTCAACCACTATTCTGTGAATTTTTATTGCTATGTGTCATTTAGTTTGGTTACGGCGTCATTAAGAACAAGTCAACCTTTTGTGTGCGTTGCGATTTTTACTATGGATAAAAATATCGAACAAAGAGTTTGTGTGAAATTTTGTGTTTCAAACGAAATTTCTTGTGCCAAAACGTTGGAAATGTTGAAAAAAACATTTGGTGATTCAACCATGTCGAAAACTCAAGTTTACGATTGGTATAAATCGTTCAAAGAGGGGCGAGAAGAAGTGAACGATTTGCCACGTTCAGGACGGCCTTCGACCTCTTCAATTGAAGAAAACGTCGACAAAATAAAGGAAATGGTGCTCGAAAATCGTCATTACAGTTTGCGAGAGATAGCCCAAGAAATGAACATGTCTCATGAGACCGCTCGTCATATTTTGGTTGATGTTTTGGGTATGCGGAAAGTCGCAGTGCGATTGGTGCCAAAAGATCTGAATTTTCTTCAAAAAGTGAATCGCAGTAAGGTGGCTGAAGACATGCTTGAACCCGTAAATTCCGATCCAACGTTCATCGAACGCATCATAACTGGTGACGAGACATGGGTTTTCAAGTACGACATGCAAACAAGTCAACAATCATCGGAATGGCGCGCCAAAAATGAGCCGAAACCGAAAAAACCGCTCCAAAGCAAATCGAAAATCAAGGTGATGCTGACCGTTTTCTTCGATATTCGTGGTGTTGTTCATTCGGAATTCTTACCGGAGGGCCAAACCGTCAATAAAGAATATTTTCTTGGCGTTATGAGGCGTTTGAGAGAGAATGTTCGTCGCAAAAGACCAGATTTGTGGCGGAACAACAGTTGGATTTTGCACCACGATAATGCACCAGCGCACAAAGCGATCATTGTGAACGAGTTTTTGAACAAAAATTCAACAAATATCATCGAACAACCACCGTACTCTCCAGATATGGCCCCGTGTGAATTTTTCCTGTTTCCAAAACTCAAATTACCACTTCGTGGAACCCGTTTTGAGAGCATTGAAGACATCAAAACTAATTCGCAACGAGAACTGAAGGCCATCCCGGAATATAGCTTTAAAAAGTGTTTCGATGATTGGATTGTTCGTTGGAAGAAGTGTATTGCCTCAGAAGGGGCCTATTTTGAAGGGGATATAATAAATTTAGATGATTGATAAGTTGTTTGTGTTTTATTTCAAATTTCCGGGTACTTATTTGACAGAATGTAACTTCTGCCCAAAATTGGTATATGGGGGGTTTTTGGAGTCTGTGATTTCGAATTTAAAGTCAGAATTGTAAAATTTAATATGGCGGACAGAATTTAAAAAAAAAACATCTTCAAACCTGGTATATGTGGGTTTTAAAATTAACGTAACCTTTATGATTATTATTTAGTTTTTTTATTTGAAACCAAGAAAAAGTTAAATAATAGTTTATTTAAATAGATTTATAGTACTTTTTCCAATAACAAGTTTTTAATTCACGCATGAAATAAAAATTAATTATTCAGTAAATTCGACAATCAAAATGAATATATTTACATATTGCACGGTTTGGAATTCAGTACAAAAAATCTTCTTTATAATCAGACTCAGCATTTGATACACCTAATTCAATTTTACTACTGTTGTCTATTTGCAGTTACTCAGGAATATATTCATATGTTGGTGTAGATCGGGATTTAAGTAGCTGTAAGACGTCCTCTAACAAAGATTTTAATGGTTTCTGTGGGATCGGTCGACAATTTGAAATGAATGGGTTAGATGTCCAAAGTTAGCAGAACAAAATGGCAGAACCAAAATTTTAATACAAAAAATTAAAATAATATTTAATATTTTGTATTAAAATTTTGGTTCTGCACATTTAGTTGTGACTAGAACTGTATTCTCTGCTTACCTTTTCAAAAGTTAGGAGAACATGGTTTTTAAAAAAAAATATAAAAGCACTTAAAGTGAGAGTACAAAAATTGAAGCCGAAATTCCCGAAATAATTTATTGCAGCCTCCTGTGCTTCCTCAGACAGTTGATCAAGTGGTAAAAGTGAGCTACCGTGTATCTTGGATACAGCTTGATCAGGTGTAACATTTTTCTGCTGAACATTCAGTAATTTAATTGATTTTCGATATTTTGTTCCTTTACTAGGAGAGCCAAATACAGTGTTCTTTACAACATGGGCTGTATCTGTTTTTCCTTCTTCTCGTAAATTCATCAGCTCTCTTCAGTTGAAGTATTTTCCTCCTCTTCGTTTATTCCTATCCGAAATGTCATTGAATGTAGAACGTGGTCTGCTTAAAATTGAAAACTTTTAACTTTTCAGTTGCAGTATGCAAATTATTTGCTTTACCAACATTTTTTCCATCTGCATATGGTATAACAAATACCTGAAAAAATGTTCCATTTATGATTCTGAATTTATAAAATTTCAGTGAGTCTGAAGATTATTATATATTATAGAGGATTTTATATATATATATATATATATATATATATATATATATATAAATATATATATATACATATTCATATTTTTTTTGCTTAATAAATTCCTTTAACCATTCATCATTGTCCTCATAAAATCTTGTTTCTTGTTGTTTTCCATTTATTTCTAATTTGAGTGATCAATGTCCTTAAAGTTCCTTTTTAGTTATTTATATTATCTGTTCAAGTGAATAGCGAGGGATGAACTTTCGCTGACATGACTTTTTCGATTTTATCAAACATATCTGCAGCGCGTATTTTCAAATAGTTAATATAATTCATTAAGGTTTTAATTAAAATTAATTATTAAGTGTATTTTATTAATAATAATAATCATGTTTAAATTGAATACAAATACCCTCCCTCCTAAAGCTGAATATAATTACAGTATATTTTTCCAAAAAATATAAAGAACTGAAACAATATAATAGAATATACATTTTTGAACGACAATATGCTCTATAATAGTCATAAATGCGCGCAAGAAAAACGAGGGTTTCAAGTTTCAACCAGTTGAATCTCGCTGCCCCGCTGCTGCGAGCACTGTCGTACATGCTATTTACTATTTAGAGCGATAGAGGAATGAGAAGCTAGCTAGAGAGTGGGACAGATGTTCTTACTCAACGGTCTTTTAGTGCACCCTTTTATCCATACATGTTCATGGACAAGGGAAATCAAGAATCTCTTTACAGTAATATACTCAGCAACGTGCGTTATTCACGCAACGCATATATTTTTTTCGCTAAAAATTCGATTAAAATTAGGCGGCAGATATGTACAGTTAAAATTTGAATATTTCATTTGTAATACGTTAATCTCCAACCTCTTACAGTTTTTAAGACTTAGCAATGCGTAACATTTTACTATTTTACTTGAAAACGACCAATTGTTTTTATTTTTTTTAGATTGAAAATCAAATGCGCTACTCTCCTTCTCATAACTGTTTGCTTAATAAAGTACATTTTTATAATTGGTTATAATATTTTACTTATAGGATTTCGTTCTATTTTATATGAATGGAAGAGATAATATTTATGTGGTCTACGGGTTACAGCGGCGGATCGAAAGAAAAAAAGAAGATAATTCACTTGTCAGATTGTAGCTATACCAACATGCACTCTACTCCCAAACTTTAAGGCAAAGAGTAAAACGATCAACAGGCAGGTATAATTTCTTCTTAGAAGAGCTGCTATTAGCTGTACGTTTGGCCATTGTAAAATGGTAAAAGAATTGTTTTTGAAAGAGGAAACATAGGCCATTATTTGAAATTCGAAAATATAAAAAAATTAAAGGGCAAATTTTGAAAAATTTATAAGTTTGAAAATCGTTTTTTTAAATTCATAAGCAGTAACAGAAAAAAAAATTACACAGTCTTTAACAACACCTGTCAATTGAGATATTAGTAATGTCTATAACACTATAGCTGTTGATAATATGCGTTAAAATATAAGACAAGTTAATTTCATCGTAAAAAAATTTCAAATTCCTATAGCTTGGTGGAGAGAAGATAGACCACCCCTTCCCATACAATTTTTTCGTTTCTCGCCTTGATTTATTAGCTTCTTCATTACTGCACACGGCCTAAGAAACACCTTGTATATATACGTATATATTAGGGTGCTCCAAAAAAAATCTTAATTTCTTTTACTTAGCTCTATTGCGTAAAAACTAACTAAAATAAAAATTCTTGCAAAATTGGAGTCTCATAGTTCATGTTCATCATCATGTTCAAGTTCATGTCGCTCAAGCCCCCTGAAAAACTTAAAAACATCCCCTGCTAAAATAGCCCAATTAAGAAACTCAGATTTGGGATTTCTATATAATTTTTTTTGAAGATCAGAATGAAGTTACTGGCAACTTGATAGCACTTCCGGTTTCCCTCGAAATGAAGAAAATAGTAATCCTATCAAAAAAATAAAAATAAGAAGTGCTTCGAATTCGTTTCAATGACTGCTTTCAGAATATGTATTGAAAAAATTGGTTTGCCAGAAAGTACAAGATTTTTTTCCGCTTTCCGTTGAAACCGGACGTGATGTAAAGTTGCCAGCAACTTATTTCTGATCTACCCCTAAAATTACATACATAACATATATAGAAATGCCAAATGGGAGCTAAGAAAAAAAGTGCAGTAATGTTTGAAGCACCCTATGATATAAATATATATATATATATATATATATATATATATATATATATATATATATATATATATATATATATATATATATATATATATATATATATATATATATATATACATATATAGATAATTGAAAAGCTACAAAGATTTTTTATTAAAAAAGTGTTTAAGTTGTCGCGGCATACACCTAATTATATGATAAATTTAGAAACTGGCTTGTCATGTATTTATATCTACACTTTAAAGTGCCACTTCGGTTATCTAGCGAAGGTACTGTATAAGTACAGTAGTGAAAGACTGCCATATCGTTTAGCACAGAGAGTTATACGCAAGAATATCTACTGGTACGCTAACTGGAAAGAGTTAGCTGAAAAGCATAACAGTACTCTTGCTGTTGATCAGGAGACTCTTAATTCCTTCAGGTCTAAGGTTGCGGAGTTGATTGAAAAGGAGGAGACGTGGACTAGAAGCAGAGTCATTAATCAAGGTAGAGGCACAGTTCGGCACGAGCTGTATGACAAATTGCATTACTTTTCAGGACAAAGTTATATTAGGGATTGCTTCTCAGTTGAAAAGATCAATGTAATCTGGAGGTGTAGGGGGGGCTTACTAAATTAAAGCAGTCCATGGAAAAGAGAAGTCTATGCTCGTTATGTAATTTAAACGAACCTGACACATTGTTGCACTTTTTTGGCATATGTCCTATCCTCAAAGAGTTTCGTGTGCAAATTTTTCGTAAACGTAACTTAAACGAATCCGAGGTAATAGATCTTTTAAATGGTCAAAAATAACTATGGCGATTTATTCCTTTATGCTAAGAGGGCCTGGTCGTATAAAAAACACCTTGTAGATCAATATAACAACTAATCTCATGTGCAACTTCATTACAAGTCAAGCTTTCCTCCCTTTTCTCACTAAGCATTACTTTATTGCTTATTTTCATTTCTTAATTGTACTTACTTACTTAGTTGCTTTATAGTTATATCTAATTCATAAGCAGATTGAATTTATTTTTTTATTTTTTGTATGTTTGCTAACCTTGACAGCCTCAGTGCCATTGTCTAAGTTTATTTGTAGTACTTTGAATTTTGATATGTATGTAAATTACTGAATTGGATTTAATTTAATTTTCTTAATGAAGTATGTAATTTAATGTAGGTCTTTTTTGCAATAAACATTATTATTATTATTTGATATATATATATATATATTCATACATATATTGTGTTATTTTAAGCACATAATAACATCAAAATTTAAGAAAAATCAGAACGGGTTAGGCTGTTAGAATTATACTCTTCAAATGTGATTGGTAGCCCGACACATTACAACTGACTATTTTGTTTTTCACCTAACATTTTCTTTATAAGCTTCCGCATAAATTCTGATGTTGGCATTAATTTATTCGTGGATGTGATATTGTTTTCTCCTACGACATATTTGCAGAAATACGATACAGTTAACAAATTTTGACCCAAATCCAGCGATCTGCCCTAAAGCAGCTTTATACGCTTTTGTTTAGAAATACATAGTTGTTTTGGTTGAAAATTTGACAATTTTGTAGCATTAGTTAAAGCACCTAAATTATGCAAGGTTTTTGAAAGTTCCGGCATGACAACTGTTTGAAATTATTTTAAAGTGAGAAAAATTGGATACTTTTACCTTTTCTACTATCTACGGAGAAGTTAATAAAATTAGTTGCAACCACTATTTATTTCTACACACAAGGGTTTTACTCACTTTATCAATCTATATAATCAGATAACCTTAATCTCCTAGGTGCGTCCTAAATTGGAAATAAACATGTACAACTTCATGCATTTTACTTGCACAATATACAGGCCTACGTATATTCATTTACTTTTACGAGAATAGGTACGAGTCCCTCATGCGGAATTGAAAAAATCGCAACCGCGTCTCGTTCTAAAGAACGAAGCAGTTTTGCTATGGGTGAATGAGCAGTGAACATTGTATACGACGAGTAGGGCTTCTAAGATTCCGGTGAAAACAGACGGAAATGCTATATTGAATTACTTAACGAGATCTCTGTAAATTTTGTCTTAATTTTAATCAAATCAGAATTCCTGTGAAGCTAAAATCTCCGTTTGCTCACAATTGTCCTATATCTGTTGTCCTATGAGCCGTGCTTGAAAGTATTCGAATCAAAAAAGCACGAATACATATATAGAACTGAAGCTTAAGATGGAAATGCCCGAGATTTGAGGAAGGAAGTGCCTAATTGAGTTTAATGCTTGAGCGCAATTACTATTCTTAGTCTGAAGTAGTGAAGTACTTGCTTTGTTGTTTCTGGTTGATGACGTTTGATGACAGTCCTATTAAACTGGGTGGAATGGAAATAATTTGGGAACTCATTGGGAACGTCTGATTCGAAAGTAACAAAGAAATATTACTTGAACGGAGAGAAAAGGTGTTGCACTAATGGACTAGAAAAGAGGTTTATTCTTAAACAAAAGAATTTTTTTTTCATGGATCCCCTTAAAACGTTTGGATTTTATGTGGCACTTGAACCTTGAATAGCTTCACCAATTTCTTGATTATAGAAGTATTTTTCTCAGTTTATCGTTTACTTTGACTAGGTTTACAAACTGAAGTTTTCTTCATAATTTTTGTGTAGACAATATACTCTTGCGTACTGGATTACCTGGCTGAATATATTCTGTCGTAGGCTAATTTAATTTCTGGACTTTTATATTTCCGAGGAATGGTACACTTAATTTGATACTATTTTGTCGGAAAGCCTTTCATATCTGGTTTGCATTATAATCTATGTGGTAGTCTAAATGAAGTATTTGAGAGTATATTGTTAGCATAGCCATAGCGAGGGTGGAGCAAGTGTATCACTTGCACAGAGTGTCAAAATATTTCGAATCAAAATTGATTGATTAATTGTCCGAGAGGTGGGAGCAAACGCTCCTTGGACATATTAGGCTTGCCCCAAGGAAAAAGAAGTACTGAGAAGCTCTACACTGTTTACTTATTTCAAGAAGTTCGTAAAACAAGGATTATACGGGACTATGGGTCCTTTTGTATTCGAGTGCACATAGAAAAGGATTCATCCTCGTATTGCGAATAAATGACCCTTGGCTCCACTTATTTTTAAGCAAGGGCCTTTAGTATTGTTTTCTTTAGATTTAAGGGTTTTTTGGTTAACCCCCGACTGGGTCCTTCCCAAAGCTGATATTCTAGAATTACTGGCTAGAGAGAATTTTAGGAAATCGTAGAGAAAATGTAAGAACTCATTCAAAAAATCGTCTGCTGACTTCACCTTTTCATTTTATGCACTTTTTCACTTTGACATATGCCACATTTGTTTTCAATGCAAACTTAATTGAAGTTGATGGCGCTATCTATCATTAGCTAGTGGTACTTAGTAAACAAATGCGATAGATATACATCTCAGTTATTGGGTGGAGTTATCGGATATTTGAATCTGTTATTTAAATTAAAAATATTACGGTGCGGAACAAGAGCACGTAGACATTTTTTTCTGTTAAAGAAAAGCGAAAACATTCTGAAATTTATCTTTGAAAGAAAACTTAGATGATATCGGTCGTGTCGATCACATAATTTGAATACTTTGAATCCTTTGTAATCTGGTGATTAAAATAAATTTGAACTAATTAATTATCTTTGGTTTTGTTTTTGTGTTCGTTGAAACCACCGTGAATTATAGTGAATGATCATTATTGAAATCGTGAATTATTAAAATTTTAGAATTAAACACAAATTTATAATAGAATTATATGTGCGTATTGGAACTCTTTTTCTTATTTGAAATTTTAATAATTGGCGTATTCATCAATATATAAGCTGTGTCCCATTGGGCCATGCGGACTACGCCAGCTTACTTCCCCCAAATTTGACGTGGATATCGACGATCTAAATATTTATTTTTCTACATCAACTAATAATCCTTTAGCACAGCGAGCCTCTAATATAAATTTCTATTCAGAACACCACAGCATTTTCAGTTTCCGATGTGTTTCCCATGATTAGGTTATCGAGGCATGTCTATCCAGCAGGTGCAACAGCATTGGTCTGATAATATTGCAGCAAAATTTTTTAAAATGTTTTTACCTGTAGTTCTAGGCAGCTTAGTTTATATCTACAACGCTTATCTAACATTTTCTGAGTTTCTGAGTCTGAAAAAATGCAGTGGCTATTCCGCTGGCTAAATGCTTCTCATCTAGTGCAGCATGTAACAATCTGCCAATATGTTTGCTTTGTTATCTTAGCAAAGTTCTCGAGAGGCTGCTAAGTATGTAAATTATTCAGTATGTTTTGGGAAATATTTATTTTGCCTTTTTGAACGCATCTACTGATATACACAACCCACTGGACAATGTTTTACTAACAGTCTTAGTACTCCTCGACTTTACCAAACCATTCGATTTTGTGAATCATTACTTGCTTTTATCAAAACTATATATATATATATATATATATATATATATATATATATATATATATATATATATATATATATATATATATATATATATATATATATATATATATATATATATATATATATATATATATATATATATATATATATATATATATATATATATATATATAATCTTCCTGATGTTATTGAATGAATTGAATATGTGATTATTCACTTGTATGCTTTCTCGTCCAATTGGGTAAGTTAAGGACTGTAGTCACCATGTCAACTATGATTTAATAAATATCTCTGCTTGGGCCTCCAGTAATGAGTTCTTGCTAAATTCTCTAAAATCTAGTTGTATGGTATTCTACAGGAGAGGCCTAGCTTAATTAGAGTTAAGAATCTCGGGATGTATATCAGTAACATGGAGTGTTGCGACCACATAAATGCTGCATTACAACAGATTTACGGCGGTATACGGCTGCTAAGGCTTCAGGCTACGGCTTCAGGCTGAGTTCAAACTCAAGCTTATTGGGACATCGCTAATTCCCCACTTCACTTTCTGTAGTACAATTTATCCGCGACTAGATTCTAAGTGCAAACGTAAAATAAAGGTCGCTTTTAATGGCTGCTTACGATTTGTTTATAATTTGGGATCTCATTATAAGGATATTGTTTTAGGGTGTTCCTTAAGCACTTGTTTTATACTTAAGCACTTGTTATACAGTAGATCAAAAGTTAAAAATAAAATAATGATAAAAAATAAAATAACTAAAAATAAAATAACCATGAATATTGGAAATTTCTGAAACTCTTAAACGGTTGAGATTGCCACCCTCCTCTTTCACCCTCCCCCCTGCCGTAAAATAGGGTATCAGGCGTTTGTCAGAATCACTATTCATTAGTGTGATTAGAAAAGATTTCATATATTCGCAACGATCACTCAGCAGCGTTTGCTTTCGCGGAGTGTGCTGTGGCGGCACACGCTGTTGATTAAAAAATATATATTTTTTCCAGCGGTTAGGCTAAAATGGTTAAATATGTAGTAAATATATATTGAAGTACTTTTACTAAATTTTAAGTCAATAGAACCATAAAATAATGTTTCTCAATATAAACTTAGAGCCCCTTATGACCGATTTAAGAGTTGATTCTTAAAACATTTCTTCTAAGTGAGCCTCTACATTATAAAATAAAACTACTGAAAAAATTGCATATTTATAGCTTCAGCGATTTCGGCTATGCGATGATGAATCAATCACTCAGGCAGGACATGTTTTTTTATACATTTTACTTTATATTAAATGTTATTTATATGATGAAATAAAATTAATTAAAATTTTGTTAATTTTTGTACCCTCAAAGGTATGTTGTATTTATATGGTACATATAAAAAAATCGATTCTTTATTGATAATTTAATAAAGCTGTGTGAAGCTAGCCTCCCAAAATTCGAAAATTAAAATACTGGATTCGATTGACCACCGAGTGACCTATTTACCAGCAATAATTTTGATTTACCATCCTTCAGTCACGAAACATGCGAAAAAAATGTTTTCAAGGCCTCCATCTCCCCCCAAACATGATATATAGTTACTCATTTTTATTACTGGGCAGGATTGGGCATGGATTGATCACTTTTGACTACCCATTAAATTTTTTGACCAGCCCCAAAAAGTTATCCACAAAATAAAAAAAAAATACCCATGCGAAACCTAACTTTGTAACGCGTGGACTGATTTGGATGGTTCTTTCAGTGTTGTATAGAGTATGCTCCCCCATTGCTAATAGAAGAATAATTTGTTCCAGGGTGGGGTGTTGGGTGGGGGGAGGAGTGGTCTAACTTCGTAACGCGTGGACTGAGTTGGATAATTATTTTCCTTTTGGATCGAGTATGCTCCCTGGTTGATACCACGAGAAAAAAATGTTGGTGGGGTTCGGGTGGGGGAAGGGGGTGGAACCTAACTTTGTAACGCGTGGACCGATTAGGATGGTTCTTTTACTGTTGTATAGAGTGTGATCCCCCATTGCTAATTGGAAAATAATTTGGTCCTATGGTGGTGGTTGGGGAGGGGGAGGAGTAGTAACTTCGTAACGCATGGACCGATTTCGATGATTCCTTTTCTGTTCGGCAGAGTATGTTCCTTTATTGCTGCAATGAGAAAATTTTTTTAATGAAATGGAGGTGGGGTAGGGGGTTACACCTATCTTTTTAACGCGTGGACCGATTTGGATGGTTCTTTCTACGTTGTATAGAGTAGAAGACACTAAAAAGTGAAAAATAAAATAGTTTTTTAAAATAAAGGTGAACCGACTTCACAAAAAGCGCTAAAAAGCATAAAATAATTTTTAATTTTATATTTATTATGACATTTTGAAGTCTGTGCAAATTAAACAAATAAAACAACTACAGTACCACAATTGAAAATAATACATAATACTACCTGAACGTTTCAGCTTACGGGATCATAAGAAATGACAATTAAATATTTTTTTTGTAGTTGTTTTTTTTGTTTGATTTGCACCGACTTCAAAATGTCGTAATAGATATAAAATTAAAAATTATTTTATGCTTTTTAGCGGTTTTTGTGAAGTCGGTTCAACTTTTTTTTTAAAAACTATTTTTATAATTCAAAAACCTACTTTTGAATTTCTTTTAACCAATCGCTTCTTCTTATTTTCCGGAAACTACAAAACCAGCACAAAATTAACTTGGAATTCGTTTGGATTTATTTCTTTTGTTTTGAATTTATTTTGAATTTATTTATTTATTGAATTATTAATTGAATTATTGAATTGACTGTGATATTAGGATTAAGTGTTTATATTGAACTATTCTGAATTTTTTTAATTGAATTGAAATTTGATTGGGCATTTTTTAATTCCGGCACATCTCCTTATCTGCGCACAGCTCGCACACTAGCGAAACAAAAAATTATATTCAGGCTTTTCCCAAATTTCCTCCGAAATTCATGTAATTAGCCCACCTATTTTTATTTTTATTATATTTCCCATTTTATTATCTTTCTAAAAAGGTGCAACATGGCAAGGTAGGCAAAGGTTTAGAAATTCGCATCCTTAGAAATCTCTGACTACCTAATTATTTTATTGCACTTTTGGTAGGGAATTCTTTAAATAAATAAAATTTTTAAGGGTTGAAAATGTTTGTTTTGGGTTAATAGATATATAATTATTGTTAATTATTGCTACAAAAAAGTTATAAATATTTTAAAAAATTAACTAGCAACTTTTTGTAATTTTGTTTTATTGCCGATATTAGCTTCAGAATTCACACCCTTGTATCCTGGCGTTCTGTAACTCGTACCTTATTGAAATTTTGCTATAAAAAGGGTCAGCCAGCAATACCTATCATAGTTCAAAAACAAATCAATAAGCACGGCTGTTTTTTAGCAAAAATTATTAAGAAATGGTAGAATTAACTTTTGAGGAATACGTGGATATTATTTACATTCATGGTGTAGGAGAGGGAAACGAGAGAGCGGCTGTACTGGAATATCAAAAGAGATTCCCTAATCGGCAAGCACGGACGTTCCGAATTTTAAGAGAAACAGGAAGTAGACACGACCCGAAACTTCGGGAATTTCTGCCGACGTCGAGCAGCAAATAATCACCATCGTGAGGCAATACCCTGAGACGAGTACGAGACGAGTCGCAAGACGATTAGGAGTATCGTCATCAAAAGGGATTACGTTCATATCACCACACCCAGCCCAAGGAGGAGGAGATTCCGAGAGACGACTGGAATTTAGCACTCGGGCGTTTCTGGACCGAATTCTGTAGAAGGATGAATCTTAATTCACCAGGGATGGTATCAAGAACTTCCATAATCTCCATACCTGGTCGGAAACTAACACACGCAGGCCAAAGGTGACTTAATATCAGCAGCGATTCAGTGTTAATGTGTAGGCTGGAATAATCGGCAATCATTTGTTAGGAACATTCATTTTGCCGCAATTGCTCAATAGTGAAATATATGCGGTATTTTCGGACAATACACTGCCAGATCTAATAGAGGAGATCCCTGTGCATAATCGAACGGATATGTTTTACCAACAGGGTGAAGCACCTAAATGAAAAATGAAGGCAATTCTAAATGAAAAATTTCGTAATTACTGCATTGGACGAGGTGCACCGATTCCTTGGCCTGCCAGATCTCCAGACCTTACTTCATTGGACTTTTTCTTATGGGGAAACAATGAAGAATGAATTTTATTCAAGCCCTGTTAACACTAGGGAGGATTTAGTTAGCAGAATTGGTACTACAGCGACGAAAATATGGGAGAGGCTGGCTATAAAACACCTTAAACAGGGACTTAGAAGGAGATTGTTGACATGCATCCAAAGTGGCGGTGGACATTTTGAAAAGCTTTTGTAATTTATTTAGATTAATTGCAATACGTTTTGAATTCAATAAAAAGGATTTTAGAGTGAATATGAGTTTATATATATACAAATCATATCCAAATCATCATTAAAATAAACATACTTTTCTGTACATCAACAATCAATGGATTTTAAAAAATACTGAAAATTATAAGAATGGTGGCGTTTTGAAAAATAGTAGGTATACATTTTCGCAAAATAAGTGACCTTTTTTTGCCTGTCCAAGTGTCATTTTCGTCGCAGTAAATAAATCCATGGTTCATGGTTCTACATGCAAAAAATGTTGGAATCGATACGATAAATTATTTTCTATTTACAATGGCAACAAATTGAATAAATGCTGTTTTAAGAATAATGCGTTTAAAGATTTAACCAGCAACTTTTAAGTATTAAAAATAAATTTTTTATAACCTGGCGACATTTGTATTTTCAAAAAGAAACATAGGCCGACTTTTATACTTGGACCTCTTATTCTTATATAGGAAAGCATCAGGATATTTTGAAAGTATTTTAACTAATTAACTTGACTTCTTGTTTAGCACTATTAAAAACGCAGTTATTTTAGCACAAAAACGCAATTCTTTTCGAGACTCCAAAATGTTAACACAAAGAATAAAAATTCAACAATTTAGGAGGTATTTAGAATATTTTCGCAGAATATTTTGTTCATGTAAGGTGTGAATGGTAAAAGATTATTGTGTCTTTCCAATTTCTTTTGAAAGAGAACATATTGGTCACTATTTTAAACCCAAAAATAAATAAAAGTAAATTAAATTATTAAAAATGAAAAAATTAATTTGTTTAATAAAATTTAAGTTTTAAATCTAAAAGAAACAGTCTTTAACACCATATTTTTACCTGTCAACTAAGATATTAATAACGTGTATAACGCTAAAACTGTAGAAAATATGCGTTAAAATATAAGACGGGTTAAGATCATCGTAAACAATTTTCAAAATCCTATAGTTTGAAGGAGAATGGAGATAGACCTCCTGACATGCATTTTTTTCGTTTCTCGCCTAGGTTTACCAGTTCCTTCATTCTTGCACACGGCCTAAGAAACACGCTGTATATATCCCAGTAGAAAAAGCAGCAAGAGCTTCCTATTAGAAGGCATAATATAACAGCTTTCGAGCATTTGGTCATCCCATGTCAGCACGTCAATGCACGGACCGCTTCTTACGCTTCTTCCCGAGAATTCATAGGGTAATAAGTTCAAGTATTTTTATGTGAGTACTGCCAAGAGAACTGTATAATGTGTGAAACAAAATTTATAATTACACGGCTAAATATAATAAATATAAATGGAATATCTGATGAAAGGTACATTCTGAAAAAGTTCGTCTTCAGTACCAGAGATATCTCCGTGAGATTCGCGATTATGAGACAGTTAACGTTTTAGATTGAACTAGACCAATTTTAATAATATGAATTTTTTCAAAAATTACATATACATACCTAAAGTCGAACATTCGATTTTTAATCTTAATATAAATTTTTTTTTATAATTTAAAAAGCTAAGATACAAATCGAAAAGATAGTTCAATAAGTACGACATTATAATTGTAAAAATATACGAAATTTTATTTAAATCGGCTAAGAATTTTTGAAATATTTCTGGTATTTACCGATTTTGAAAACTACATTTCGGGAAAAACTCTTTTAAAGCCTCAATTTACTATTCGGGGCACAAAGATGTGCCCGACTGTTCAAAACTTTAAAAAATTCTAAACTGGGGAAGTTCCAAACTTGGTAAATTCTAAATAAAAAAGTAGTCTAAGTCGAAAAGTAGTAGTACTAGCGGAATATGAAATTATTTTTATATAAACTTGCAAAATTGATGATTTGGCAGTTTAAAATGTCTCGGTGTAAATACTGGATCTGTCAGTTTCACGAAGCTTTAGACACATTTTTAATAATCTATTCAAAAATAAATAGTTTTAAAAAAAAAGTTGAACCGACTTTACAAAAAGCGCTAAAAAGCATAAAATAATTTTTAATTTTATATCTCTTACGACATTTTGAAGTCGGTGCAAATCAAACAAACCAAACAACTACAACAAAAATACTTAATCGTCATTTCTTATGATCCCGTAAGCTGAAACGTTCAGGTATTATTATGTATTATTTTCAATTGTGGTACTGTAGTTGTTTAATTTGTTTAATTTGCACCGACTACTAGTTACTACCCTCCCCTAAAGGACCAAATTTTTTCTATATTACCAATGGGGTATCACACTCTATACAACAGCAAAAGAACCGTCCAAATCGGTCCACGTGTTACAAAGTTAGGTTCCACCCTCCCCCACCCAACCAACATTTGTTTTCTCGTAGTATCAACCAAGGATCATATTCTACCCAATAGAAAAAGAATTATCCAAATCGGTTCACGCGTTACGAAGTTAGACTACCCCTCATCCCCCACCACCACCTTTCACCATAGGACCAAATTATTGTCCTATTAGCAATAGGGGATCATACAACAGAAAAAGAACCATCGAAATCGGACTACGCGTTAAAAAGTTCGGTTCCACCCCCACCCCCATCCCACCAAAAGTTTTTTCTCTTGGTATCAACCAAGGATCATATTCTACCCAACAGAAAAGGAATTATACAAATCGGTCCACGCGTTACAAAGTAAGACTACCCCTCCCCCTCCCCAAATCCTATTCCAAATTTTTTTCTCCTATAAGCAATGCGGGATCATACTCTGTACAAAAAAAAAAGAACCATCCAAATCGGACCACGCGTTAAAAAGTTAGGTTTCACCCCCACCCTACCAAAACTTTTTTTTTTTTTTCGGTGAACATACTCTACCCAACAAAAAAAGAATCATCAAAATCTGTCGACGCGTTACGAAGTTATGCCCGGTCAGACATAAAAAAAAAATACGCGTCGAACTTGGAACCGTGAGCTGAAACGTTAAAGTAGTTTTGTATAGTATCTTCGATTGTGGTTGGGTAGTTGATTTGTTTGTTTAATTTGCACCGACTTCAAAATGTCGTAAAATAGATATAAAATTAAAAATTATTTCATGCTTTTTAGCGCTTTTTTTGTGGTCGGTTCAACTTTTTTTTTTTAAAACACTATTTTATTTTTCACTTTTTAGTGCCTTTATACATATATGTATACGACTCGATGAATACTGCTCGTGCGAACAAAGCAATTTCAGAAGTTATAAAGATAATGCACTCTATAGAAAGGAAACAGAATTATCCAACTCCTTTAACGTATTACGAAATTAGTCACGGTCACCCGTTTATACCCTCACTTTACCGTACTCGTATAAGAAAATTTTGTTTAACATTTATCAATCAGGAAACGTATTCTATACAACAGAATCAAAATCATCACGCGTTACAATGTCAGACTGCCCCTCCAGCCACCCCAACCCTAGGTCAAAATTTTTCCGTATATTAGCAATTGGTTATCATATTGTATACAACAAGAAAGAATCATCCAAATAGGTATATACATGAAAAAATTGATTAGCACCCCCTCCGCACATCACCCTATCCCATAAATTTTTGTAGTGGTACCAATTGGGCAGCATATTCTACACATCAAAAGAAGAATCATCCAAATCGGTCTACGCGTTAAGAAGTTGACATCAGAAAAAGAATCATCCGAATCGATCCACGCATCACGAAGTAAGACTACCGCTCGCTCTCCCCACCCCACCCTAGGTTAGGTTTCACCAACTGCCACCCCACCCCAACAGAAAAAGAATTATCTAAATCGGTCCAAAAATAAAAAATTAATTAAAAAGAAAATACATACTGAGCTTATTACCTCTGGTTTTTCGGGAAGTCGGTTAAACAGGGGGAAATTTTTTGTTTTTTATACGATGTGGCCAAAGCCTAGGGGACAACATTTTGACGCGTTAGGATGGTTTTGGCCGGAAGGGAATTAGGGTAAGGGAAGTGAGGAAACTTGAGTCTTGTTAAAGCATTGCTGCGAGCTAGACAACAGCCCAGAGACGGAGTAGTGGGCGTGCTGCTCAATTAATTGATTCAACTCAGTATCCAATACTGGTTGAATATGGAACCTCCTCACTTTTACGAAGTTGTTAAAAAAAGGGCGTTTGATCATTCGTTCCAAAGCACTGACAATTTCAACATTAATAATGTAAAATATATTTTTTAAATATACCTCAAAATTTGTATAACATAGACCTGAACACGAATTGCTTGTATAAGTTAATTTATTTAATTATATTTTATTTTTGGCTTGGCCCATTTTTATTAATCACTTTAAGACACGACTGAACTATATCAAAGCTAACTTAAGACTCTTCGCCCAGACATATCGTCAGCATTTCCTTTGCTCGTGGATCGTTATCACGTTGCAATTCCTTCATCTGAGATGTGTTTGAGTACTTCGAGACGGCTTGGGTGTTGCGCTATTTCCTATTTCTTCAATTACAGGTTGCATGGGTGAAGCTGATGCCTCCTTCTCCTTTATTGTTGGTAACATTTATCATGGTGGATCTTCTCTGTAGGTATGTTTTGTTGTTGATGAATAGGTAAATGATGATGCCAGTTACGAGAGAATCCAAACTATTAGGCTGACAAATTTGGTGTTATTGATTCGTTATTCTTTGATCTCTTCCATTTTGGTTTGTTGATTAGAGGGTTGTAGGATGGCAATTAAAGGCTGGAGGTGTGTCCTTTTACTGTAGGTGTAGGTTTTTTCTTCTAATGCAATTGATGTAACGGGTGACACGAATGAAATGAGAATTCAAATTTCAAATATTTTTTGCATAATGGCTGGAAGCAAGATCTCGCCAGAACACGTAGTCATCATTTTTATGGTTCAGATCAGACACTTCCGAACGTAAGTTTCGGAATTAACTGCTTCCGCTCGAGTATCCATAATTACCGGTTCTGAGATCCCTTTTGTAGTGGATTTTATTTTGGGTGAACAACAGAAAACAACTCAAATCGACCGATCGATATTTATTCTTACTACTGACTGCTCATCGAAAACAATTTTTGCGCTTAACTAAAAATGACCGTTAACCACAGAGGAAGAGATCACTGATCTGTTATCTCTTATCGAACGCAGTTAATGATGCTCTTATCGGAATGCACTTTTTTTTGCATGATATTTTAATAAATTCTACAGATTCGGCCATACCTGACCTATAATCGACCCGATTATGATCTCATTCTTCGGTAGTTCTAGTCGTACATTTTTTCACTTTAAAAAGACGATAACATCAAAGGCTATAAAAAGAGTTCAATCCTACTTGAATTTCACACACTACAAACGATAGATTTAAAAATCAGATATACTATACAATACTTCTTTTCCTTTTAAAAGTGTCCTCAAAGATACCATAATATACATATTACAAATAATGTTAGAAAACACTATTAAGAAAATTTCCCTTTCTTACAAATCATTTACAATCATAAACCATTTAGAATCATATGAATATACATATAGTCAATTGAGCTAAAAAAAATTCAATTTTATGGCGTACCACTATTTTACTCGCATCATTTTAGTATTTTCTACTCTAACAACCAAAATAGTACACAACTAGAACAAAATACACTTAACTTCTCAAATAAAAGTTATAGTACAAAACCTCTTCAAAACTGCAGCAACATTTACAATGAATTTCTTTTTACACACGACTTGCATCTCTCTCATCTCCTGTACTCAAATCAACGTATGGTTTCATATTAGCAGGTGAACAGACTCTTTTGTACGGGATCCTGCTAACCTGCATTCCATCAATATCTTCAACAATGTATCTATCATTTCCCAAAATCTTGACGACTTCGTAAGGTCCACGGAACTTTGGCAAAAACTTTTTATTAATTCCTGGGGTATTGACAACATTTTTTAACATAATGTAATCGCCTACTTTATACATATGTGGAATTTTATGTCTCTTATCATAATACTTTTAGTTGTAAGCTTGGCCTTTTAATATCATATCAGAAGCCTCTTTGCGTATTTTATCTAAATCACGAATATTATCCGCTCGTACATTTTCACTAACATACTCTACTACTTTATCACACAATTCGCCTTTCTGAGCAACACCGAAAAGAAGCATACTTGGTGTCGAGCCTGTACTTCTGTTAACTGTATTGTTTATTGCGAACTCAACTTTATATAAACTTTTATACCAATTTCCTGTACTGTGGTCGCTTAATTCTTTGGATATCATAGGTGTTATTACACGATTCATTCTTTCCGCTTGACCGTTGGATTGAGGGGAGCAGGTTGCAACTTTAATATGCCTGACATTATTATTCGCAAGGAACTCTGAAAATTCTTGGGAAGTGAAACCTGTACCGCGGTCAGAAATGATTTTATTTGGCCTGCTATATGTTTCGAAATAGTTCTTCAAACACGAAATAACTTCAGATGTCCCCGTGGTACCTACTGCATATAACCTCGTATACTTAGTGAACCCATCCACTACAAGAAAGATATACTTCTTCTTAGTTCTCGAAGGTGGCAATGGTCCATAATGATCTATATGCAAAGCATCGAAAGGTTTATCTCCTTTCGGGATATTATGCAAATTACCCTCCGTTTTGCCCGACCGCGAGGAAAAACGAACACACTTCAAACAGTTATCAATGTATTCCCCAATCTTACGCTTCATACCTGGAAACCAGTATGACTTCCTCAGGTGTTCATAGCACTTTGCTGGGCCCAGGTGACACATAGATTCATGGTGTGTTTGGATAACACGACTTTCCATCTGTTTGGGAACGTAAAACATAACGTCAGTTTGCGATTTGCGATACACCAACCCATTAATCAAAGCATACAATTTCGACTCACCCTTTTCCAAATCAGAAGCTATTTTCATAATTGTTGGATCCTTATGCTGCGCGGCCGCTAAGAAATATTCGAAAGATTCCTCTTCTATAACCAGAATCTCCGTACACCTACTCAGCGCGTCAACATGTTGCATTCTATTACCATTACGGTGTTCGATGACATAATCGAAGTTCTGCAACTCTAATGCCCATCGCGATATTCGGGGGTTCAACAATTTCTTATTAAGTGTTAGTGTTAATGACTGACAATCAGTCACTATTTTAAATTTAATTCCAACGAGATAAATCCTGAACCTGCGAAGTGCATACACAATGGATAATGTTTCTAGCTCATAGCTATGATATCTAGACTCTACATCTGTGGCCCGCTTAGAAAAATAAAAGACCGGGTGGAATTTACCATCCTCCTGTTTCTGAAGTAATATTGCACCAAATCCAATTGAACTTGCATCACAATGCAGCTCGGTCTCGTTAAGAGGACTATAAATAGCTAGTATGGGTGACTCTAATAATTTGGATTTTAACAGTTCAAAACACTCTAATTCCCTTTGACCAAAAATGAAAGAAACATCATTCTTCAGCAAGTCATAGAGTGGTTTGGCTATGATCGCGAAATCCCTGATGAACTTCCTGAAGTATGAGCACAGACCAACGAAGCTATGCACACTTTTAACACATTTGGGCACTGGGAACTCACGTATGGCTCGCAGATTCTCTGGATTAGGGCGTATCCCATCAGCACCAACTATATAACCCAAATATGTTATTTCCTCATACAAGAACTTACATTTATCAAACCGTAGATCCAAGTTAAAATCACGAACAAGTCTCATAACGTCTTTCAATATTTTAAGGTGTTCACTGACTGTTGAACTTGCGATTAACAAATCGTCCATATAAGCATAAAGCTTGTCAGATACAATCAAATCTCTAAAAATGAAATTAATGTATCGCTGGAATACTGATGGCGCATTTTTCAGGCCAAAAGGCATTTTCAAATATTCGTACTGGCCCATTGGTGTTACAAAGGATGTATATTTGATTGAATCGGACGCCACATTCACATTATGGAAGCCGCTTCGAAGATCTAAAATTGAAAAATACTTTTTACCGCGCAACCTATCCAATAAGTCATCGATAACTGGGAGAGGGTAATTGTCTCGCAAGGTATGCCTATTTAATTCCCTATAGTCAACGCACATACGTAACTCACGATCTTTTTTATTAACTAGTACAATAGGGCTCGAATATGGAGAATTGCTTTCTCGAATTATGTTTCGTTCTAAAAGATCACTAATGATTTTTTGTAATTGAAGATTGAAATTTTATTTCAGCAGCACTGAAAAAGTTTTGACCTAAAATGACACAATGTTTCATACTCATATCCCTAACAACAAAAAGCTTTATATCTACATATCTATTCTCAAAATTAACCTTAACTGTAGAGAAACCTATCAACTGCAGTCTGCTTCCATTTATGCCGCAAAAGTTGAACTCTTCCGGGTTGACCTTTTCCACCATGAACGGAGGTATGTATCTTTCCTGGATGAAGCTTATTACACTGCCAGAATCCAAGAGCGTCCAGAGAGAGATGTCAAAAGTTTTACCAGAGTCTTCGGTGTTACCAAAAGAATACCTAACAACAAACTCAAAATCATTGGCAGAATAAAATACATACTCTTCACGGGACTCCAAATCATCCAGATTTCTGCGATTAACCTCACTCCCCACAGTATTGGAATTTTCAAGAGTCATCACTGTTTTGTGGCCAGGACACTGATGAGCAATGTGCCCAGCTTTTCCACAACGGAAGCAGGAACCCTTTTCCCGCCTAGGTTTTGAGCACCGGTTACTGGTATGACCACGCTCGTTACAATTAAAGCACTTAACGTACGTTCGCTGTGTAGACTGCTTTAATGATATCTTCGTTTCCACTTTCTGTGAATCTCTAATCTGGTTTTGTTTTAATTTTTCATATTTTCTGAGAGCATGTTTTAAGCCATCCAGAGTGTCAGCACTATGCAGGATCATTTTATTATGTTCTGTATCCGGGATTCCACTTATAATGTAGTCAATTATATCAGCTTCCTCGATATGAGACAATGAGGCGATTTCGACCATAGAAAGCACGTATTGCTGGATGGTTTCATCCTTTTTCTTTTTCCGGCTTCGCAATTCATTGTGCGTATCAGCACTTGTTACTTTTTTGTGAAACTCTTTGAGCAGGACCTCTTTTAACTCATTCCAAGAATTCGCTCGCACTGTACGTAGAAACAACTTTGCCGTTCCCTTCATTAACCTTTTGGCATATATTAGTCGCGTTTTCGAGTCCCATCCATCTAAGTGCTTCAGCAGACTCCTCAAAACTTTGCATCCAAGATGTTATAGAATAATGATCTTCACCATTAAACGTATTGAAAGAATCTTCAACGTCTCGAAAACCAACGGAAGATCTAACGCTAAAGGCCTCCTCACTTACCGCTAATTCTGCCAACCTTCTTTTTAAGTCCGCTATTTCTTGGCGTTTTAATAGCCTTTCGCGGAGAACTGTTAGCTCCTCGTCTAGAGCTTCATCTTCAGCATCACCATTAAGTCCAGACCCCTGCGAATTATTAACACGTGCAGCATCATGTTCATCGTCATTGTCTCCTTCCGGTACAAGCAGGTTTTCAGGAAAATATAAGTCCAACTCAACTTGGGACAGGCTTCTAACAGCTTCTTGGAGTTGTACTTTTAACGCAGCTTTAACACCTGTTGATGACTTTCCCAATTGCTGCAGCTTTTCCTTTAATAGGTTTAATGTTGCTTTTTCAATAAATCTTTGCGCTCGTGCCGCCATTTCCCAAAAATATTCTCTTCTCAAAACATATATTGCCACGTGTTTTTAACAAAACCAAATTTTATTAATTTTTTAAATAATCTTTATAAAAGCACAGTATTACAATTTACACGTACTTGTTGTCCGTAATAATTTAACAAATTCTTTTAATTCTCGTCCACGTGTTGTCCACCCACGTTTTCGCAAAAACGCCTAAAACTTATCAAATCTCAAAAATACCGTGCAATAAGTTTTTATTTCGAATTAAAGCACGACAATTTTGTACATTTATTTTCTGTAATTTTTCAACCAAGCTGATTTCTTTGGATACCGATATCCCACTTCTGAAAATTTTGTAGTGGATTTTATTTTGGGTGAACAACAGAAAACAACTCAAATCGACCGATCGATATTTATTCTTACTACTGACTGCTCATCGAAAACAATTTTTGCGCTTAACTAAAAATGACCGTTAACCACAGAGGAAGAGATCACTGATCTGTTATCTCTTATCGAACGCAGTTAATGATGCTCTTATCGGAATGCACTTTTTTTTGCATGATATTTTAATAAATTCTACACTTTGGATATGGCAACCCAAACAAAAATTTTTTCGGAAATTTAACTTTCGACTTAAATCGAACATCAGCAGGAGCATTGACTTTATTGTCGGTAAAAAAATCCAGTTTCCAGGCATGTCATGATTAGAAAATGTGAAATACTTCTCGTCATCCATAACGACCATTGTTGATGGAAAAATTATGTTTCGTCGAAGTTTTCTAGATCGCACAGGAATAATTTCTTTTCGTTTGCCAGTGTAATGGGGTGCAGATTCACGTTTTCAATTTAATTTCATTTTTTTTAAATTTCGTCGAATTGTCACTCTTGACACACAAAATTTTTGAGCCAACTTTCGAACGGAGACCCCTGCAGTGTCTTTAGCGCATTTCTTCAGTTTCTTCACATCACTCAAACAAAATTTATTTTTGCGATGACCTCTCTCACTGGTTAATAACTGCATTTTACTTTCAAATGCTTTTAGATGCCTGTAAATTTTTTAACCCGCAAATTCTTCAGCACTAAAATGATTCACAATTTCCTTCTTTGTTCGCTGTCCAAACAGTTTCTTAACACACAAAAATAAATCTTTGTTGTACTAACTTTTATAAATATATAACACCCTCTAGATTTTCCGACCGAACGATTGCTTTAATCAGTTTTGTTGTCCAGAAACGCCTACTTAGTTTTATGAAACGTTCTCATTTCATTCGTGTCCTCCGTTATTATGGAACCGAATGAGAAAAGTTCCATTCAGAGTATTGTTTTCGTTATTTATTTTGATTATGCCCCTCGAACTGGTTCAAAAATAATAAGCCGGGTGATATCAATTCTACTGACGGGATGTGTTGATTGTTGTGCAGGTTGGTGATCGACTATTCAGTAAGTTTGGTATACATGTTGAGTTTCCTTAGTCTACTATATCATTAGAATTACATATACAGTGATTATTGCATTTCTTACAAACTACTTTTATTCCATTTATTTCAGTTTTGCATTTTAAAATGTTTTCGTACGGTATTTTGTTTTGTTTTAAAGCTTTTAATAAAATTGTCGAACAAACATCAATATCTGATATCGAGCGATCAAGTAATTCATCGAATGATCTGTGTACATTTTCGGTTTTTAAACATCTTATTATTTCCGATAATGTGGAATGAAATCTTTCAACTTGCTCATTAGCATTGCTATAGTAAGGAGGTGCTTTGAAAATTTGGATACCTAGTTGGTCTTCGACCATAAAGATAATGGAGCTTGAGTTCAACGATTTTTCATTGTCTATGACAATCGTTTCTGGAACGCCGAACGTAAAAAGGAGTTGTCTTAGTTGTCCTCTTATATCTTCCGCAGAACGTGATTTAATAATCTTTACCTGTGCGTACTTGGAGAATTTGTCTAACGCAGTAAGGACTAATTTTTTCTCGACTATATAAATGTCTTTATGTAATATGTGTCCGGGGTATTAAGGTATTGGCGTTTCTCCAATTTCTGGATTGACCGGGTGCCTATCATATTTATGTTGTTTGCAGGTACTGCATTGTTTTACTATTTGGTTTATTTTCTGGGTTATTTTTAGGAATTAGAATTTTACTAATAACTGCACTTTATTTTCCCTACCGTTACGGAGCGCTCTTTTGTGTTCCTGAATAATTTTTTCTTCTTGTTCTGCGTCTGATGTTAAGTCTTTGACTTTCGTCTGCGTGAATTTCATTTTATAAGTTTTGAAATGATGAGGGTAGAAGTTTTGAATCATTCAGATAATATTTTCTGAGGTAAATAATCCGTTGACTATTGAAGGGTTAAGGTTCCTTTGCAATTAAGTCTTGGGAATAATTTGTTCGACTGATAATATGTCTGTAGTATGTGGGAAAAGGTATCTCAAACTGATAACTGTTTTCGTTCTCTGTTTGAATCCATCACTGATTTTTAAATTCAGGGATAAGTTTTCAATTACAGGGATAAGTTCATCTGCTGAACTTTCGGCGCTATGTACTGTACTGCGTCAGCAACGACATTGGTCTTGCCTGGTTTATAAATTTATATGTAGTTGTATTCTTCTAAAATAGCCTTCCATCTTTAATTTTTGAATTATTGCTTTTGTGGCTCAGCGCATAGGTAAGCGGCTGATGGTTTGTAAATATTTTAACTTGGGAGTTACCATACAGATAATTTCTTAACGAGTTTAATGCCCAGATTATTGCAAGCATTTCCTTCTCGTTAGCTGCATAGTTCTCTTCAGTTTTGTTAAGGGTTCTGGAAATAAAAGTGATTGGTTTACAGTTTTATTCTAGGACTACACCGATTGCGTATTTAGAAGCATCGGTTGTCAGATGAAATTCTTTATTTAAATTCAGGTAGGTCAAGATTACTGCCTTTGACACTAATGCGCTTTTTATTTTAGAAAATGCTTCTCTTGCATCGTCGTTTAGGTTAATTTTTTTTCTCTTTGACAGGTTTTTGTTCAGGCGTCCGTCTCCTCTCCTTAAAAGATTGGTAAGGGGGTTTTTGCCAGTTTTGCATTAACCGTAACGAAGCTTCGATAATAACCGGATAAATCTAAACATGATGGTAAATATTTCAAGGTTTTTGGATATGGGAAATTTACCTTTGCTGAATTGGTTTTGACCCCTTCGGAGGATACGATGAAACCCCGTAATTCCAATTATTTTTTTTAAAACTCGCATTTGTCGAGTTGAACCTTCATATTAGCTGAATTTAGGATTTTAAAAATTGTTTTATGTCCTTTTCATGTTTGTTTTCATTTTCACTGAATATTATTATATCGTCTATGTAAACGAAACAGATTTTCCCTATTTATTCCATTAAGATGTCATCTAATGCGCGTTGGAAGATTGCTGGGGCATTTTTAAGACCGAATGGCAATATAGTGAATTCGTACTTGCCATCATTAATTGGAAACGTTTAGTGGAATCTGATGGAATCCACTCTTAAGCAGGGTTCCGAATCGATACAAAATATCGCTCCGCTCCACGTATCGATTCGGCCTGGAGCGTTATGAAAATATCGAACCGCTCCGGAGCGGATCGTTATTTTCCAAATCTGATATCGAACCACTCCGGAGCGGATCGTTATTTTCCAAGTCTGATATCGAACCGCTCCGGAGCGGATCGTTATTTTCCAAGGCTGATATCGAACCGCTCCGAAGCGGATCGTTATTTTCCAAGTCTGTTATCGAACCGCTCCGGAGCGGATCGTTATTATTTTTAATTTCAATCGATCCGAACCGCTCCTGGAGCGATATTGAATCGATTCGGAGCGATTAGAATATCGCTCCACTGAATCAAAGGAATATATCTAGGAATTTTTATAAAGTGCCTCACATCTACACCTTAATTACAAGGTGCCTACTTTACCCTCATAAAATTGTATTCTCAGAAACTGGGAATCAACCTACATTTGATTTTTCTGTTTTATTACTTTGGATTTCTATGCACATTTGAAGCAAGCGAAGTTTACTCAACTTCTGTAGTCAGCTCCCTGATTTGGTTAAATAATTCAAATAGTTTAGCATCAGACAGACTCCATTGGGTTCATCAATTAAAAATTAAAAAGAAAAAGGAAACCCTTCACTTAAAATTCTTAGAATAATGAAAAGCCGTGAAGTGTTGGTTGAAATTTTTAACACGCAGATTAGAATGAAAAACGGCCAAATAAATAATAATAAACTCTAAAAGCTCTCTCAGTGCAAGATACCTTGTAATTAAGTTGCAGGTGAGAAGCACTTTCTAAAAATTACCATACTACTTTCATTGGTTCAGTGGAGCGACATTCTTATTGCTCCAAATCGATTCAATAACGCTCCAGGAGTGAATATGGGTAGCACACCAACCAGAACCAACCCAACCACACACCTACCACTCACTCTTCAGCCCATCACCAACCACCTACCCTCCAGCCCATCACCCACATACTACCCACATTCACTCCAAAACCGTCTCACTAACTCACAAAACACTCAAAGTTCAAGACCCCTTGTAATTAAATTACAGGTGAAGTGCACGTTTATAATTACTAGAGTTCTTCATTTCATTCACCCACTCACCATCCACATCCCAACACCCACCCACTAGCCTACCCATCAACCCTAGTATAAAACACCTAGTAATTAAGTTGCAGGTGAGGATTATTTTCTTATAATTACCAAATATATTCCTTTGATTCAGTGGAGCGATATTCTAATCGCTCCGAATCGATTCAATATCGCTCCAGGAGCGGTTCGGATCGATTGAAATTAAAAATAAAACGATCCGCTCCGGAGCGGTTCGATAACAGACTTGGAAAATAACGATCCGCTCCGGAGCGGTTCGATATCAGATTTAAAAAATAACGATCCGCTCCGGAGCGGTTCGATAACAGATTTGGAAAATAACGATCCGCTCCGGAGCGGTTCGATATTTTTATAACGCTCCAGGCTGAATCGATCCAGATATCGCACCGATCCGATCCGGAGCGATTTGGAGCGATATTTGGAGCGAAATTTCGTATCGATTCGGAACCCTGCTCTTAAGGTCTAGGACAGAGAACCATTTATTCTTGCCCAATTGCATTAAAACTTCGTTAATTTCTGGTATAGGATAGCGATCTGCTTTAGTCATGCTGTTAAGCTTTCTATAATATATTACCAATCTGAATATTTTTTCACCTGAACCGTCTTGTTTTTTCGGCACTATCCAGACAGGGAGATTTTGAAGGTCTGATTATTTCGTCTGCTAATAGTTTGCCTACTTCTTTTTCAATCTCATCTTTTAAGGATATAGGATATGGGTAAGACTTTGAGTAAATGGGCGTGTCTGATATCGTACGAATTTCTCCGAATACCTTGGTAGTAAACAGTTCATGGTGTTTCTGCACTAGTGTTCATGGATTGTTTCTGTTTCTCGGTCATATGGTCTTTCCTTACGGTTATAGGATTAACAGATTGGGCAGCAAGCTGTTTGATTTTTACTTTAATTGAGTCTCGAACAACCATATAGTTGCTGATAATTCCTTGAGGCTGTCGTTGCCTAGTATTGCGTGAAATGACTCTAATGACTGCAGTAAGAAAAATTTTATTTTATCTTCCTTTAGATTGAAGAGGTTAACAAAGGTATGGTGAGTAATCTTAACTTGACCTGCTATTGAATTAGCGAAAAAACATTGTTCGCTGGGAATAGGTTTATTTACAAATCGTAGTTGAATATAATTTTTGTTGGAACCGGTGTCTATAAGAATAAGGGAGCGAAGAATTCTTCATTCTAAAAAATGAATATCGGAAAAGTTAGCGGCTGCGTGTTCTGAAGAATATGGGTCATCATAATATTCATATAATGTTTGCTCATACATATTTTCAATATCAGCTTGTTGCTGAACCTGTTGATAAGCGTTGGTATCGTCGAAATTTTCCTGTTGATCGACAACTTGAGTATTTAGGTGGTAGTTCCTTTGCAACTTTTGAGGAATCATGGGTCTGTGATTTGAAGTATCAGCTGGTGGTCTTTTCCTAGCGTACTTAAAGGGTTGCGCTCTGTTAGCGTAATTTACCTCGTTGATCCGAATGCTCTGATCAATATCTGTTGGCTCAAGTCTAGGTTGTGGTTTTGGTGCATCTGGTCTTGGGGGAATGGATGAAAATTGATGAATACGATTAAAAGGTCTATTAGGAGTAAAGTATTGTTGTCTGTTTGAATATGGCCTGAAACCGGGTTGAGGAATATAGACTTGTTCGAGATAGACTTGTTCTTGTCGATTGGACCAGGGGGGATTTCTCCTTGGTGGCATTGGTGGACGATTAATTTGAGGTTTTCTGGAATTACCATGATAATTATTCGCATAGTTAGCCCTAAAGTTCTGGTTTTCAAGTTTGAGACACTTTTTTTATATTAAAAGAATTTTTTTTATCACATTTTAAAGAATCCTTTTTAATCTCTTTTATTTAATTATTTTATAGCGTTACGTTATTAATAGCGTTACTTTAATTAATTTAAGTCTTTTAATTCTATACTTATGTCTGTTTTACAAATTACTTTATGAATTTCTTTTTTGAGCTAACTAACTAACTAACTAACTAAATATTTTAATAATTATTTATAAGAATTTTAAATAATTAACAATGTATCTTAATTTCTATGACTTACAAAAAGAATAATATTGAAATCATGTTGATGGACGAGGCGCACTGGGACTGCAGCGGATGACTCCTTTTTATCCTTTTGGTGGGATCCTGCCTACACTACCATAGATACGAGTGCGATATTTCTAAAGAATTTCACACTTCCAGCAACTTGAGTTTCGGGGCACACTACTTAAGGGCCTTTAACGAGTTGGTTCCGTAGCACAACTAAGAAATAAAATCCTTTATTAATCAATTTAAGACACGACTGAACTATATCAAAGAACTTAAGACTCTTCATTTCTAATTCTACTTACTTAATTTTACCTGTTGACCTGTTGCTTGCTGATAAAGACAATTCTCAAGCCGCCCAGACATATCGTCAGCATTTCCTTTGCTCGTGGATCGTAATCACGTTGCAATTCGTTCACGTGAGATGCTCTCTGCCGTGCTTGTTAATTGCTTTGTAAGATATTTCGTTAACTTATATAAAGGAATTTATATACCGCCATAAATTTGCAAAGCAAAAGGTGTTGTCTCTGGTGGTCTATGCTATGTTATGTTAAATCAGAGAAATGCGGTTCTGAAGTGCCGCGGCTAGTAAGTTCTATTTTCCCAACCCTCCTACTAATTCAGTCAAGCTGATCTCTTTGGAAAGGTACAGCAGATCGTGGAATGAACTGCACTCCAACGCTCTGAGAGCCAACAAAGACTTCCCAAGGATCGAGATTCTGCGCCTGGTAATGGCCGGGCACTCACCTAACGGTGGACTAACCTCTTCGTAAACAGTCAAAATAAAAATTTTTAAAAGCACTTGTAGAGCACTGTCCAAAATGATGTTCTTGGCATTGAAATAAAAATTTGTTGAGACTGCTTTAAACATTCAGTTCTTATGTAGCTGGTTTTATAATTTTTCATACAGTATTTATGGTGTAACCATGAAGTAGTCAAGTCGAGTAGGCTGCAGTTTATTCTCATGCTAAAAATGATATAATCGTGGTGCTTTTCTTTGTTTCTCTAGTCTTGTCGAGAGATTCACATGTCACGAGAACACGTTCTTTAATGGGAAATTAATTTTCATTTTACGTACCTTCCCTGAGTAATGTTGAACTTTTTCGCGGTGTTCCTTTTCACCTGCTTTGGTGGACTTGAAACAAGCCCATCAGAATTTTGGAAAGAATTTAGTAGGAAGGTGCGAGAGATTGTTGGAAAGAAAATTACGAAAGAAAATTAATTAATTATTCACTTGGGAGCCATGTTAACTGAACCATAAAACCTGTTCCGTCAGTTTACCTTTCTGGTAAGGATCAGGTTTTCGCAGTCAATTCTTCTCTTGCTATTGACTTGTGCTAGGCATGAAATCACTTTGCCTCTTGATTTGCACTTCTTATACAGTAGAACACTGCTGAAAGCGGCAGCTGAGAATTTATATTACTGTTTGTTACATTTCCCCAAGATATAAAGGGAAAATTACATATCTTTGCTCCATATGCATTTTATTGCACACGCATAATCCGCAGTTCGGATAATAGAACGCACTTACGAAAAGTAAGTTGGAAATATTTTTTACTTTTTTGGGAGTGAATATTTCTTCTTAATGTAATTTTAATGGCAAATTGAAAATTTCCTACACTTAACATCTAATCTTTGTCTTTGCTTTGATCAAGAAAGCTGAACAATTGAGATCAACTTACAGAAATATATGGAGAATTCATATTCTTACTGGCTATATGTATGTCTAAATTGCAGGCTTCGCATATGAGTGTTGTTGGCTGACATCGATCTGCATAGCTCAAGCAAATATATTTTGATGGTTTTCTTAAACCAGTAAAAATCACAGTTCTTATTTTAAGGATTGAGGCTTTTGGCTTTTTGTTCTAGTTAAGTATCCTTATTTGAGAGTGCAGGATCAAAATGAAAACTAACTTAGTGACGATCAGGCAATTTGTTTCAGCGCTATTATGCGAGAGTCACACACGTACACCTACTTTTTTGCCACCATTAATTACCAATTGGATGTTGTTATGCAAAAACGATACAACCCACAGAGTAATGATTTCGAGTTTTTGGTGTTTCAAATTGATCTTCAAAAAAGAAAGCAAATGTTACTCAGGACAGGATAAAATTGGTTACAATTAAATACAGATGATGTGGGTAGGATAAATAAAGCTATTTATTATTGATGTCATATTTTCGTTAAATCCGTTGGAATATTTTTGCATAATTATTACCCAGATAGAAAATTTCTGACAATTTAACGTCAAAATACCAGAATAAATGGGAAAAAGAGTCGGCAATGTTGCCGACCGGATGACGGTGCATTTTGACGTTAAAATTATAGAATTTAAAGCTGGAATAATATTCTGACAAATGTTCAGAAATACTAAAGTAAGTTATACCCGAATTTATTTCTAGCAGTATTAGGTCAATATACCGACATATAGTGACGATCCGTATTCGGGATAATTGTCGACAACCGGACAGTATAATCTAACCTTAACAGCATACGGTTTCCAGAGATTGCTAGTAAATTAATGATGCATTGTGACAATAATCTGCGTATATAAAAATTAAATAAATGTGGACAAATTTATTTATTTTTAAGCTTAATGAAGCTATTACATAAGAAAAAAATACAAAGCTACAAAATAAATACTACAAACTAAAATAAACAATAATTCATAACAGATAATGTAAGCTACAATATGAGCTATGACTATGATAAATATAAACTGGGAGGAAAGAGAATTATGAAAGGCGATCTAGATGGGCGGGATAAAGATATAAGGCTTTGTGAAGGGATGATTTACTCAGATGGAAGTCAAAGGAGGGAAGGTCGTTGACTTTTCGAAGCATCCTAGTAATTGGTTCGCGTTGATCGTAGTTCGTGCGATGGCGGTCGAGTCGGAAAAGGGGAGTGGAAGGTTGCGACAGTTGGTATAGATGGGACTGCAGGATTGAAGGGCAGTCTATAGCACCAGCTAGTAGCTGATGAATGAAGAGAACGTCGGAAACATCACGACGTTTACTTAGGGGTTGTAAGTCGATCAGCTTCAGACGGTCTTCATAAGGTGGAAGTTTGAATCTATCTACCCACGGAAGATCACGTAGAGCAAAGCGAATGAACATACGCTGGACAGATTCAATTCTGTTAATGTGGGTTGTTTGCGTAGGTGACCAAACCTGGCTGGCATATTAAAGGAGAGGTCTAACGAAGGAAATATAGAGAGATTTGGAAACTAAAGTAGCGCGGAGTTAGCTCTGTTAATTATGCTATCAATATGGGAACGGAAATTTAGTTCACTATCACAGATTATCCCTAGGTCACACAAAGAGGTAACGATAGCGACTGGTAAGTTGGTTAACATGTATGTTCTTGGGATGAACGTAAGACGTTGCGGGAATAAGAGATGGACTGGCATTTGGAGACATTGAGCTCAAGAAAGTTTTTCATGCACCATGTGGTGAACCAATCGAGGTCATTTTGGAGAAGGAGAGAGTCGGTTGTGTTAACAGCTCTGAGTATTTGATGACACAATCAACATCATTAATTGTAAGGATGAAAATTAATGGACCGAGGTGGTTGCCCTGAGGGACGCTGGAACGAGCGACAATAGGGTTAGAAATGGATGAGCTGAAAAGAACATTGAATTGACGGTTGTTGAGGTAGGATTGAATCCTGGAGATGAATCTGGGGGGGGGGGGGGTGAAGCCTAGGCGATCAAGTTTAAACAGGATAACGCTATGGGAGATCTTGTCAAAGGCTTTACTAAAATCGGTGGCGATAACATCAACATCTTTACCGTTTTCCAGGGCACATAGTGTCTTGGAGACGAATTCGGTAAGGTTGGTGGTTGTAGATCTTCCTTTGAGGAAGCCATGCTGGGAGAGAGAGAAAATAGACTTGCAGTGGGGTCAGGGTCAAAAGATGTAAACGACGTTTGAGTGCATTTGTCCCAGAATGAAAAGTAGCTAAGGTCAGGTTGGGGCGAATTGTCGCTGAAGGATTTACTGAAGAAGTGTGCAAAGAGGTTGGCGATAACCTGAGAATCTGATGAAGAGGTATTCTCGAGCTTTAGGGTGGAAGGGTAACCATTGGATTTCTTCTTAGAATTAATAAAGCTATAAAAGCACTTGGGGTCGGATATGAGGCTTGTTTCCATCCGTTGGAGGTACTCATGGTAGAGGGTATCACAACGTTCAGAAAAAGAGGTGTAAGCAGACAAGTAGGAAGAATAGTCAGACTCAGTCTGGGTCAGAAGAAAAGTTTGCCAACGTTTATTTCTACTGTTGCGGAGAGAGCGTAATTCTTTGTCGTACCAAACGGGGGATGAGGAGCAGTTTTTACGAGGAAGAAGAGGGATAGATTGTGTAAGGCAAGCGTGTATTTCCGAATAAAACGCCTCTACAGCAACGTCTATTGGAAGATGTTGAGGGATATTGCCAATGTTGGAGTTGAGGAGCAAGTGATATAATTTTTCAAATTCACCTTTACGAAAATTGAAGGAAAGAGAAGACTCGGAGCTTGAAAGGGGGCGTGAGGGTGTTCGTACGAGAAAACGAGGAACAGGGGAGGACGGTGACGATCGAGGGAGAAGAGGAGATGTTCGCTTTCCGCGACAGCCGAGTTAACTGGGTCTGGGGAAAAGATTAAGTCTAATTGTCTGTCCAGAAAGTTCCTGATTCCACTAACTTGAAAGAGACCAGAAACAGAGAGCTGATCGGTAAAAAAGGCTTCTTTGCGGAAGAGGCGTTCAGGGGGACAAAGTGTGAACAGTCCTCAGACAATGATCATTGAATACGGGGGAGGTTAAAGTCACCCAGTACAATGAATTCATCGGAGGCGTTACCGTTCTCAAGCATGGTGTCTAACGTTTCAATTACGGGCTCGTAGGCTTCTATAGGTTGAGAGGGACGAATATAACAACAAAGAATATACAGAATACACTTATTCAGTGTTAATTTGATATATACAAATTCAGATATTGATGAATCGGAAGTCTTAAACAGGGTGGCATCATAACGGTTGTGAGCAGCTATGAGAACCCCACGGCCTGGTGGGTCATTGTTGCCTACACAACCGTCAACACGGAAAATGGTATAGTTAGGAAGGAATAGTTCGTTGTCAAGGATTCCTGGTATTAGATTGGTTTCAGTTAAGGCAAAGATATCGTGCGGGAATTTGTGGGAGTTTAGGAAAACATTGGATGTTTTTGTGCGAAGTCCTCTGACGTTCTGGTAATAGACTGACAAGCTGCTGGGGAGAGGTACTTGATCGGAGACCGCAGGTGCATTAGGGGGGAGGTCAGAAATAGAGTAAGCGGGTGGGGGGGGGGGGGGTTAGGAGCGAAAGTAGTTTAAGGAGTCTATGCGACTTTTTTGGAGATGGGAAATGCGGCGAGAACTGACGTACGCAGCTTAAGTGGATAGATCTTCTGAAACCTTATGGATATTGAATGATTCGTGGTACTTAGTGAAAAGTTGATGTAAGACTGTTGGATCTGTGGGCAGGCCTTCTTGATGTATACTTAACATGACGTTGGTTTGTCGTGCAGATAGGCAAGAAATAGACGTACGTTTTCATAAATGCGACGGTCCCGAAAACGGGACAAGAGGTATCGTCCATCGTTGGAATCCGCAGAGCGCAAAATAAATTTAACTGTAGGTGGGATTAGGGGATCGATAAATGAGTTATGTTCGGATGCAGGAGTTTTGGTTAGCGGAAGGGGCGGGTTAGCGGAGGTAGAAGAAGTTTGAGAAGGCGCGATAGTGACAGAAGATGATGACTTGCAATTAGGTGGGCATGCGGAGGAAGTAGCGGGTGCGAGGTTAGGTGTATACAGAGGAGGGGTGGGACAGACGGAAATCGAAGTAGAGGTGGTGGGGTGGTCGGAAGATGATGGCTTGTGGCTAGGTGGGCACTCGGAAGAAGTTGGGAGTGCGTGGTTGGGTGGATGCGCTGGATATACAGAATTCGAGACAGTGGTGATAGGGTTGTCGGCTGGGATGGATGTGTTCGAGGGCTTTGCTTGATTCGGGTACTTAGTCTAAAGTCTGGAAATGCACTAACTTGGCAATGGACAAGGTGAGACTTAGCGCATTCAGCTAAAACAAATACTTTAACCTAAACAAGAAATGCATCACCAATTACCTAGAAAATTTCAGGTAATTTCTGTCTGAGCGCCGTAAAAAATTCAGGACGGTATCTTTTGAGGTATACAGTAGGGTGAGAGTGGGGAGGAGCGAAACCCAACATTTTATTGCCTGGACCGATTTTGATGGTTCTTTTTCTGTTGTATAGATTATGTCGCCCAATCGGTAGCAGGATAACAATTTCGTACTTGGGATTTATAGGGTTGAGATGAGGATGGTGTTTAGGTGGGGTGGGATGGAGGGAGAGGGAACTTCATACTCTATGCACCGCTTTCGATGAGACTTTTTAACTGATTTCCAAAAAGTGAGACCTATGGTAATGAGGCGGAGTCATTTCGGAACACGTAGGTCGATTTGGAGGATTTTACTTTTTTGTATACAGAATGTTCTCCAATTACTACTAAGAGTTTGCATTTAGGCTAGGGCGGGGCTGGGTTGAGCCTAGCTTTGTAAGGCGTGGATCGATTTTTATGATTTTTCTTTTGTGGCCAAAGGAATTTCGAAACGCCAATCATGTCAAGAAATTTCATATATTTCTTGCTCCGCTCGAGATAAAAAACGGTTTGTTTTGAAATTTTTGTCGAAAATTATGTTCTCGTACTGTTTCTACGTCAAAAATGTCGAGGAAGGGCAGGGGTGAAGCCCAATCTCGTACCGCGTAGACCGATTTGGGCGATTCGGTGTTTGTAGTTTGTTTCCTTATCGTTACTATGAGATCACTTTTGCAACTATGCGGTTGGGTGGGTGTGGAGCAGTGGCCGGAATAGCGGTTCTAGTTAGACAAAATTCGTATCTTTCTTACAAATTGAAATATTTGTTACAGAGATATAAATTTAGTTTAACTAGAACCGCTATTCCAGCCACCGTTCGGCTGTGACCCATGATTGTTTCATGCTGACAGCAGATTACTATAAAACACCATTGGGGATTGTAGAGGTCGTGTTGGTGATTTGGAGTCCACCTTATTGGTACTTTTTCTTGCAATCGTTGTTGTCGTTGCGCCCCATGCGTAATTCATTCCGGCGGCAACTAGAAATAGAGATGTTTTTAATTGAGTAATGGGGCAACATATTCTACACATCAAAAGACGAATCATCCGAATCAGTCCACGCGTTAAGAAGTTGAGATCCACCCTCCTCCACCCGAAATCCCACAGTTTAAAATCTTGTCGCGGTACCAATGTAGTAACATACTCTAAACATCAGAAAAAGAATTTACCAAATCGATCCAGGCATTACGAGGTTGCACTACCATCTCTCCCTTCCCCGCCCCACAACAGAAGATAATTTTTCCATTATTAACAATAGGCGATTATATTCTACAACAAAAACAGAATCATCCAAATTGGTCCTCGTATTAAGAAGTCAGGATACACCCCACCAGCAAGGTTTTTGACATGGTACTAATCGGGGAACATACCCTACTCATTACAAAATTATGCCTGGTCATACATAAAAACAAAAATACGTGTGGCACTTAGAACCTCGTTATTTTTGGGAAGTCGTTTATATATGTAGTATTATGAAACTAAACAGTAAATTTTTTTTTAATGATAATGCCAAACCTGAAATGGGTTATGGGGTGAGTGACGGTTGTGACAACGTACTCTTCGTTTAAAAGTTTCTGGCTTATGAGACGAGGGAAACAAAAGATGGTAAACTGTTCCACATTCGTGTTGTTTCGCGTAGGAAATATTCCCAAAATTTGAAGATACATCAAAATTTAACCGCGACGGTATATGGATGGGGTGTGACTTGATCTACCTCTCCATACAAGAAATCCGGCTAGCAATTTCTTAGAACAATGTCCACGGTAATAGCGATAGAGGGAAGGCAACTGATATTCTATTAATGTTGTTAGGGATCGCGGAAGTTGAAATTGTTGTTGAGTTGCGAGCAGTTTGTAATCTTAACAAATAAAAAATTAGGGAATGATCAATCGTGTGCAATGAGTAAAAGTATTTAAAAAAAAATAAAAATATGTAAAAAATAATAAAAATATATAACAAAATCGAATTTTCGTTTGATTTAGTGGCTAACAGACCTTAAGTAGAGCGCTATAGCTGTTAAAAAAGTTGAACCGACTTCACAAAAAGCGCTAAAATGCTTAAAATAATATTTGATTTTATAGTCAGAGCATTTTGAAGTCAGAGCAAATTAAACAAAAAAAACAATAGCAACAAAAGTATTTAATTCTTCTTCCTTGTAATATCGTGAGCTAAAATGTTCATGTAGTTTTATTTAGTATCTTTCATTGTGGTTGAGTAGTTGTCTTGTTTGTTTGAATTTCACCGACTTCAAAATGCCTTAATAAATATAAAATTGAAAATCCGTTCAATAGTTTTTTTAAAACTGTTTTATTTTTCATTTTCTAGTGTCTTCGAAAATGCTACGAACTTGAGAAATGCAAAAAGGAAAAATGTGAAGGAAATTTGCTGGAAAGAAAAAAAGAGAATATAAAAAGAAAATGGAATCATCCAAATCCAACAATACGTTATGATGTTAATGCTATTCTTTCACACCCTCACATTAGATACGAAATCCCTACCATGGCGTACGACGAGAGAATCGTCAAAATCGGGTCACTTCTTACGAAGTAAGGGGACTGCTCGATCCTCTTCCTGCAGTAACTCCAGATGCAACATTTTTTATCATTTATAAATGAGAAAACGTATTGTAACGTAAATGGGGCTCGACGGATTAATTAAGACACTTATTTACAGTCACAAATTCTCATAATTTTTATTCACTTCACTTCATTAATTCGTTGCACAATTTTCTTGACAGTATTTCTTCACAATGTTACGTTTCAATTTAACAATTAACACTTATCACTTCACTGGTTAAAATACAACTGATAAGTAGGCTGCTACTCAGCCCTATTTATACTACTTACCGTAATTCTAGAAATTTCACACCAGAGGTTCTAGTCGGCCTTGACTTCATTCGGCATCTGACGGTTTTCTGGTTCCGAAATTTGGATATGCGCATTGCACAGCTTGATTTGGTTTTCATCATGTAGCCCTTGCAAGACTTCAGTGCATGTTACACTGCCCCTTCTAAGAACTGTTCCTCCCGAACAGTTGTAACTCCTTGGTATGGATTTAATCGGTCAATGTGCACGATCTTCTTTTTGTCTTTTGATCCCCGATGTATCCTGTAGACCACATCGTTGAGGCACATAAGGATTTTGTAGGGTCCTTCCCCTGCTGTTGAAGCTTCGGTGATTTTCCTTTTCGTCGCCGCGAGTTGAATAGCCAGACGAGGTCTCCTTCCTGAATCCGCTAGAATTATCTCTGATGTCGCATCTTGTTTTCATTCTATCGCTGGATGTCTTGAGGTTCTTTCTTGCCAGTTGATGGATTTCTGCGACACGCTTCCGAGGTATTGTTATGTACTTTTTATTGTTTTCAGTATCTTTTTTAAGTGTTCCGAACTTCAAATCACTGGGTAGTCGAATCTGTCTTCCAAACACAATTGAAGAGTTTGTCTGTCCTGTTGAGTTATGTTGAGTTCTCCTTCCACGTCAAAATTGGAGACATATATTCTCGTCTTCTCGTTCAGCTGCTTGAAATTCTTCCTTCTTCCATCCTGACAAGGGTACGACAGTTGTTCTTTTCACAATCGCATGGTCGCATTTCCCTTCCAGACAGGAACAGTATTTACAATCCCGCTTACATGGTCGTCGTGAAAGTGCATCTGCATTTCCATGTGATCTTCCCTTCCTATGGATAATTTCGAAATCATAGGATTGCAGTCTTTCCGGCCATCTCGCCACCTGTCCTTCAGGATTTGTAAATTGTATCAACCACTTTAGAGCTGCATGATCAGTTGGGAGACTGAATATTTGTCCATAGAGGAACTTTTGGAAATGCTTCGTTGAATAAACAATAGCTAGCAGTAATTTCTTTGTTGTTTTGATATAGCTCTGCTATAGTATGCTTATACCTTTTAGTGCCCGTTTACTTCTTCTGACAGCACAGCACCAATTACAAAGTTACTTGCATCGGTATCGAATATAAATGCCTCACCCGCATTTGTATAAGTAAGTACACAGTGCTTTAAAGCTGTTTTCTGCTTTTTCTGTCCAAATGAATGACTTATCCTTCTCCGTTAGCTTATGCAACCTGCTTTGCTATATCAGCAAAATTCTTCACAAAGCGTCTGTATAAGTGGCTAGTCCAAGAAAGCTCCGTAGCTCTTGTTTATCTTTCGGAGGGGGCCAGTTCTCCACTGAAGTTATCTTCTCAGCATCGATGCTAACTCCTTCTGTTGATACCACATGCCCAAGGTATTTGACCTGGTCTGCAAAGAGTGTACATTTTTTAGGGCTTAGTTGTAGTTTGGCTGACGTCAGTTTCTGGAACACTTTTCGTAGATTTCCTAGATGTTCATCAAAACGTCGTCCAATGATGTCAAATATATCAAGTAGGTTTTCCAAGTTTAACCTCGTAGGACACATTCCATTAAGCGCTCGAGTGTTGCTGGCGAATTGCAAAAGTCCAAAGGGCATAACTTTAAATTGCCACAATCCACTTTCCACCGAAATTACTGTATTTTCTCTGTCATTTGGATCGATCTCGACTTGCCAGTAGCCGCTTTATAACCACGTGAGGTGTAGTGGGTAACTATCTTTCTCTGTGATATCATTTAGACGACGGTAGTCGACACAAAATCTTATACTGCCATCCTTCTTCTTTACTAGCACCACTGGTGACATCCATGGACCTATTGACTCTTCTATTACACCTTGCTTACGTATTGTTTCAACCATTTCATCTGCGTCTTCTCGCTTTGCAAGTGTTAATCTTCTTGGTGGCTGCTGGATAGGGCGGGCGTCTCCGGTGTCAATTTTATGTTGCACTATATCAGTTTTACCATAACCTTCGTCACGTAGTGCAAAAATATCGGCAAATAATTCAAGCAACTTCTTTGCTTTACGATATTCTAATTGGCTGAGGTTAGTAGACGGAAGTGTTATTTTGTTTACCTTTCTTTAATTTGATGCCTTTTTCATGGAAATTTAGGACTCATACGAAAACTTTTTTCTTTTCATCGATAGTTAGTTACTTAACATTTTCCAACGGCGACATTTCTTATTTGTGGTATTCGATCTGGTTCTACTAGATAGAATCAATAGCTCCCGGGATCACCAAGAACTTTTGCTCGTACAAGGAGGAAGTTAGACGTCTTCATATGCCACGATGTTCAGCTTCGAATAATAATTTGATCCCAGAGCCATTGGAATCTCTCTTTTGCCGTATTTTCTCTTCCAATATCCAGTTCAATGTTATGTACTCTCATGAAATTAAGGCGAAAAATGCACTCATCCGTTATATCTGCGACAAAAAATCTGTGTGAAAATCGGTTGCCGCCATTATTGTCATTATTGTTTCCCCATACACTTCAACGGATTCTCCTGTAGCTGTCCTCAAAATGTATCGATTTTTATTGCTAAACCAGTTGTCTTTAGCATAATCGCACCGAAAAATACACCTGGAAGCACCTGTGTCTACTGTAATCGTGCATTTTTGTTCTTGAACTCCCGCTGATCACTAAGCTATTATCGTTTCGCTGCAGCAAAACCTCATATGCCAGAGCGTAAGCCAAAACCTCAGCATTAGTGTTTTTCCAGTCAGTCGCAGTGCTTGCTGCAGATCACGATCTGCAAGTGAAGCGATAAATGCTTCACTTGCAACCTCGTTAACAAAATCTTGGCTAAACGTGGGATAAGCCAAATGTGTCAGCCTTTCTATGTCCTCACATAACTGCTGCAACTGCTCTCCAGGCTTATGGCTCCAAAAGTTTATTGCTGCTGCTGTTTCGAACTGAAGTCTGTATGTTTGCATGGTCGTTTGGCCGTCAAATGTTGGAGGATGAAGTCTTTTGTTCACAGTCACATCTTTTGATAAAGTCGACAAATGCCGTTTCTGGATATTCTCTAGATCAGTCCTGATTTCCTCGAATTTTTTCTTGATTGACTGTTCCATTTCGCATTTCGTTTGTCCATAAATTTCTACTTCTGCCAATAGTTTCTCTATATTTCCAAATTTCATATCAACGTCTGATTTTAAAGCCTCAACCTGTTTTCGCACAGAAATTCCTATTTCAGCTTTCACTTCTTCAATTGAAGCTTTAAACTCCGCTACTGATGACTTCTGTTCTTCTAGCGATATCTTTAACTCAGTTACGGACGCTTCCATCGCCGCCTTCAACTCTGCCGTTAATGATTTCTGTTCGTCCATCGATGCTTTTAATTCGGCCGTCGACGATTTCTGTTCAGCCATTGATGCTTCTATTGATGATTTTTGTTCAGCCATTGATGCTTTTAATTCTTCCTTGGAAGATTTCATCTCACACATCAGGGCATTGAGAAGATCTGTCATGCTTGGAGTACTTGCTTCTCCTTCTTTTTCTAGTTCGTCTTCAAAGACAAAAGCCCTTCCTTTTCCATAGCTTCTTGTAGTAACGCTACCAGGGCACATTTATTTCTAACTGTAGGTAGGGAACGTTTACTTAACTCCCCCTTTAAGTCTTGAACACGTAAATCCTTCAGTTTGCTCATAATATTCAGATTGGCTGCACTATTTCACTTTAATGCACTCTTTAGTCTTTCTTAATTAATCCCACTTCTGACACCAATTGTACCTAAATGGGGTTCTTCGGGCTTGACGGATTAATTAAGACACTAATTTATAGTCACAAATTCTAACAATTTAATTCACTTCACTTCATGAATTCGTTGCACTATTTTCTTCACAATATTACGTTTCACTTTAATAATTAACACATCACTTCACTGGTTAAAATATAACTGACTAACTAGGCTGCTACTCAGCCCTATTTATATTACTTAGCTTAATTCTAGAAAGTTGAGCAACTTAGTTCTAGCAATTTCCGTTATTCATTTTCACCACACCAATTCACTACAGGTGAGAGTCGGCCTTGCCTTCAACTTTAAACGAGTTTTTGTCAGAACAGCGCTTGTCAAAACGCGAGAATCAAGTGACAGATTCTTTTGAAATTTGGCACAGTCCCGCTCTAAGCTGTTCGTAGCAGATTGACGATTTTTTAAAATTAACCAAAATTGTTGATCGTCAATCTGTTTTAAATGCAGTTATCTTTATGGTAGTTTTCTACCTTTGATTTCAGATGATGAGTTTTTGCTGGTGAGAGGGGTTACTGCAAGCCGGGTCATGAAATATACGCTCAACTTCAGGCGGGTTTACCTCTTCCAGTTTTCAATATTTCTAAATTGTGTTATTTTACCATGGCAACAATAAAGTTATCTTCAATTAAAAAAAATGTTTATTTATCGGTAAAAGTTTCAAACAAAATTTATCCCGAAGATCGACTAGTTTGTCATGTCCATAAGTCTTTAGCAGATCATGGATTCTGGCAAGGTTTATGCAGAGAATCCTTTATTGAAGTCGGTTTAAAAGGATCAAGATTTTAACATTTTCCTAATAAGAGATAATGTGTGTGTGCTTAGGACAGCAGTATACTGACAGGTAATAGTAAAATAAATGACTATTTTCATGCTTTGGTAGATTTTTATTAATTCCTAAACAGTTGAAAAGAAAATAGTTTTCAATCGATAAAATATGACAATCCTATAGTTAACATAGTTAACATAAACAGTTTAGACTTTACTCTCCAGTTCCTGAGAGATTCTTGACAAAGTTTAACGCTGCTACTCTATCTCTTTGATTGAATTAACTAATGGCAAATTATGAAACATAATAATAACTCGTAAATGAAATTACTATTTGAAAACTAAATATACTCCAGTTTCATAATTTTTTTTTATTCGCAACCACTTACAATTGTTTCGATGCACATTGCAGCGTCCTCAGAGCTCTATTCAAAAGCTACTAAGTGAAATTTGCACAGTTTAGTTTCAGGCAGTTTGATGCATAATCTGTTATCATGATGCAGTGTGAATGGAAATAATTGTAAGCGAATGCAAATAAAAATTTTTTATGAAACTGAAATATATTTTATTTTCAAATAATAATTTCATTTACGAATTATTGCAACTACCCTAATTAGAGGTTTTCGGAAAGCAACTATTTGTGTTCTGTGTCCTATTAGTACAGGTAAGAAATGAGAGTACCTGAATTGGTGAATTTGTTCTTCTAGTTGATGTCAGACCTATTTTGATAGTAATAGGTATGAGGAAGTACACTTATGTACATTTATTATAGTATTATTAAAAATCTCTTATGTATTCTCTACTCCAAAAATTTATTGTGGTACATCGCAGAAATATTTATATAATAATTAAACTATTTTCACATATTTATACACCATGACAGTCCAAAGCCCTTTCGACTTTATTTAATTATTTATTATACCCACCAGAAGAAGAGTAACAGGTTCACTGCGCATTAGTTAGATGCAAAATGACCGCATAAAAGCTTTCAATCAAAAACATCCGTGGAGTATATGAATTATGTATGTGTACGTGGAAAGTAGGTAGGACTTCATTGCTGAATTCTGTCTGGTTTATTTATGAACATACAACTCATCAGAGTATTGCCGGGGTTAAGAAGTAATTTAAGTTAACCCATTAACTTGTAGCACCAAGTAAAAGCCCTATGATCTGAACTACCAAGTAGTACGCCCAGAGAACAACATCAGAACAAAATTTCTGAAAGGAAAGCTTATACCTATTTATTCTGGGTTGCTCAGCCATGCCCTGAATTTTAAAAACAGGCAACCTTAACAGAGTCGCATTGAAAGGAACTCAAAATGTATATACAGTACAAACCCACATTCGTATCATTTTAGAAAATCCGAGGAAGTATAGGTTTATTGCGACAAAGCTGACAAAAATCTTAAAGAGAAGCTGCAGTTCCTTTTACAAGTTTAATAGTCGTCAGCGACATCTAACGTTGCAAATGATATGAGCACAAAATGAAGGAACTACGACATTGAAGTAAAATTGTATCAGGATTCATGCATGCTCTGCACGGATATCTGTATTATCTTCAGCCTTTGCTTAGTCGATATCTATTGCAGTAGGAAATTGAGTAGGATGCAAGGGCTGCTGCCTCCACAGTGAATCCCATGGGAACGAAGTCTTGATCTGCGGTTTTTATAAATGCAACATTCATCGTGATAAATCCTTTTCATTCCGTAGTTGTTTTGACTTTTCTTCAATCCGGTTTTTTGCAATTTTCTCCTGACAGATTTACAACAGGTCAGTGGGATTTTATGGATTTCTTGTTTTTGAGGTTAGTTTTGATATTAGGTCGCTGAAATTTTCTAGTTTTTGTCGTAGTTCGTTACTATGCAACGTAAGCTCTTTATTTCGTTTACCCCACCGTTATCAAAATGAATTTAATAAAGAAAATAATCAATAATAAAAGACGTTTGATAGTGTAAAACTGTAGATACAATAACGTTTTACGTGAGCAAGGTGAAATAAATATGAATGAAAATTGATAAGAATATTTAATTTTTATAAAATATCATACCGATGCTAATAAGTTGACAGCTCGTAAATATTTTCTCAAACATGAGTTAGGGACGTTTGTATCTTGTTACTGAGATCTTTTCTTATAATTTTTTTAAATGACACCAACTCCTATTATGATAAGGGGATTATGGATTTGTTTGTGTATTATTTCCATCTTAAAATATGCCATTTTTTCCTTCATCTTTGAAATTACGAAGTGTATTAGTGTTTCACTTAATCGATGATATTTATTGTTAGTAATATGTAAAATTGTAGTTTCAATTTTATGCGAACAAGATATCAGAAACTACTGGGTAGATATATTAATGAAATAACACCATTAGACTTAAAAAATTTGCCTTTGAATTAAAAAAACTTTAACTGAGTTCAAAACTACATGCTCTTGTGCTATTAAGATTTTATGCGGTTTCTTGTTCTGAAAATATGGTAAGGTTGTTAAATCAAATCGGGGTACATTACATCAAAGGATAATACCTGGTGGTGAAGTGAAAGATGCGCAGATCCATTTTATCTAAGTAGTGGGGTGTGAAATGAAAGGATCTTTTACCTCAAATTGAACCATGCTATTCAATTTTCTGTCAAAGAGAATTCGTAATCGAGCTCTTTCATCCGAAAGTCCGGTGGAGATTATCATAAAAATCGATAAAGATAAGGCGAAGGTGAAAGTGGGAGGACATTTCCTTTTCCAAAAGGTTAATTAATCCTACCGTTGCTTTGTGAGAATTTGTTTTTATCATTCAAGGCAAAAATATATTCTGACAAAAATTGGTGTCAAAGAATACTTTTTATAAAATAAATCAATCCAAGACTGAATACCGATCTTAAAGCAAGCTAATTTCGAAAATTAATTCAACTTTTATTTAAGTCTATTATTTTTGATATTTAACAAAGATTTCTAATAATCAATAAGCGGTTCAGTAAAACATTTCGAATTTTCCAAAGGTATTTTATTTTGTACGGAAGTTTAATCTCCGCGGAGCTGACTTCTAAATTTGCGGTTGTATGTGTATGTAAATTTTTTGCACGAGGGTGGAAAATTCTCATTACAATATTGATATTTTTTCCAATTTTCATACCTAATAAAACTAAAATTTCATGCACGACATTCAAACAGATTTCTTCAATTCTAGTTTATTTTTCAAGTGATAACGTGCCGCCCTACCAATCCGGAGGTTCCATGTTCGAATTCTATCTACGCACAGTGGAGTATTTGGGGTAAAATCCTGGCCAAAAATAATAGATGATCCCTCCAATTCTTAGCCTAGAGACCTCCTTAAGCTCATTAAAAAATAAAATAAAGAGTCTATTCTCCTTAAGCCGTCGGTGAATATTGTTGTGTCGAAGGTCTCCATCACTCCGCCGTTCTTCCGTTTAGCTTTGTGATAATGTAGTCAATGAGAGGTGTGGTCAGTTCTCTTGAAATCAGATTCAGGATGCCGCTGTGGCCATAAGGTCTGGCCCTCCAGCACCCTGATTCTCTCAGTATGGCCGCCCCATCCGACACAATGTTGTTAATGTGCAAATCTAGAGGAACTCCGTCATAGCCAGTCCCAAGCCCGATTAAGAAAGGAGGAGGGAAACCCACGCGCCAACCAGAACACCTCGACTTAGATGGTACCTACGCGCTATACAAATCCACTCTCGTGGTGATAACCAGCACTTCTCAATGAGCAGCCCTCCTTCTGTGATGGTATAGTTAGGCTTATAACTCGCTTATTTAAAAAACCATTATACACACGAAACGTCTAGTAAGCTTCGGATACCTCGATCTGATTTTGTGATGACGACCTATCCTAATACGGGTGGAGAACCGAGAGACCTGGACGTTTCCAGCTGTTCGTTCAGGTGTGGTATACAGATGAATTCAAGACTGAATTGGGCTAGGTCTGGAGTAACTGCCTTCAATTTAGTTCATCACTGGCCCTGGGAAAGTACACCACGGTATTAAAGGCTGAGATTTTTGCTATACTAACGTGTGCTTACGAGAACCTAAAAAGAGCTTATAAGAACAAGAGCATCTTCATCTTCTCGGATAATCAAGCCGCAATTAAAGCAATTGCTTCATCTACCACCAGATCTAAGCTGGTGTGGGAATGCCAAAGAAGCCTAGAAGAACTGTGTATGACTAATCAAGTCAACTGAGTTTGGATACTGGGACATCACGGCTACACTGGGAATGAAAAGGCAGATGAACTTGCCAGGCAAGAATGCAATAAACCATGCATATGGCCAGAGCCGGTCTGTGGAATTCCTCTTTGCGCGGCTAAAAGGCTGATAGCAAACCATGCAAGTGAGGAGCATAGGTTGTAGTGGAACAACATTGAAGGGCATGCTCACTCACGGAGCCTTATGTCGTCACCTTCAACGCACACATCCAGAAAGCTGAGCAGGTTGGATGTCAGAACTTTGGATGGTTTACTTACCGACTAGTGTCAGCTGACCCCATCTGCAGACTTTGTCTGGAGAATGATGTGACCCCACTCATCGGAGAGACAGGCTTGTTGTAAGGAGTTGAGAGGGTAAGCACTATAGGCCATAGTGGACGCAGCGCTTGGGGACCTCACACCTCCAATTCAATGGTTACAGAAAGTTCAATTAATAATAGGTGGCTGATATTAGGAGTGCGATCTGGTAACAGTTACCTTTTGCAGGGAGAAATTTTTTCTGGAAACTAAACGTGTAAAACCGTAACAATAAGCTACTCTCGTACTGGTAAGAATAGCTAAATGTAAGTGCTTATTGAGTTACATTTATAATGAATTTTTCTAAAAGAATAGTTAGGTCAATTTTCATAAATGGAAATCTATAATAAGGCTTGACTTAATAATTTGTTCTACCCTAAACTTATTAAACAGATAGACTAATTGTATTATTAAAGTAACAAGCAAGCCATCAAATCAAGTGTTTTAAATTCCAATTGAGCTATTTGAAATAAAGTGCTGTGGTATCAATGTAATTCTTCTTATTTTGTCCTCATTCAATTTTCAGCCAACGTAATGTTTTTGTACTAACATACACTGTTAACTCAATTAATTTACTTCACCGACGCCCCCCGATAATTTTCTTTGCGTTCCTTTTCTCCACCGCATTAACTTTTCTAGTAATTTTACTTGCACGCTCCAAAGATGATTAAAAACAGGAAAATTAACGATACGGCCATATTTGAATGTCTTTACAAGAGAAATCATTTTCATAAGAAAAGGCAAATAGGAGCCAGAAAGGTCCATTAAGGACAGTTGTTTCATTTTTGGTCTTGTAGCCAAAGTTAGCAGTGTTAAAAGGTAATTTGAAGGCAATGAACCGGATGCCTTTTAGCCTGAATAAGCTGAGCAATATTTATATGTAGGTTTGCTGTTAAAGAGCATCAAGATTCCTTGGGGTATGAAGACATTTCCGACAGGCAAAGGCAAAATTTCATTTTAGGATCCATATGATTCTGTAGGGGATATTAAGACGAAATGGCTGTTAGTCAACCACTGGAAGCACTTTACATTTTAACAATTTTGAGCTTCTATAATGCGTCATATGCTTACGGTGACATAGATAAATTGAAAATGTGACAAATTATGCTGTTAAGAACGGTTATAAGCCAATAAGAGTTGTAAATGGTCTGGACTAGATGTCTTATTTTGAATTTAAGATGAAAATTTTTGCGTAGTACTCTTTCAAGCGATTTGAGGGTACCTTAAAATTACTTTAGGTATGTTTATAGGGTTTTCCAACAGTAGCTTTCGTCGTCTGAGTAATTAATTCGCGATTTAGTTGATTTACCAGGATTTGGTAAAGCAAAAAGTGTACGTTCAAATGATATCATTAGTGCCGTTCGTCAAAGTGTTGCAAGTGAATCATCCACATCCATTCACCGTGTTTACAAAAATTAGGCATTTCTCAAACAAGCTTATGGTCATCTTCGAATTGATACCTGTAAACGTAGTCATGGTGGACATTAAAACAATATTATTTTTCAGTAACGAGCATCCATTTTTACGCCCTCTGTACCAGTCATTTCGCAGTAAATTACATTTTGAAAAAGACATTCGTATTTTATTTAATTACCTGTATCTAAAATGTCTGGAAATTTAAATTTTTATTTTGAACCGCAGTATATATGAACATATACATGTGTTATGGCGTCCTTCCCTTCAAGTTATAATTATATAATAATTTAAATACGATTTTCCATTTAAGGACGTACATATTGTGTTCGGGTTTAAAGTTTTAATGTTTTTTTAATTCCATATTTTCAAAGAATATCATAATAAAAGAATAATTATTAAATATTTGGTGTAAAAACTCCGAAAATAACCAATGTTGTTACGATTTTTGCAATATCGCTTATGTCTTAATGTTACGCAAAACTTTAAACTCTATCTCAAAGCAACGTTTCCAGAATCGGTACCCAAAATCTGAAATCTATTCAACCGATTGACTTAATTTTTCTTGCGACTTGAACTTATCAAATCTCGAAGCCTTTAGAGTTTTTTTTTCGGGCCTAGAAAGTCATCGTTTTTACCAAAAACCAAGGTAAAAAATGTAAAAGTACGTAATTTTGTCAAAAAAAAAATGTGAAAAATCTGGCTCGATAAAGACTAGTATTACTCTTAAGTTAAAGTTCAATATAGATTTGTCTGTTTTAGCTAATTATTTGCCAAGATATATTGGGAACCGCAAACCACCTTTTTTAAATGACCTTTCACGCTTTTGATTCAAAACTGTATATACTTTCATATGTAAAAAGAATTAAGTGTGTAAAAAAAACAAGTACGTCAGAAATATAATAATAAATAGTGTTTTTTTTCGTTGCTAAGAAGCTATGTACCTAGCCCTTAAAGTATAATCAGTGCTTAAATAGTGTAAATTTTCTTTATTAATATAAGCTAGACGGGACTGATACATGGACGGAAAACATTGTAGCGGAACAAATAGGGCTCCCGTGTACGAAATCAAAAAAAAAAGAAAGGAAAATTCAATCCAATTAAAATACGGGCATAGATTAAATAAAACTTTTAATTGGCTCCATGTAATTGAAAACTGTGTTTTTTGATATTCCAGATCAATATACAAATAAATATTCAGTTCCAATTATTTATTGACATAAAATACAAGAGTACGAACATTTTTTCCCAGATTGTCTTATATTTTCCAGTGATGCGAACGAATTTTATGTTCTTTAAAATTCTTAAAAAGGTTTTTATTATAACCTGCATTTGAAATTTGTCGTAGTTTTTATTAGAAGTCTTTGTCTCATTCAAGTACCTTTGTAATTCAAAGTTATTTGTGCTCAAATACGGAAACTAGAAGAGCTTGTATAAATTTAACTTTTACTAACTGTATAAAAAGATTAGAATTAGATTAGAATAGGGCACATAAAATCGCGTCGTCGGTGCACCAAACCAGAGGTCCTAGATTGGAAGCCCAGCGGCGGCAACACATGGTTGTTTTCTGGCGATAACAATAAATGGGGGTTGTAGACAAAATGTCAATGGTTCCAAAGCCACTTTAAATTGAAGGTCCACTTGCAATCGTTGTCTCGGATGTGGTGAAGTTCTTCTCCCGCCCCACGTCCCAAAAAAGGGTTATGGGAACTAGAGAGGGAGAGAGAACATAAAATCCAAAGATGAAACAATTTCTGAAACACAGATGGTATATCTTTTGTCAATTATTCATTGTCTCGTCTTTTAAACCAATAATATTACTCGCAATATGCCCATCTTAAACTTCTTCTCATTGCGTTCAGTCTGGGACTTGGCAGCTTGACCTAATCATTTATGACAATTCTATGGATTTTTGAATCAAGCGAAGGGCAGTACATGTACTACTTTCGGACACGAACCAAAGCCAGCAAGCGTTAAAAGTAAACCATCTGTATGCTATAACTGTGGTCTGCGCGGGCATAGAGCGAAGGAATGTAGGAAAGCAATGCAACGGCCTAGGTGTTTTTCTTGTAAGAAATTTGGATGTACCTCAACTTAGCCAAACACATTTCTCGAATCAAGAATCTAACGCTCTCATAATTTGTTGCTAAATAGTTGCTAATTAGTTGTAGACAAATATAATTTGTTGCTTTTTATTTAAAAAAAAATGGGATGTTCTGCTAAGTTCAGCTGAAGTTAGCAGAACACCTTCATAAAAAATTAATTTACAGAATCAGGACGATGTCTAAATTATTAAGTGAATTTGATGCTAATTAGTTGCAGGGAAAAAAATTATTGCTCTTTAGTTTTTTTTTCCAAAAATGGGGTGTTCTGCTAAGTTCAGGTGAAGTTAGCAGAACACCTTCATGAAAAATGAATTTACAGAATCGGCACGGTGTCTAAATCATTCATTCGTTAGAATGTGACATAGTTATGAGAATAAAGGCTGCTCAGCGGAAGGACCAAAGACTTAGTTTTATTTCAGAACTTCTGCAGAGAGGACCCTTCGAGAACTATTTGGAAGAGAGAGGGATCCTGTACCAACTGGACAGGAAAGGAAATAAGCTCCTTTGTGTACCGAAGCGGATGAAAGCAGAGCTTGTAAAAAGCGTTCACAACCAAGAGCATTTTTCGCAAAGCAAAATGGAGGAAATCCTGAACAGAGACTACGTGATACTAAAACTTAAGCAAGCTATCGAAACATGCTGCAGAAATTGCATTCCCTGTAACCTAGCCGAACGGAGACATGGAAGTCTGATGCATTCTTACACCCTATCCCCAAAGAGGATTACCTATCACGTGGATCACCTGGGACCACTAACAGCAATAAAAAAGAAAATTGTTTGGATCTATCCAGTCAAGATACTCACAGCTACAGAAACCATTCAGAAGTTTTAAAATCAAAAATCAATTTTCGGAAGTCCCAGACAGATTATTTCAGATAGAGGTACTGCTTTCACGTCAAACGCTTTTAAGAGTTGACGACATTCACCACATCTTAGTGTCAACAGGAGTGCTAAGGGGAAACGAGCAAGTGGAGAGAATACATAATAATGTATAATCTTATGTTTAGCGGACGTAGTGTCTGAAGGAATCCTCGAGATTTTCGAAGAGGAACGAAACATTGTTAGGGAAGAAGCCAAGGAAAATATACTCAACGTACAAGAGGAGAAACGAAAACAATTTAATAACAAGAGGAAGAAATCACCCACTTATAAAATTGGAGATTTATTGGCAATTAAACGGACACAATTCGGGAACGCGTTGAAGATCCATACGAAGTGCTTAGGCCCATACAAAATAACCCTGTTAGGAATATAACGACCGGTTTGAAGTTGAAAACGTTGGAGAGCATGAGGGACCGAGGAAAATCACCGTGAGTAGCGACAACGTCAAACAGTGGCCTAGCCTTTATGACGATGAAAATATATCGGACGAGGATGATCAAGACATTCATGAAGAAAGTGCTGACTTGTTATCAGCATGATAAAAGACGAGAACGACAATAAATAAAACATAACTCCCTCAAATCTTCCTTTGCTAACTAAACTTCCTCCCTTAAGCCCAATATCCCTTTTAATACGGCTTAAACCTCTGAATTGTAGACCTATTTCAATTTAACAAAGACGAGATGATTTCTATAATGAAGAAATTAAGAAATTAGACGGGACACATCTAGGATGGGAATATGATATTAGTCGAAAAGTTTGCCTGAGACGAGACGATCCTTTAGATGATGATGTTAGAAGAGACACATCTGAGATGAGAATTTGACCACAGACGAAACGATTCCTAAGATTAAGATGTAAATAAAAAATAATAAATAACCATAATAGCGGTTTTATTTTGTAGCAATTAATTTAATTACATTTTTTGGCCCATGTTCAAAATATTAATATTAGAATTTTAGATGTAAGTCAACTGAAATCATGTTCAAGATAAATTGCTTCCAAAAAAATTCACAAAAAATCATAAGAAAAAAACAAAAACAAAATAAATTCAGAAAATATTAATATAATAAAAAAAATCAAAACAAACCTTTTCGACAATGACAATGCCAGTCGTCTGTCTAGATTGGTTAGCATTAATTTAACTACGATATACATATACTTTATGTCCAAATCTTAATGAATCCAATAATTTTTCAGCTAACAGTATAGTATATCCTTCAGTTGTTATACTTTTCAATCTATATTCAGAGCCCCGCTACAGTAGCCATATAGAAGGTCCCCTTTTTATCCATTTAAAAATTCAATTACCTCGTCATCTGAAAGAGTATCACGGTCCAGATATTGCACTCTGTATCCTTTGAAAATTTTGCAAACACCAATAAAATGTACCACGTTTTCATCCCGTTCTAACCTTCTTCCCATTCCGATCTGGTGGGAAAGAAGGAGTTAAATTGTGTTCCAAAGAAAGGCTTGGGCGAGGTATAGTCGATATTGCTGGCAGTTCTACTGTCCAATATTTTGGAGTGACCGAAGTCAGTTCGCTTCCAGGTCTGGATTGAGTTAAGCCTAATGGCGGCTGAGGGTGCGGTTTGCTTACCATAGAGATCCAAGGGTAGAAGGTGGAGAATAGTGTTCAGGGCTTTAGAAGGTGTGGTTCTAAGGGCACCTGTTATCAGCAGTGTTGCCTTCCTCTGAACTTTATCCACTGCTTTGTAATGGGTTGATATACTTAGTGCCGGCCACCAGACAATGACCCTATACAATATAGGTCGTATGAAACTTGTACAGAGCCAATGCACAATGCGTGGCTCCATGCCCCATCTTTTCCCTATAGCCTTCTTACACGAGTACAGCGCTACTGTGGTCTTTCGTACTCTTTCCTGGATGTTAGGCTTCCAGATAAGTTTTCTGTATACGACTAGACCTAGATACTTAACCTGATTATCCAGTTTCAACCTAACTCCGTTTAGTGTAGGGCAGTTAATAAGAGGTATTTTATGCCTCCGAGAGAAGAGTATTAACTCAGCCAGTGTGTTGGGGTGCTTACCTGAACATATCAGGGCAATATCATCGGCGTAGGCGATAACCTTGTGACCGGATAACTCCAGGTCTGTGAGTAACTCATTCAAAGTTAAGCTCCATAAGAGTGGTGAAAGGATTCCTCCCTGAGGGGTACCTCTGGTTACCACTCTTTGGATATTGGATCCTCCCAAACTTGAGACAATGACCCTGCTTTTTAGCATGAGGTCAATAAGTTCAATGAGAGGATCGTCAATTTCAAGCCTCCTCAAGGATTCCATTACGCCTCTGACCTGATATTGTTGAAGGCAACCTCAATATCAAGGAAGGCTGCAAGTGAGTATTCTTTTTGTAGTGGCGAAAGCTCTATGATTGTGGTAAGTTCGTGCAGGGCTGTTTCTACGGACTTACCTTTCGTGTATGCATGTTGCAAAAGAGACAACCTGGTAGGATTGATTGTCTCTTTAATATATACATCTAAGGGTCTCTCCAAGGTTTTGAGCAGGAAGGAGGAGAGACTAATGGGCCTAAAATCATTGGGCTTATAGTGTGAGGCTTTTCCTCCTTTAGGGATAAAGACCACCTTCACCTTCGTCCATGAAGATGGAATACAGGTGAGGTTAAGGCAAGCCTCATAAATGACCATTAGCCACGGAATCAGTATCTCGGAAGCTAATTGTAGTTCACCTGGGATGATGCCATCTAATCCCGGTGATTTATAGAACTTGAAGCTTCTTATCGCCCATTTCAGTTTTCTTACATTAAGTACCTTGTGGGCCAGTTCTTAGCCGCTCGAAGAATCGGGCAACTCAGCATCACCGGAAAGTGCGTGTTGACAAGTAACTCCAGCGACTCAAGACTGGATGAAGTCCAACTACCATTACTCTTCGTCAAGCGATTTGGGATGATGGGCGTTGTTGACAGGATTTTCCGCAACCGGCTCGCTTCAGAGGAGCTTTCGATTTTATTACAGAAGCCCTCCCACGAGTATCACTTTGCTTTCCTAATAAATTTCTTAAATTTGTTGAGGTATTCTTTATAAGAAGTCCAGACATTAGTTCTTTTCGCTTGGTTAAAAAGTTTACGACACTCCTTTCTTAGGGTCCTGATCTGACTCGACAACCACGGAGGTTTGGGCTTACCTCTAGGGACCCCGTCGGGGCCAGAAATTTGTGTCGCCGCATTACCCGCAAGCGTCAAAGTGTCCACCCCCTTGTCAAGGGTTTGTTTGCTTTTAATTACGGGTGGACCTATGATAGGCAGGCTATTTCTGAGGACTATCCTGTAGAGGTCCCAGTTTGTCCTTCGCCTGTTTTTATAAGGAGGACACATCTGCTTATGAAGTGTGATCCCAAATTCGATATAGGCGTGGTCGGAGAAGGATGGTTCCTTGGATACCTTTCACTCTGTTATTAAGTGGGCGGATTGTTCCGAGACTAAAGTAATGCCTAAAACTTTCCGCCTAATTGAGTTAGTGAAAGTGTCACTAAGTCACTAAGAATAAGTGCATTAATATTATTCTTAGTGAGGATACATGACCTTGGTTTACCTGTTTCTTGTAAGTAGAGGAGCTTATACCCCTTCATGTGGAGTCCGCAAACCTTGTCTCTGATGACCCAAGGTTCTTGGACAAGGATGAGCTCTTCTCCTTTTTGTGCAAGACGAAGGAGAAGGGCTGTGTACGCTGCCTTCGAGTGATGAAGGTTAACTTGGACCAATCTTAACATCACTGTGTCTAGGTGAAGATACCTCCATCACAGTGGTGTCAGCAGTCTTCCCTTCATTGCTGGCATCTTCGTCAGTGGAGCAACCAAGGAGTTGGTTCTTCAGCTCTGGTCCGGGATCCGGAAGGGTGTCAACTACCACGATAGTGCCGATCACCGCATCACCATCTTCTGGTGAGGGAGTGACAACGGCAGAAACTGTCGTTACACTCTGTTCTCCTTCCTTTTCCCCGGTGTTGCTCGTGGAGGCTCCTTTTGTTTACTAGCAATGTTTCGCGCCTTTAGGTCCTGTTCATAGACCTTCAGGCTAATAGAACTGAAGCCATAGAAAATAATACCAATGCGTTCAGTGAGTGGGGCAAGGGACTGCTCATCTATGATCACAATGACCTGCCTTGAGTTTCCCTTGACTTCGCCTACCTGGGCTGCTTTCCAATCATGGGTAGGTAACCCAGGGTTGGCTATTTGGATGAACTTTAGGATCTCTGAAGGATCCGAAGGTTCGATCGGTATCCAGGGCCGTGACCTAGGTCTACAAGGGATTTTATCCCTGGGAAGCTGTCCTTCGCTATCTCGCTGAAGGACTTAGCGGCAGAGGAAAGGGGGCCTGCCGCCTTAATCCTTTTAGGCGAGCGCAACCTCTTCGGGGTAGCTTGTAGTGGGCCTTTAGGGTCCGACGCGCTACCTTGGGCAATAAAGTTATTTGCCCATTGCAGAGAGGCTTTATCCTTCTCTGCGAGTTTCTCCTGAGAGACGGAGCTCAGTTTGCGGAGGATTCTGAGCGTAGTCCGTCTTTCTTTGAAGGCCACCGTTAAGGCGTTTCCCTTCTGCTTGGTGGTCGCTGGGTTAGACTGGGATATCCTGAGAGGCGCGCTGGTGGATGTATGTCCGGGTGTTTTAGCCTTGGACAGGGACGTACTACCACGAGCAGGTTTCGCAGAGGAAGGAGGAACTGTGCTGCTACTACCGTGTTTGGGGTCCTTGGCTGTGGCGTGTACTTTCCTCGAGGAAGGGGGTTGACAGGACTCCTTGGGGGGAGTCACTATGTTGGCCTCAGACGTGTTTGAGGAGGAGCGAGCAATGCTCACAGAAGGATGCCCACTTAACCCGTGGGCCGGGTCTGCCTTGACGGCGGGTTGTTCCCCCTTTCGGGTGGACGAAGTAGCAGTCTCGGTTTTATCCGAGGCTGGGTGTTTTTTATGCATTTAATAATTCATGAACGACCAATTTTGCGACAAGGCGGTACTTATGGTCTCGATATATTATGGGGTTGGGGGGATCACCCATGGTAGAGCCCCTTACCATGGTGGTCCTTCATACTATTTGAGGCGGACAGGTATCAAGGAGAAGAAGATTTATAACGTTTGTAATATATTTATAGTGCAGCTTTAGAGTATTTAGCGAAGCCAAGGGCAACCCAAATTCTAAGTGGGCATGTAATTTGGCGCGCGCGTAGGAAGCCTAAATAATTTGTTTATAAAGAACTTTAGAAGCCTGTCAACTTCATCAAATAAATAAAAACCCAACACCTGTGCAGCATAGGACATAATTGCGTTCAATACGGCATTGTATACTTTAAATTTTTGCGACACCCTTATCGTATTTTTTTGAAGAAAAGTGCTCCAGGTTTATACTATTTTTTGACACTTGTACTCTTGTACATGTTTCCGAAACGACAATTTTGGTGTTAGAATTACTACAATATACTTATATTCTTTTACGATTTCAATATCATTTCCTTCATAAAACCATTTCTCATCCCGCGTCCGCACACGTCCTCCCCTCAAAAATATTAATACCTTGGTCTTCGCCAAATTTAAAGTGCCATAACTTACAGTAACTCGCCAGCTTTTCGATCATATTTTGGAGAGTCGTTGGATTGTCAGATAAAAAGACAACATCATCCGCGTACATCAAAAGTGGTACATTTGTGGTTCCAATCATGATACCACCTCCTACATGATCATTTAGATCATTCAAATAAAGCGAAAATAACAATGGACTTAGAACACAGCCTTGACGGACCCCTGTAGTTCTTTGAAACCAAAGAAAGTCACTACGTGAATTACCATTCCATATGGATGATTCTGTACAATTATATAGTTCCTCTATTATCTTTATATATTTGGTTGATATTCCTAAATTATAGAGTTTAAAGAGCAAAGCTCTCCTATCGATGGAATCAAATGGTGCAGAAAATTCAATAAAAAGAGCATACACCTTTTTCCTAACCGATTTACAGGAAATATTTACCGTATTATTGAGATTAAATATGTTGTCGATTGTTCCATAACCTGGTCTAAACCCTGCTTGATACTCAACGAGTATGTTGTTTGATTCAACATTGAGAAACGCCTACACCTCTGTAGTTTGAAGAAAGGTTTGAATCGCCTTTCTTCAGTATCGGGAAAATAAAGGAGCGTTTAAAGCTTTCAGGCACTCCTCTTGCATTAAATATATAATTAAATGTGTTAACGATACCTTACAAGATGTTTTCCGGTGCATATTTGTAAAACTCTGTTGGTATACTCTCTGGGCCTGGAGCCTTGTTACGTTTTGATCTAAGAAGTACTCTATTTAACTCGTCTTAGCTAATGACTACGTCAAGTTCTTCCAGTTCTATGTAAGGAACGGCAAACAATATTGAATTAAACTACCCTCCTATATTTAGCAATGAATGGAAGTAATCACAAAGCTTTTCTACGTCTAAGTATTTCCCTATACAAAATGTTTGTCTCCTTAGCTGTGGAACTATGCCCCACCATTCGGCAGAATTTTTAATATAAGATAAGCTGGTACTTATATTCACATAATATGTGTCCTTTTTCTTTTTACACAAGGCTCTATAATCTCTATTGGAGCTGTTATATAAATGGCGATTAAAATTAGTGTTATTTTTACTCAAAATGTTAAAAAACTTAAAAGCTCTACATCGTGCAGTATGACATTGGAAGTCAAACCAAGGTTGTTTAAACATTACCCCTTCCCCTTATTCATCTTCTTACTTGACGCTATTATTAGTTCTGTCAAATCTTTGATTGAAAAATCTGCCCCATTATTATCTAGTATAGCATCTTGTGTGCGTTTTTCTAAGCTAAGGTGGTATGTATCTGGATTTTGAATATTCCAATTAAGGTTCGGTAGTAATCTTAACTGTCTCATGTTCACTTCCGGAATGATCTCGTTTGTGTTGATCTGCAGGTTGATTGGAAGATGATCTGAGTAGATTTGAGAGTCTATATTTAAATCGACAACCAGCGATAAGATTTCATAGGATATCAAAGCCATATCTATACAGGAGGAGTCCGACGCACCAATAAAAGTGTTAACAGTTTTATCTTTTGAGCGACGACTTTGTTTGGGATTCGGGCAGTCAGATAAGAATATATTTGGTAATATTTGTTCCTCACTCTAGCATTGAAATCACCTATCATAATTAAATTCTTTTCATGATTTTCTAGAAGCAGCTCATCAATCTCTTCAAAATCCACATCCCACCTACTCGGGTTTATGTAACAAGGGGTTATATAAATAGGTTGGCCCTGTGTGCGCATTTTCAGAACTATTTTATTACTAATTGTGTGGAAATTCACACCGTTACAAGAGTATTTAATTCCATATAAACTGCCGATTGCTCTACCAAAATTATAATTCCGTACCGCAGGAATGGAATACAAGTTGAATCCACTAAAATATTTGTCATATTTAACACAATCTTCAGACAACACAAAAGTTTCAGTTAAAATAAATATATCAAACTGTTCTACATTTTCGAAAAAACTTGGAAATATAATCTTGCTTTTTGATCCAAAAATATTATAAGCCAGTATATTTAACTCTTTAATTGAACCTAGAGTTGAAACTGACAATTAAAACAGACGACTGATTCCTAATCTAAATGAACATTTTGTTTATTAGCTAAGAGCCGAATATAAATTTCTTCCACATTCTTCATGTTAATGTAATATATTTAGTTGATTTCAAGAATACCACTTCCCTTATTGTGTAGGAGATTACCGTCATTCCAAGTGAAAACCTTTTGCCCAATTATCAGCATATCTTTTTAACCGACTTCCCAAAAACACAGAGGTTCTAAGTTCGACGCGTATTTTTTTTATTTTTTTTTATTTTTATTTGTTTTTTTTTATGTCTGACCGGGCATAACTTCGTAACGCGTCGACCGATTTTGATGATTCTTTTTTTGTTGGGTAGAGTATGTTCACCGATTGGTACCATGTCAAAAAAATTTATGGTAGGGTGGGGGTGGGGGGTGGGGGTGAAACCTAACTTTGTAACGCGTGGTCCGATTTGGATGGTTCTTTTTTTGTTGTACAGAGTATGATCCCCCATTGCTAATAGGAGAAAAATATTTGGCCTAGGGTGGGGGGAGGGGGAGGGGTAGGCTTACTTTGTAACGAGAAAAGAAATGGTTGGTGTGGTTGGGGTGGGAGAAGGGGGGTGGAACCTAACTTTGTAACGCGTGGACCGATTTGGATGGTTCTTTTCTGTTGTATAGTGTGATCCCCCATTGCTAATAGGAGAATAATTTGGTCCTATGGTGTAGGTGGGGGAGGGGGGGGTAGTAACTTCGTAATGCGTGAACCGATTTCGATGATTCATTTTCTGTTCAGTAGAGTATGTTCCCTGATTGATACCATGAGAATAAAAGTTTAGTGGAATGGGGGTGGGGTAGGGGGTTATAACTAACTTTTAACGCGTGGACCGATTTGGATGGTTCTTTTCATTGTATAGAGTGGAAGACACTAAAAAGTGAAAAATAAAATAGTTTTAAAAAAAAAAGTTGAACCGACTTCACAAAAAGCGCTACAAAGTATAAAATAATTTTTAATTTCATATCTATTACGACATTTTGAAGTCGGTGCAAATTTAACAAATAAAACAACTACAGAACCACAATTGAAAATTTACGTAATTCTACCTGAACGTTTCAGCTCACGGGATCAAAAGGAAGGACGATTAAATATTTTTGTTGTAGTTGTTTGGTTTGTTTGATTTGCACCGACTTCAAAATGTCGTAATAGATATAAAATTAAAAATTATTTTATACTTTTTAGCGCTTTTTGTGAAGTCGGTTCAACTTTTTTTTAAAAGCTATTTTATTAAATGACATAAAAGTGGGCGAAAGTTTTTTTTTTTTTTGAAAAAATTTCATCTGATCTAATTGGTTCTGATACAACTCTATACTTTAAAAAAAATCAGATATTTTTATCCAGAACATTTATGGTTTTTTGTAACATTAAAAAAAATAAAAATAATATGAATTTTATTGAGTTTTCACTTACTCGTTGTACTATGATCATGAAATTTATCGCTATTAACAATTAAATATTATTAATAATAATTGAATATTGTTAATAACAATTGAAAATTAACTGGGAAGTTGTTCGTGTGGACCTCGAGGGTCGCACCAATGATGCGACACCCAGAATCTGGACCCACCCCACTAGTTTAATGGTATAATATTAATTGCACCTTTAACTACATCTAAAGCTTTAATAAATAAACGACAATCGTACTTCCACTTCAATGCGGATGATTCTTAGAAGAGCCCAGATGCTATCATGTGTTTCATTATTCTATCGGGTATGTCTGGCAATTGAAAATTATCAGATGCTATGTTCATCTTCGCCTCAAAAGAAAAAAAAGCTACTTCGTTTTCATCTACATCATCAGTTTTAGCATATTTCATTAATTTACAAATAATTCAATATTGAACTTTATAGCATTGTGTTTCTGTAAATTAGCTTCAAGAAGATTTATAACTTGTGGTTTGATTTTGACGAAAAATTGTTTTCGGCCCAAAATTCCTTCATCATTTTCCAATAGAAAGCTTTCAACGCGATTATTAAAGCCCTATACGCTTTAAATTTCTTTCAATTGGGTCAGCTGCATTTCTCTTCAAATTTTGAAAAGGTCATTGGGATAGTAGTTTTTCGTTCGTTTGTCTCCATGAGCTGACAATTTGGGTCTATTGTTACATGACGCATACAAAATCTTTTAATGAGCGAAGTACATTTGATATTTGTAAATGCATATATGAAAAGTATTCGTGTCTCTTATCCACAAATTCTCTCGGAAAACAAATTTTTAATTCTGACTGCAGGGTTGCCCGATACGGGAAATATACAAAAGCAACCACAAATTGTTCACTACTTTGTTCGAAGCCGTTTATATAGTAATAGTAATCTTTGGCGCATACCATGAAAAACTGAAATTTATGAATCACCCACTGAACGAAAATTATTATCAACGTTATATTTTTATAATGGTAATATAATCAAAACAAATGATTTTTAATAAAGATAATAAAATTAATTTGTAGCAATCGCTGTATAGGTCACGGCAATTTGATAATTTTTAAAAGCAATTAAAAATAATTGCTATTTAAAGTTCTTTTCTCGAATTAATTTTTTTTTGATTTTACATTTATGTAATAACTTTTTTCGCAATATTTTTGAGCGATATGTATTGCAAAATATGTGGATTAATATAATATATGAGTATGGTAAATTTAAAGTTTTTATGTCAAGTGGTTTCTGAGATAAATGCCTGTGGCTGACAGACGCAAGAGTGATCTTATAATGGCTCCGATTTCCAATTGGTAATATTTCGTACAGATAATGCATGCCTTTTAGAGAATCACTTCAAAAAGGGTTTATGATAAAGTGGAAGTGGCTTGCAAAAATATAATTCAAGGAAAATAATTATATGTATTTGTTTTGAAATTAACCAGAATATCTCGTTATAAACACGTCAGGGGTTCACAATTTTCAGATACTTTAAAAAGCCAGCTACTTAAAAGTTCACGACACAGCAACCTCTGCAATTACACTTATGTTATTTATAAAAGGCCTGACCAGGGATATTGCGTTTCAGCTTTTATAGTCAGGAAAGTAACTTTTTCCATAAGCATGACGAACTCATATAGCCACACAAAAAGTGGTGCATGGGGTCATGGACTTGGCAACAGGTATAAATGTAAAGCGAAAGAATTATAAAAGTTTTGAAAGTTAATTTGATTACAATATTTATGGCTCCTGCACGAAAACTAATTAAAAGTTATCTGAAATGTTAATGCTAAAGGGAAGTTCCATTTTCTGTTACCACACCAATGCAATTACCACAAATACTGAGAGTTTGCTTAAATCATTCACAAACTCGGCTAACTGCCATTAAATATTTAACGTGGCGCGACATTAAACTTTATTAAATATTATCAAATAAAGTAAAATATTCAAGATAATTTGACCAGCAGATTACATGTGTTTTGCTTTGTAGGAGCCATAAAGACTTTTACTGCTCGTTATAATGGATCTCATTATAATTGGATCTGTGCTGTAGAAATGGGTGGTTCTGTAAACATGAAATCCCAGCCATGCTACTTTACTATGTGTTGTTTTTGTTTTTGTAAGCCAATCAGACTTTGTAAGTCTTATTATAATTAATTACGGAATAACTGATAATATTATTAGGAACATAAATGTAACAGAACATAGAAAACTAGATTTGCGTTTCGTATATAATATAATATAATGTGGTCAATTGCAAAGTACATATTATTATTAAAATTAAACATATGTATATGATTTTTTTTATGTGGGGAGGTGGAGACCTTCAAAAGACACTCAGAGGCAAGTACGATTGAGCGTGTGGGATTTTTACCCACTAAAACCACCTCATGAGATCCTCCTACAGAAGTTATTGATTGAAAATTGACTGGATTTCTCCAGTTCTAGCACTGCAAATCTCTGGTTTGCCAAGGCAGGATATTGGCACACTACGTGTACAGCCGGTATAGAGTATAGGCATCATTCTCAATGTGTCCCATGTTCTTCAGATGATATCCGAAATTACCATATCCTGTCACGAGTGCCGAGTTACATGTCAGATTTTCCGATCCGAGTTCAAAATATTTTTCCCGGCGACTCAATATGACCTGTCACGAGTGTTCCTCTATGGTCCATTTCTCAACCAGGTTTCTATTAATTTTATTAATATTGCACTATTATTTTAAAAGTACCATATTAATGCCTTCAGTATTTTAGTATTTAAAACCACTTATTTGTAAAATTGGATGTTATTGCAATGTTAGATCTATAAAATAATACAATTGAAATATTTTTGAAATTGAAAATAAAAATATAAATTTAAGAACTAGTTTCTTGTAACATAATGTAATCATTACATAGAGCATTATTCATGAATTTATTAATCATTTCCATGATTTAGAATCAAATGTCTAGTCTGAAGAAGAACAGTAGAAAAACTTCGCTTACTCGCGAAAACATTAATCGTAGAAGATTTTTATTTCTAATTCATTTATAAGTTTTATTTTTCACCTCGTCAGTTGCATTGGTTTCAGTCATGAGTACTTTTTCACTATTCACGTAAGCCATGAATTATTCAGGTATGAATTATTTTCGAGTTAAATAAATAAATTGAAGTTGAGCAAAGTTTGGTATGAACAACTTTATAATTCTCTTAAAATCTGCATATGTGATTGATTGATCTTTTAAATAAGATAAATATTTGGCATAGTGACTATGGATATATGTTAAGATAGATAAATATATTTTCCGCAAATGGCTCGAAATCTTCAATGAACTTCTTGATGTAAATCGAACTGAATTTAGAATTTCATATGTTAACAAATGTGTTTTAACATTAGCTCTGTTCGTGTATTGGTATGGGGTGATACGATGAGAGATTAGAGGAAGTAAATAAATACCAGGAATGCGATACTGACTAATGTCAGAAACAGAAACAACTTTAGTAACAATTTTTTATTGTATAATAAACTATTTTCAGTATATGTGTACTTACGTGGTATAAGTAATATTTTACACAACTTACAGCTTCTACCCGTTTTGGTGATAGTCCTGGTAACAAAATGTGTTTAGAAACCATGATTTTGATGGCCACTTGAGGGGTTATACGTAGTCAGGATTTTCAAAAAAATCGATTTTTAAAGTGCAACTTTTTATGGGACACCATAGGAGTTTTGGCATGAGAGTAAGCTCGTAGAGCTAACTCAATCTGTTAAACTCTTTGTCCTTTTCTAATTACCATTTACTTAACCAAAGAGTGAGAGAGGAGGAAAAGGTATAAATGTGTGTCAGACATTGTGACTGAAATAATACAATAATGTTTCCACGAAAACATGTAAATTTCGTGGAAATCGGGAAATGCAGCGGTTCTCAGTATATGAATGCAAGACTTTTTTCATAAATTTTATTTTGTGAATTATATTTAAATTTTTAAAAGCTAATTGCCTTACAAAGTTCTGGGCTACGAATACACTTTTGCTTGAGCCTAGTTCCTAGTAGTAGTACCTGGAGCGCACCCTCTCTTCTTACCTTATTGTATGTATAGATAACTCTGTATAAGTTAAATAAAAAAGTTTTTTCTAGTGTAAAATGGTTTAGAAACTTTAAACACATTTTTCTCCAAACCATGTGTACAAAATATATCGAGAACGGCTGAACCAATCGGTCTCAAATTTTAACACAATCTTTTTGAATATATTTTTTTAGAAATTAATCAAAAAATTCGCGAATCCAATAAATATTTTTCATTTGATAAGCAGATAATTTCTAGATAATTTCATAAATTAACGGATAATTTTGTTTTTTGATTTAAAATGATCCAGTCACGAGAAATGGTTTACACCGCAAAACAAAATTTTTCAAGGAAGTTTCGGAGATCGTTTGCTGTGACCTATATATTTGTACAAATAAAAAATATAGCAATATTGTATAAAGTGCCTTTTATATGCATACAAAATTTCAAGTTAATAAACTAAAAAAGAATCCAAAAAGAATCCTGGAAAAATCGCTTTTTTCCGGTCTTCTGACTGCGTATAACCCTTTAAACTGATGTCGAAGGCATCTATGGTGGCCCCTTATAATAACGTTTTTTTTATAATTTTAAATACATATTTCGTCTTTATCTCAGGGATTTATAAGTTAGGTGTGAGAATTCTTACATGCTCCCGAATAGATAGTACTAATTTGTCCAAAACCAAACAAAACGAAAACGCACGACATGAGGACTGATAAAGGAGTTCCACAAATGGTTGATATAAAGGCCACAAGCAGTGTTATGCTTGCTATACTGAACTTTGACCGCAACGAAAGCAGCGAAATGTCAGGCAGTAAAAATCCCGTGGGACCAGTCTACAGAGTCATTGACATCTGCAAACTGCTCCCATCATCCTTCCAGTTCTACGATTCCAACGTGAGACTTGTCCTTCCCGCAGCACTTGGAGCAATACCAAAGCGAAGATAAGCTTCTTGGACAAGCTGCTGCAAGTCTGCGGCCTGTAATTCCCAGTGAAAGACGAGGCTTCCGTTCCACACCGACCATAAAGGTTGCCAGGTGCAGTTGAATGTGTCGGCTTTCGTTGCCAGGAACTCTAGACGTAATCGCCTCCTCAATCTGGCAACGAAGTGGTTCTTAAGTGCACGTGTGTGAAACTGTGGGTTAGTGGGCTGTTTCCCAGGCTAGATCCGCATGCAGTACAGCTGAATTGTCGATTTGGCAAATGTGAGGATAAAGTTTATCAAGCAATTCACCTGATTACATGTCCTTGGCCCCAGTAAAAACGACGTTCTTGTAATGCCAAATGGCAGATAAGCTGACACATACCGCCAACAAGATTATTAATGTCGAACAAGATTGGGCATGTGAAGTATCTGTGGAACAGGGTTCCTTCACCACCACAAACCGTGCAGGGTCCTCTAATTCGTCGATCGATATGTGACAGCTGGTTTGAATGCACGAGGCTGTGATGCAGTTTGAATGCCACGTCTCTGTAATTGGACGGATAACTAAAGATAACTCTGCTCGCTATGGGCCCCATTACTCCCAAGTCTACCCCAAGATGTGCGCGCCATCTATTAACATATAAGTTATCCGTAGGCTTTATTTAATACTTTTATTAATAATATAAAAAAAAAATTGGTTACGAACATATTGAACACGCACATGATAGGGTTCCGTAGAGTTAGTTCTAAATTTTTCATAAATTAGTTTTGCTACAGACAGTTTTCATACTAAGGGCCCCATTCAACAATTTTTGCAGATATGTTAGCTCAATAGTTTAGAAGTTACATGGGGAGGGTGGGGGGGGGGGGGGGGGGTTGATTTTGGTAACGACTTTGTAAGCAAATATTTTGCGATTGAAGGGTTTATCAAAAAAGGTACTAAACCTTTTTGTTTTTGGTAACATCCGTATACCCAATTTCATCTTAATAGGTTTATAAACGAGAGAATGGGAGGGCAGCGACATACTGACAGACGAACGGACGAAAGACCGAGATCATAGTGATTCCTAGATGCTAGATGGAACACTAGAACGCAGACCTCAGGCAGGCTGAAAAGAGTAATGGAAAACACTAAGCTTCGCAGTTTAATAGGGTTACTTGTGGTTTATAGTAATTTACACTTTACAAATATTCGTGTATTTAATATTTGTAGATATATAGTAAAAACAGAGTCTAGTATTTGGTCGTCCAACTTTTGCTTTATCCTGTGCGAAATTCTCGATTACGTTCCGTTGATGATTCAGCTAGAGGAACTGAGCGATATTGAAATGCAACTAAACTAGGTACAATATGATGGATATAACTTAACAATTCGCTTTCTCCTAGGATTTCGCTCGAGAGAGTGATGGCGGGGATGGTAATTTTTATGAGAGTTACGTATTGTCCAAGATATTCTTTAATTGCATTTGTAAAATGATTTGTGTGCGTCATCAGTTTGGGTAAGTTCTGTCACCCCACTTATTTTGGCAAACCTTATGTGAAACATCCTACATAAAGTTTTCCACGCATTACATCTTCATCTTCAGGGTGTAAAATAATAACGGTCGCACCTAATTTAAAAAAATAAATCTATTTTATCGCAACAACGAACCAACTTTATTAGCTTACCTAACTAGACACAATTCATAATATTATATTTAAAATTTTCATTCCATTTTACCTTCTTTTATGCTTGCTAAATGGTTAAGACATGACATTTTTTGGTACATATTTTATTCCATACGTTAACTAAAATTTTTTAAATATATTAATATTGGGATATTTAAAATTTCCTGCTTTCCCAAGCATGTGTTGCTATGTGCAAAAACCTAAGAGATTGTAAAGGATTCTGCATCTAGATTTTGATCCTATATTTTTACAAATGGGAAAACATTCTTAAGAAACTGTCAACTGTATCGATTTAAATCAACGTCTTAAAGCTATTTTCAGAGAGAAAGGAGGGTGAATCGTATACAAATTTTGAAAGATAATAATATGAAATGTATTCATTGATTTATTTATAAAAGTTAGGTGCTCCAGTTATTATTTACTGTAATTACCAAATGTCTGCTATCAAAACATAGCTTTCGAAACGAAACGAACAAATATTTTAAATTAAGTGTTGTAATACTATATTTCTAGCGACCTTCTCATAGTTTACGTTCCAATTCTAGTACTGTTTTTTTAATAAGAATTGTTTTTCGAAAAATTTTAAGAAACGCTCCTATGTAATTTGTGTATACCTAAGTGATGTAGGAATGAATTTTGTGATTGAAATGGAAAAGAGATGAGTGAAATTTTGTAATATATTTTGTCGGTAACAAACGACAGTCCGTGCAACACAGTGGAATAGAATGCGATTCTAGTCAGACAAAAGTTTGCCCGTGATAGTTTTTCGTATGTAAATCAAAATCATGGTTTTTCTTAACATTTCGAAGGTCGCTGAATCCATTTATGAGGTTATTTTCAAATCAAATGTCAAATTAATGGTAGTTAGGAGGGAGAGGGAGGTCAATATTTATTTTGCTATGGACTTGACAGTTTATATGATAACATAGCAGCTGAAATTATTTCTCATTCTATTTTCTTATTCACATTAAAAGAGTAGAAATAGGGAGATATATTAACACATATTCGGCCGGCCATCGGCCAAATGCCAGCATATTTTGACACAATTTGCAGAAGCATGTGCTTTATATAAAAACAGTATAACTTTTAAATAATCATGTAATTGAAATTTTAGGAAATGAAATAAAATGAATTTTGAATTCTTTCCGAAGTTAAATAAAAATAATATCTAAAACAAAGTTTAAATGAATTACTGAAAGTATAAAGTTTATATTCTCATTATTTGATTAGGCACAGTAATTTTTTTTTGATACTTTAATTTTATCAGGAATTAATACTTCGCCAAAAAATGGTACTAGTCGAAACAATTTCCAGTATTAATGTTGCAAAAGTCCATAAGTAGTTAGTTCTACAGTTTTTGTGAACTTTACAAACTTTTGAAGATTTAAAAAAATATTTCGCCATTCCTGCAACACATTTATGTTAACATAAATCCAGGTTAAGTCTACCAGGTCGATTGAATTTTGGTGTATGCTTTATTAGTTCCAATGAAATCGATTGTGATGGTGATATTTTTGAAATGCTTGTTGGGGTTACAGTGGATGTGCTTGGGATTGCAGCCGATGTGATTTGTTCACCTTCGGAATAGGAAACCTGGCCAGGCGACAGTAACTTAAATTAAAAATATTTTGTTCTTGGTTTTAGTTGAATTTACCATTGTGCATATCCTGCAGGCATTTTATTCCTCTTCTTTCTACGATCTGCTAGATTAAAATATGTTAGGTATTGATCCACTTGATCAATCCCTTTAATGAATTTATTAAAATCTAGAATACGAGATGGTTTTTGACGACTTCTGGAGATTTTTTAAATGTTTGCTATTATAAAAATAATCCTCCTGCCATCATCTGTCTTGTTTACGTTTGAAATTGGTTTCGTTTACTTAGTTTAAAAGTCTTTAATTTTTAAGCTGTCCTCTACTTGGTCTTACCTTATTTTGCATATTTAAAATTTTTTTTTCGAAAATATATTAATTACCTTTACACTATTACAAAAATTGTTTTGGTATAGAATCGTCTTTTGCAGTTTCTTCTCTGGACCTTCATCCTACATCCTACATTTTATCAGTCTATTGTAATTATACGTTTTGAATGCTAGTCCTTCCCTCCGAAGAATAATGCTCTCTTCCATATGTCAGATTTAATTTACGCTGTTGAGGCTATCGGCACGTCATACATATTCTGAAAAATCGTCGTTTCCTGGAAAGTTCTAGGAAGCGAATTTATGTTAATTAATTGGAGAGGCAGTGCACAACATAATAGGCTGAAAGAAACAGGTTTGTGTTAGGTTCCGTCTTTATTTAAGTGCATAAACTAATTTTTAATTATAAATTATAATGATTTTAATTTCTCTATTGCCTTCAAGCTATTTAAAAAAATTTACTGAAAAGTATAGTACTGAGATTTTTATTTATATTACCTTAGGCTAATATATTTCGCGAGGTCTTTTGAATAAGCATAATGCAGTTACAAAAGCTTTACTATCTCTTTAAGAGACTTCCCTTACATCTTCTTTTTCAATTCAAATGTTGACAGTATCAAAGGGCGTAATGGGAGGGAATAGGGCTTGTGTCTTGAATGCAGGAAATAAGAAAACCCTCCACAGGAACGTTTATAAATGATGACATGTCTTAAATAAGCTTTACTTAACCCTCAAGGAGTATTTGCATCTTCGCCTGTGAATAAAAGCGTAGATTTACTATACGTACATGTAGCTTACTCACTGGAGAACTTTAGTGTTGAACTGTAATGTAGCTGTAGAGATGTATATGGAAATAATTTTGACGTTTATGTCAAAAAGTCATTTTAAAGGCAAATATTGAACAAAGGGTAGTACCTTTTTAACCAAATTCAGATCTGATGGAATAACAGGTTGTTATAAGACAGTTTTGTACATACCTTTCTCTATTTTACATGCCATCGATCCAATGCAATTCGCTTTCACTGGGGAGGCAGAGAAAATTGACTCATCTCTTCCAACTGTAGTGGTACCATGCATTTATTTATTTAGATTTTGGCAAAGGCTGACTAATACAAGTGCTTATAATAAGTTAATATTAAATGAAATATATCAAAAGATTGACTAATATTTGAAATAAAATAAAGGCTGTTTAATAAGCCTACTATTCATTTTCGGATAAATATTAAAAACACTTGTTAAGTTTCACAATTTAAAGTTTTTAATATTTATCCGAAAATGAATAGAAATATGTTTCACCAAGTGCTTACAGAAAGATCAGTAAATTATATAAGAGATTCAGATATATTTAAATACTTGTGCATGCACTTTTACTGTTAATATAAGTTCGTACAGTCGATGCAATAAAATAAAATAAATATTTTATCAGAAAATTTAATAGATTATACATGCATATACAATTTTTCAAAATATATGTAAATCCATCTTTCAAAACAGTATTCAAAATAATTTTTTTCAAACTCCTGGAACTGCGTGTTCTTTCTTTCGGCATTGTTCTGTAGTGGCACTGCAGCAGTCAACTCTCTCTGCGAGTAAAAAACGGCGAACATGAATTTTGTCGCTGACTTATGTTGTTTGGCTCTATAATCTGTTCCAAAAATATTGGCAGTACACGCTCTTTTGGAGTGTTGCTGTCTGCTTTATTTTCCCATCATTTCTATATGCCTCCATCCCTCTTCCTCAGAACGCTGTTGCCACGATTTCATCTCAGAACATTTTCTTATTTTTCCTCGTGGCCTACTGCTAAAAGATATAATCTGGCTACACTAAATGTGCTTTCCGACCATTCCAGTCACTCGAATTCGTATTGCATCGGAGAACTTCGCATGTAAAACCATCTACCACCCACCCAGGGTCGCCAGACTTTACACAGGCATTATCGCCAAATGGGCACTAAAAAGTCGCCAAAATCGCCAATCTATTACTTTTTCGTAGCCATGATTATAGCCAAAATGTCAAAGTGGCAAATACGTGTAAACACGGAAGTACACGTAAGTGCAAATTGTCACTTCCTTTAACTTATCGCGATAATACTACAATGAAATGTTTTTTTATTGGGTATGCAATATACTGTTTTAAGGTACCAGTAATTTCTTTAATTACACACCTTAAGTGTTGTTGGTTTTTAGTAAAGCATTCGTTACCAGCATGTTGCTTAAGCCACTAATAATATTTTTGAACTCGTTTTTACAAGCACAATTTCATTTGATTCCCATTTCACCCCAATGAAAATTAGACCCAAACATCAAAATTTAACTACACGGCTTTTATTCTGCCACCAATTCCTATCTTCGTGCCAAATATCAACTCCCTATATGAAATAGTTTCACAAAAAACGCCAGTGAATCCAACGCTCGTTGCACCTTAATATCTTTTAGAAGTTCAATTGTGTTTGAATCGTTTTACAGTGATTACACATTTGCATACAATAGATCGGATTTTGACTCCGTCATAGATAACTTATTGAGGATTTTTAATAATAAAATAGTTTTTAAACAAAAAGTTGAACCGACTTCACAAAAAGCGCTAAAAAGCATAAAATAATTTTTAATTTTATATCTATTACGACATTTTGAAGTCGGTGCAAATCAAACAAACCAAACAACTACAACAAAAATATATAATCGTCATTTTTTATTATCCCGTAAGCTGAAACGTTCAGGTAATATTATGTATTATTTTCAATTGTGGTTATGTATTTGTTTAATTTGCACCGACTTCAAAATGTCGTAATAGATATAAAATTAAAAATTATTTTATGCTTTTTAGCGCTTTTTGTGAAGTCGGTTCAACTTTTTTTTTTAAAAATATTTCATTTTACATTTTTTAGTGTCTTCTACTCTATACAACGAACAAAGAACCATCCAAATCGGTCCACGCGTTAAAAGTTAGTTTTAACCCCCTACCTCACCCCCATTCCACTAAACTTTTTTTCTCATGGTATCAATCAAGGAACATACTCTACCGAACAGAAAAGGAATCATCGAAATCGGTTCACGCGTTACGAAGTTACTACCCCTCTCCTTCTCCCACCACCACCATAGGACCAAATTATTCTTCCATTAGCAATGGGGGAGCACACTCTATACAACAGCAAAAGAAGCATCCAAATCGATCCACGCGTTACAAAGTTAGGTTCCACCCCCCTTCTCCCACCCCCACCCCAGCAACATTTTTTTTCTCGTAGTATCAACCAAGGATCATATTCTACCCAACAGAAAAAGAATTATCCAAATCGGTCCACCCGTTACGAAGTTAGACTACCCCTCCCCCCACCCACACCTTTCACCGTAGAACCAAATTATTCTTCTATTAGCAATGGGGGATCATACTCTATATAACAGAAAAAGAACCATCGAAATCGGACCACGTGTTACAAAGTTAGGTTCCACCCCCACCCCCATCCCCCCAAAATTTTTTTCACCTGGTATCAACCACGGAACATACTCTATCCAACAGAAAAAGAATTATCCAAATCGGTCCCCGCGTTACAAAGTTAAACTACCCCTCCACCCTCCCCCACCCTAGGCAAAATTTTTTTTCTCCTATTAGCAATGGGGGATCATACTCTGTACAACACAAAAAGAACCATCTAAATCGGACCACGCGTTACAAAGTTAGGTTTCACCCCCACCCCCCACCCTCACCCTAGCAACATTTTTTTTGACATGGTACCAATCGGTGAACATACTCTACCCAACAAAAAAAGTATCATCAAAATCGGTCGACGCGTTACGAAGTTATGCCCGGTCAGACATAAAAAAAAAAAAATTTCAAAAAAAAAAATACGCGTCGAACTTAGAACCTCTTTGTTTTTGGGAAGTCGGTTAAAAAACAGCTGTCCAGATAAGTGTTTTTATTTAAATTTGTTGGTTTTCCATCTAGTGTTCGGTTTTTTCGAAGAAATCCAGCACCTAAAGAAAAGCTAACCCTTTGGTGCTGCTGTTGACGAAGAGCCAAAGGAATTTAGCTTTTCTTCATTAGAAACGCCGATCGCGTTAAGAAATAATTTAATATTTCTTACTTTGCTCGAGTTGAACGGTTTAGTTCGGAATTTTTATTAAAAATTTTTGAAAAATTTTCTCGGGTCATGTGTGTAGTTTGTACATTGTGTACATGTGATTATTGAGGATGCTTAGAATTTTCTTCTGCAACTCGATCTCTGGATCAGGTTCGACAATTTTCGGTTGAGGAGCTGGAAGGTCAGCTGCGTCGTCTAACTCTGCCTCTTTTTGTAACTCACACCTTTCTTGTAACAATTATAAAACCGTTAAGAAACGATTGTCAGCAAGTGCGTTTAATATAGTTTGAATCGCGTCTGGATGACATTCTTTTAAAGGAGGAGCAACTGAACTATTTTGAGGAATGATTGGCAAAGCTGTCGGCAGTAATTTCTGCCTCTTTGCGCGCAATTTTATTTGAAAATCATTCGATCATTCGCTATTAGGCCCGAATTAAAATTTCGACTGATCAGTTGACTGAAAGTGAGTTTTCAGTCGAAGTCAACCCCAAATCCAAATTTGAAATTAAATTGTAGCTTCAGCTTCTGTCATTTTCAGAGATATTTGCGGGTATATTTCAAATGAGGTTGGCCGCAGTCGTGTTTTGTGACTACAACTTTGCACTTTGAACAAAGTCTAAGTTTAGTCGGAGTCGACTGACAAGTCGTTAAATTGTAGCAATCATGTCGCATGAATTTCCCGGTTGCAGTTGACTGATCTGTTGGAATTGTAATTCGGGCCTCAAGTTAATGGCATTATCCACTGGCATATTTCGGTGCTCCGCTGGGCGGTGACAAGTACTGCATATAAACATCCACGTCATGAAATATTTGCGTTCACTTTCCCAATTGGTACCTCTTTATTTGGGAAAAGCAAATAAACTTTTAAATATAACCTTTTCATATTCGGCATATTCTCTATAAAAGGTAAACAAAAAGTAATGAATCTATACATATTCAAAAGTCCAATTACGTGTGCGTCTCATTAACGACAATTATCTCACAATCATTGTAATCAGGAGGGACGAGAGCATGATACTGCTGCTGAAGCTGTTGTAAATTAGTTTGAGTTGCCTCTAGAGTTTCTTTCTTTAGCTGTGGTTTCTTACCTTTACCTATTCCGGACTGTTATTTTGTACCCTTTAAACAAAGATCCATTGAGGGCTTGAACTGCCTTATTAGCAATCGCTTCTGTTTCAAATTGTACAAATCCGAAATATTTTTGCTCCAAATAGCCAAGAATTGTTCCGCATCTATTACAGATACTTTCAACTTCTTCTGTGGTACATGTTTGTAAGTTTCCCCAAAGTATACGACTTTTTACTAAAGTAGGATCTCTTACTTTTAAGAAACCGTTTTCGATTATTTCTCCTAACATTTATTAAAAATCACAGAATTAAACTGCGACAAATCCGGCAAAGAACTCATTTCTTGCTCAGTGCCAGTAATGCCAATTCAGTGATTTTGTCACCAAATCTGGTGTTTTGGAACACCTTCCTAGTGACAGAATTTTTATTTCTCAGACACGTCTGAAAGTTGGTGATTTTTAACTTTTACCACGGTGACTTCTGGTGACTTTTAATGCAGTGATGCCAAATCAGGGACTTTGTCACCAAATCTGGTGTTTTCGAATACCTTTGTAGTGACTGATATATTTTTAGGGACACTGTGATTTTGAACCTCTTCTGATGACACCAAATGTTCTCCGACTCTTTAACGTTTTAACGTAAATATTCGGCATTTCTCATTGTTATTGACTATTGTTGTACATATTTGCTGGGTTACCACTTAATTCAGTTACAACCGGTGTTGCACCAAACATTCAAGTGGGCCCATTTAATACTTTTGTTGCTAAGCTAAACGCATATGTAAGACAACTCGAACAATTTCCTGTGAGACTGCATGACTTTCCAGCGGGACGCTGAAACTTTTAACGATACTCATTTTCTGTCGTTTACGATAAGAGGATCGCCCACAAAATTAGGACTTTATCACATTCTATTAGTTCTCTGTTTCTCCTCCCTTTCCTTTTACAAATTGAAATGAAGAAATTACACGACGCGTAAGTTAATGAGCACCAATTAAAGGTAAATACGCTTGTGATTCAGGTTAATACAGTATTTTATTGAGTAGTAGTATTTACATTTTTGTTACTTAAAAATTTCTTATATCATATTGGAAATAATATTGGAAGGAATTTTGAAAAAATGTATTATTTTGTATCTGGTGACTTTTTTTAAAAAAAGGTGTCCTTTTTAGTCCCTATCTAGTGACATTCTTCATCGACGACTTGGCATCACTGCTCAGTGCAGTCGTGCAGTGCCTCTTGGTTGCTCGACCAAGAAAGATCGAAAGGATGGCTGTACACTGTTTTTGGCGAGTTTGTGAAATTTGGCATCATAACTTTTCATTTACCGTGTACTGCCAATCTTTTTGGAACAGGGTATAAGAGGTGGTGCTGCTACTTTTTCGATCGACATAATTGACTGCTGCTTTGTTTCTGCATCGCTCGTACAAAATCGTGATTCGTAACCCGTTATCAAATTTTTGCAGTTCGAAGAATTGTCATAGTCGATTTTTTTCAAGGAAAATTGAACGAAACTTATTCTTCTTCAGAAAACGCGGTAACTATCGAGCTCATCCTTCTCGAGAATCGTCCTGTACAGATCCAAAATCGAAATATCCTGTCTGAAACCTTCGATACCATTTAGGAATTGTTGCTAAGGTAGAACAGTGCTCAACATAAAACATTCGACGCCATTTTGGAAAACAGTGTTCAACATAAGCAACGTTAAACTCTCGTGTACATATTAAAACCGGTTTTAGCCCATGATCAAATCTGTATAAGTTGTTTAGTTTAAAAACCACTGAGTCTTCGATTCGCTGGGAATGAAGTTAATTAATTAAATTAAAGTGTAAGGAATTTTCAAAATCTATCGATCTTCGACGTTCGCAAAATTTAGGGTTATCATGTGGCACAATATGACGCATTTTTCAAAAGGATCTTCACCTACTCCCCTTAAAGTTAAATCAGGTGAAACTAAAACCAAATCATCATTTATTGCAGTGTAGTGAGGAAGCTAATTTCTGGCCAGAAGATTATGTTAATAAGCAAAATTACCGTATTTTGAGTCAGAAAAATCTAGAAGTCAGCAGGTCACAAACTGAAAAAGGAGTGAAAATTACAGTAAATGGAGCACGTCATAGATCAATGATTATCTGTATTTGCTGCTAATGATTTATCGCAAACTATATTCAACGATTTAATCTTTTCTATAACTGATCTGTCAATTGGCCACCTAGAGCTTGTGATATCACACCGTTGTTTTGTTTAGGTGGGGATGTGCAAAGCCACTTGGTTATACTCATAAATAAAAAAAAATTGATTATTTTAAAAGCATTATATTATTATACAGTGGCCCGAAAGAGTATTCGTCTGATTGTAAGTTGCAAATTTAAATGCAAGTGCAAGCAAAATATAATAGAATAAGCCGAAAATGTGAATGTCTAATAAATGTTTATTATCTGTCTTTTACATGTATAGAAGAAAAAAAAATCATGTCCTTTCACATTCGTAAAAAATAAACAAAATAAAAATCCGCATCCCATTTCTGCACCGAAAAGTATTCGTCTTCTTCGTTCTGTTGCCTACAGTTAGTAAAGAAAATGCATTTTTATGACATTTAAGAAAAAAAAAATAACTACCTAATATTTAGTAGGTAATCCTTTTCTTTTAATAATTTCATTTAGTCTTCTGGGAATAGACTCAACTAGATTTTTTGTTATTTCCGGTGTGATATTCTTCCACTCTTCCTGTAATGCAACTCTTAAATCATTTTTGTTACGAATCACGCTATTTCTAATTTTCTTTTCAAGATAATCCCATAGATGTTCTATGGGATTAATGTCCGGAGACTGTGGGGGAGTTTTCATCCACGAAGGAGTATTATAAAGGAGCCATAGTTTTGTGTTCATTGCCGAATGCTTCGGGTCGTTGTCTTGGGTGAAAATGTAATCATCCGGTAATCCCATTCTCTCAACACTTGGCTTTAGATGAGACTTTAATATATTTATATAGTCCTTGTGGTCCATAACACCCTGAAAAGTATGCAAGTTGCCTACGCCATTGGCACTCATACAGCCCCAAACAAGTAGTGATCCTCCACCATGTTTTATAGTAGCACATAAATTCTTCTCCTCCATTTCACAATTCTTTTTCCTCCATACTGTTATCCTCCCATCCGACTTAAAAATATTAAATTTGCTTTCATCAGTGAAAACAACTTTTTATCAAAATTCAAAACTGTGATTTTTATAAGTTTTAGCGTATTCCAGGCGTTTCTTTTTATTAATTTTGCTAATAAATGGCTTTCTACGGGCTGTTCGTCCACGGTAACAGGCTTTATGGAGCACGTTCCTAATAGTATCATCTGATACTACCTTTCCCACTTCTTTTTCAAGCTCAGCAGCTATCTTAGGTGCACTTAACCTAGGATCTTTTTTTATTTTCCTAATAATTTTCCGTTTTTCGCTCTCAGTTAATTTTTGCGGACGGCCAAGTCTCGCAGCATATGCAAATTTCTTTGTTTTATTAAATCTATATATAATACTCTTAATAGTACTAACCGGTCTCTTCACATTATTCTTGATATTTATAACCATTTTTAAATAAATTTACTATTACTTCCCTTTTTTTCCGTAGTTTCTACACTCTTACGACCCATCCTATTTTTTCCCACTGTAACAAATATTTTACCACTTCAAAGTCACACAATAAACTAACTGTGAGATAAGCAAACTCATTGCTTTGTTTTGACCTTCGATAAGTACCGCTATTTCTTTGAATTCTACGTAACTTATGAAGTGGACGAATACTTTTTCGGTGCAGAAATGGGATGCGGATTTTTATTTTGTTTATTCTTTACGAATGTGAAAGGACATGATTTTTTTTCTTCTATACATGTAAAAGACAGATAATAAACATTTATTAGACATTCACATTTTCGGCTTATTCTATTATATTTTGCTTGCACTTGCATTTAAATTTGCAACTTACAATCAGACGAATACTTTTTCGGGCCACTGTATACTTGAGTTATTGCTGAAATTGTTAGAAGTGAAAAACACCGCAAAATATTTTAGAAATTCGACTTGCGAAACCGACCAGTGGCCATGTCCTAAAGGGAATTGATGTTACATTTTCAAGTGCCTTACCTAGGGACCTCACACCATGCATTAAAGAAGGATCTCTTGGGAAAAAAGTGTAATGAAACGCATTCACACTTTCTAGTCCCTAATTGCCGGCAATCAAATCTTTACCTAACCCAGACACTCATTTCACCCTTGTTCACAATTTTCCAGGACTTCTTATCTATTTTAAACACTTTTTATGCAATTGCGTTCGCTCACAGTCACTGGAAGACAAAAGTCTCAACATGATCCTTCTTTTGAGCACACGACGGGCTGCCTGTTTGCACTCATAACAGAAGTTACTATGTAAAACGTAGTCATGGTACGCAATTATATAAAGGTACATATTCCATCGTTAATGGCGCCGAATGATCTGCCAAATAAATACAAACATCATTCATTTTAAAGTTATTTTATATAAGTCGTTCCTTTTCAAATGTTGTCTTATCCCTCGAATTAAATTTTAAGATATTAAGGTTTTTTTGTTTTAATTAGTATAAGTTGCGGCAATGTGGATATTTATTTACAAAGTAAAGTAGTAAAGTAAGTAGTTTTTTATTGCCAAAACTTATAAATCAAAAGTAAAAAATAAGAGAGATGTAATAGAAAATAATTTGGATAAGACAAGTTATGTAACGTCACTACGAATAAGACGAGTTAATTTTATGGATATGGCGAGTTTTGAATTGACAATATGAGAGGATAACACTAGTTTCGCAACGGAAGCTATTTTTTGCTCTGCTATACCTTCGACATTAGGCACGCTTTGATAAACAGATTTGAAAGACTCACGAAGTGTACCATAAACAACGATTTCTATTTATCAACTCAGTTCGTGTCATAGTTGTGAAACGGAACGACTCATATTATATCTGACCCTTTAGAACAAAAGAAGAATGTTATATAAGTCTTCCCAGATTACAAGGGCAGTACTTATATAAATATTGATTACCTAAAAATAGGGTTCAATATCAAAATAAATTAATATTTATTTCCAATATTTTCCACAAATAGAGCAATATCATTAAATAATAATAGTTCACAATCAAACATTAACAATATTTAATAAATATGGAATTAATTTAAAAGATTTAAATTTTCGAAAAATGTTAATATGATAAATGTTAAAATTAGATATAGAAGTTGTTATTTAATAGTTTTTCTTTTTTTTTCAGGTAATATTCTCCTGATTCTCAACTATTTTGAATGACAACAAAAATTCGACAAAGGTACACTTTTAGAAATATCTATAGTTCGGATGGTTTGAGTGCATGATTGATGCAAATGAGTTTTATTGATGCAATTTCTTTTTAATTGCAAATTCGGAGTAATACATACATACGTACATAATGGCGAAAATTAGTGTCCCGAATTTTCGCCATTACATTTCACTCTGAATCAATGCAACATTTTTGAATATAAAACTTCTCTTGTTTTCATACATAATATTACAAGGAGACCAATGCACTTCCATATGTGATGCTTTAATAAGATTACGATTGGTTCTCACATATGTTTGAAGCAACGAAAAAAATCACTTCTTTTATGAATTTTTTTGATGTACTTATTATTTATACATTTAATTCTTTTTGCACTTTAAAGTGTATATGTACATACATGGAAGTTTGGAATCTAATTTTATCATTCAAATAAAAAAGTAAATTAAAAGAATCAAGAAACCTGACTGCGTTAAAAAGGGATGGAAGCAAGATGACGCAAAAGCATAGTACAATGTTTTTCAGGGTTTCTGTAAAGCGGGCTCTCTTATTCTTTGTTAATTTTATGAGCAATGCTTTGGAGAAGCACTGAAAAATATTCTACAATGTACCTACGTCATCTTGTTTCCATATTTTGAGTTTGCTTCGTAAAAAAGTCAGATTTTTAATTTTTTTTAAATTTACTTTTTCTATTAACGACCTTTAAACATCATCTTGATTTCGAAACACCTATTCACTCAATGTAGTACGAAGTTTTTTTTTCGTCTCTACCGCTATTTTATATTTTATTGCTGCCATTTTGGTTTTATAAAAACACAACTTAGCTTTTATAACCATCTCACGGTTTAGACGAATCGATAGATTAAAATGATTAAAATCCATTCAGCCGTTGGGATGCTTCGAGGGTATATATAAAGAATCCCACATACATACATACCCAGATATGCGTGAAAAACATAACCCTGTTTTTGCTGTCGCGCAGTTGAGTAAGAATTTATTCAAAATGCCGGAGCTCTGGGCAAAGGTCCCTCAAAAAAAGTGTTTTGCGGTTCCCAATTAGCTGAAAAAAACTAAATTGAACTTAAATTATAAAAGCCCTAAAACTAGTTCCTCGTCCGGTCAGATTTTAAAAATGTTGATTTTTGACAAAATGGTGGCCTTAAAAATTCGTCTTTCTAAGAAAGAAAATTCGTCTTTCGAAAAAATACTTTTTTTAAGGAAAAAAAACTCTCGCGAAAGATCTAAATTTGATAAGTTCTCAGTCGCAAAACAATTAACTCAGTCGGCTGAATAGATTTCAAAATATTTTGTGTACCGAATTTTCAAACTTTTAAGATATTAAGCGTTTAAAGTTTTGCATAACATTTAAATATAAGATAACATTATAATATTAAAAAGAATCTTCCTTACATTGTGAATTTTCGAAATTTTTACACCAAATTCTTATTACTTTCAGAATATGAAATTAAAAACAACCTGTTATAAACTGTTGATTTTTGAGTAAGTAGATATTGATTCTTTTTTCAGCGGCGTACAAACATCTACGCGACAATGCAAAAGAAACGCATAGCTTGGTGAGCTCGGTTGGAAATTAGAGAATGATCGTTTTGTTGTTCCCACGCTTAGACATAGGAAGTTTAGCAAGTATTTGCAGCATAATTTTAATGAATATATTGCGAAATCATGTTTGTGTACGAAGTTTTTGTCAAAAAGATTTTCGAATTTATTTGCCTAGTTTTTATGAGCGAAAAAAAACAGAGCAACGCCTTTACCTGTTCAATAAATTATATGAAGTTGGTGCTCATTTCATGTACGGTAAAAAAAATTGTTTTGTGTTCAAATATATGGAAAAACCAATTTTTATTCACATAGGCGTTAAAAAACACTGAATGCACCAATCTTTTAGAGGATGTATCTAGAACTTCTCTGGTACCTTTATTAGCCTTTCTAAATGCATATATATATATATATATATATATATATATATATATATATGTAGCTATTGAAAAAAGCTCTTCTAAGTTCGTAATTTGCCTTTTCTGCATAAAATGATGAAAAAAGTGTTAACGAGAACACCCAAATTTCTGAAGGTTTTAAAAGTCCTGACTGACGTAAGGGTTACATATCTTAAATAAACATAGGTGCTACCGATTATGAAAATTCCGCGTATATACGGTCTGCAGAAAATACGTGAGCCCGGGATAAAATGAGGATTGCATGTTCGAATGTGCAGGCTCCCTCATTAAATATAGTAAAATAGCTAGTGCAAGAGTTCAGAGGGCTAGAAAATCCGGTTAGTCTGTTTGTAAAATAACTCGTGGAATGTGGTGAAAAATTGAAAATAAAGAAATTGGAAACTAAAAAGTTAAAAACAATTAACCGCACAAAATTTCATTATCAAGGTAGAATAACGAAGAAGATTGGAAATTATTTGAAAGATAAAATAGTTTTTAAAAAAAAGTTGAATCGACTTCACAAAAAGCGCTAAAAAGCATAAAATAATTTTTAATTTTATATCTATTACGACATTTTGAAGTCGGTGCAAATCAAACAAACAACTACAACACAAATATTTAATCCTCATTTCTTATGATCCCGTATGAAACGTATTATATATTATTTTCAATTGTGGTTATGTAGTTGTTTTATTTGTTTAATTTGCACCGACTTCAAAATGTCGTAATAGATATAAAATTAAAAATTATTTTATGCTTTTTAGCGCTTTTTGTGAAGTCGGTTCAACTTTTTTTTTAAAAACTATTTTATTTTACACTTTTTAGTGTCTTCTACTCTATACAACGAAGAAAGAACCATCCAAATCGGTCCACACGTTAGACGTTTGTTTTAACCCCCTACCCCACCCCCATTCCACTAAACTGTTTTTCTCATGCAATCAATCAAGGATCATACTCATCGAAATCGGTTCACGCGTTACGAAGTTACTACCCCTCCCCCTCCCCCACCACCACCATAGGACCAAATTATTCTCCTATTAGCAATGGGGGATCACACTCTATACAACAGCAAAAGAAGCATCCAAATCGATTCAGGCGTTACAAAGTTATGTTCCACCCCCCCCTTCTCCCACCCCCACCCCAGCAACATTTTTTTTCTCGTAGTATCAACCAAGGATCATATTCTACCCAATAGAAAAAGAATTATCCAAATCGGTCCAAGCGTTACGAAGTTAGACTACCCCTCCCCCCCACCCACACCTTTCACTATAGGACCAAATTATTCTCCTATTAGCAATGGGGGATCATACTCTATACAACAGAAAAAGAACCATCGAAATCGGACCACGCGTACAAAATTTGGTTCCACCCCCACCCCCACCCCCACCCCCACCCCCACCCCCATCCCCTCAAAATTTTTTTCACCTGGTATCACCCACTGAACATACTCTACCCAACAGAAAAAGAATTATCCAAATCGGTCCACGCGTTGCAAAGTTAGACTTCCCCTCCCCCCACCCTAGGCCACATTTTTTTTACCGTCGAACTTAGAACCTCTTTGTTTTTGGTAAGTCGGTTAAAAAGAAAATTTAGATCCAGAATTTGCAAATAACGTCGACCGAAAACAAAATCTAAGATACACAAAAAGCTGACGTCCATCAACTTAGTGGGACAACTTCGGCGAATCGCAACAATTTGCCATTATTTTGCCGTTTATTAGTTGTGGAAAAAATTATTTTGTCGTTCTTATTTTTTAAAAATTAGAGGGTGTCCCGCTAACTTTATATAAAGTTAGCGGGACAACTTTGAAAATTTATTAAGAAAATGAATGTAAATAAAATTTAACTGGCTTAGAATTTGCCGTTCTTTTGTCGTTAGTGAATGGCTGAAACAGATTTCCGATATCACTCAAATTACTATAGTTATAAGACAATTTTGACTTCACAAATGGTACTGCAGGCAGAATTGATAGGTTTCCATCCTTTTCTTGCCCAACAATTGAATTACTTCGAATTACATCGAAGTGACTGAACAGCAAATTCTCAGAAAACAATTTTCTTGCAAAAACTGGTATATGTGCGATCTTTGGGAGATGCCTCGCTAAGTTTATATGAGGTGAGTGATATCGTTCACTCCTATTAAAAATCGATAAACGACAAAATCAATGACTTCACAACTAAACGAAATTGACCAAACGACAAATTCTTAACTTAAAATTGTGTTGCAAAACACGGAATATATGCGATTTTTGGGAGTTGGCTCGCTAAGTTTATATGAGATGAGTCGTATCTTTTAATTCCAATAAACGAGAAACGAGAAAATCAATGACTTCACAATTAAAGGGACTTGGTTAGTATATAAAAACATATTAAAGTGATTTAGTTAAAAGCTAAAGTCGTGAAAAACATCGAAATCGTATTCTGTTTATTCTCGTAATTTCAGAGAATATTGTGGTGACTTATCAGGACAGTAAATGAAAAAAGATACATATATCAAAAAGTGGTCACGAACAATTTAGAAAGCCACCCGGTAAGTGGTAGCTCCAAGGGGAGTTCTTTAAAATTTTGAAAATAAATGTTTTTTTTTATTAGACATAAACTAGCGAAAAAATAAACCGAAACCTATACCGAAAAATTTCGGTAACTAGAACCTGAACATCCTGGGGATAGACACAGCACCGGGGGAAGTCACCGCATCGAGAACCTCTGCTTGTGTGCAAGTAGAAACGCTCTTCGTAGGCACGTTCGCCACTTTCTGCTGCCCCGGAACGAAGGCATGAACAGTTTTGAACGCGATAGAGTCCCGCGGGACCAGTCTGCAGAGTCGTGGACATCTGCAAACTGGTCGCATCATCCTCTCAGTTCTTCTCTCTCAACGGGAGAGTCAGCTTTCCCGCAGAACTTGCAGCAAATCCAAAGCGGAGAAAAGCTCCGTGGGCAAGATACTACAAGACTGTGACCCTTTTGTCACCAGTGAAAAATGAAGCTACCATTCTGCACCGACGCTAGCGGCTGACAGGAACAGTTGCATGTGTCGGCGTTCGTTGCCAGGAATTCGAGACCGAATCATTTGCTCCGCCTAACAACTAAGTGCACGTGTACATATCCGTTTGTCAGTAGCCTGTTGCCCAGATTCGATCCGGATGCAATACAAATGAACTGTTGATTTAGGTAGTGTAAGAACAAAGCTAATTAAACAATTCACCTGTTTACATGTCCTTGGCCCCAGTAAAAACGATGTTCTAGTTATGCCGAATCGCGGGCAGATTATCTGGCATAAGTGACGGACCAGTAACACCAAATCACATAAGCCCGGGCATGTGAAATATCGGTGGAATAGAGTTCCTTCATCCCCACAAACCGTGCAGACTCTTTGACCGTTCTGGTCTATGTGCGACAGCTGATTTGGATGCACGAGGCTATGATGTAGCAGTTTGAATCCTATATCAGAGTCTCTGCTAGTCATGTCTCCGATTACTCCCAATCCTATACCAAGATGTGCGCTCCATCTATTAACACCTAAGTGTTCCGCAGGTACCTAAACTGCGAAGAAATCGCGCAGCCGACGTGATGTCCATGTCAGTGTAGTGAATGGCGTGTGCGGCGGTTGATTCACCACGATCTACCGAGATCATCTGCAAATCAGTATTTTCGTGGTAGGTCTAAAATCTTTCAATTAAATTCTATCTTATGCATCCTGTCTTTGGATCAGAAAAAAGTTTCATTTCTTTAAGCAAAACAATTATTGAAAATATTTCTACTGCAAAGTACATTTTGTTTTATCTTCATTTTATAATTAACAATGTTTAACGAATTTTTAAAGTCATTTCCTAGGTTATTATACATTTTCGGCCTTAAATAATCGGCGTGTTTTAGACATAGAGCCTTCCTATATGCTGGTACGGCATAGTTTAGTTTGCCTCGTTAAGTAGTTTAGTTTGCCTCGTTAAGTAGTTTGTATTATGTACAGGAAATTTATATGTATTACGAAATACAAAATTTAGTAGTGTTGCTGTATATCTTGGTCGAACAGGCATGACGTTGGAGTCAGTAAATGCCTGCGCTGTGGAATAAAATTTCTAAATTTGTAATGCGTGGACCGATTTGGATGGTTCTTTTTTTTTGTACAGAGTATGATCCCCCATAGCTAATTGGAGAAAAAAAATTGGCCTAGGGTGTGGGGAGGGGTAATCTAACTTCGTAACGCGTGGACTGATTGCGATAATTCTTTTTCTGTTGGGTAGAGGATGGTCCCTGGTTTATACCACGAAAAAAAATTTTGTTTGCGGTGGGGGGGGGGGGGGGGGAAGTATTGGTGAAACCTAACTTTGTAACGTGTGGACAGATTTGGATGGTTCTTTTTTTGTGGTACAGAGTATGATCCTCCATTGCTAAAGGAAGAAAAAAATTTCGCATGGGTTGGGGGAGGGGTAGGGTAGTCTAACTTCGTAATGCGTGGACCTATTTGGATAATTCTTTTTTTGTTGGGTAGAGTATGTTCCCTAGTTGATACAACGAGAATGTTGAGGGGTAATCTGACTTCGTAACGCGTGGACTGATTAGGATAATTCTTTTTCTGTTGGGTAGAATATGGTCCCTGGTTGATACCACAAAAATAACATTTTGATTGGGTTGGGGTATTAGTGAAACCTAACTTCGTAACGCATGGACCAATCTGGATAATTCTTTTTCTGTTGGGTAGCGTATGGTCCCTGGTTGATACCACGAGAAACATTTTGGTTGGTTTGTGGTGGGGGGGGGGGGGGGGAGTGTTTAACCTAACTTTGTAATGCGTGGGCCGATTTGGATGGTTATTTTTTTGTTGTACAGAGTATGATCCTCCATTGCTTAAAGGAGAAAACAATTTAGCCTAGGTTATGGGTGGGGGGGGGGGATGGAAGGTAGTCTAACTTCGTAATGCGTGACCTATTTGGATAATTCTTTTTCTGTTGGGTAGAGTTTGTTCCCTAGTTGATACCACGAGAATGTTGGTGGGGTGGGGGTGGAACCTAATTTTGGATGGTTCTTTTGCTGTTGTATAGAGTTTGACCCCCTATTGTTAATAGAATAATAATTTGTTACTATGGTGCGGGGGGGGGGGGGGAGAGGGAGGGGTAATCTAACTTTGTAACGCGTAGACCGATTTCGATGATTCTTTTTCTGTTGGGTAGAGTACATATGTTCCTTGATTGATACCACGAGAAAAAAACTTTTATTGGGATTGGGAGGGGTAGGAGTTGAACCTAACTTTTTAACGCGTGGACCTTGTTCAGTCATGACAATATTAAGCAAAACAAAATAAACTAAATTATTAACTTGTAAATATTTCAAAATAGTTAAGGTCATTGACCGATTTGCAATATTAATTTAATTTCTTAAATTACTGTACAAAAAAGTCTCTTTGCGATTGTTTTACACAGATGTTCACTTAAAACTTGTTCATGATCACAGATCTGTTATCACTACTTTGTATTAATCCGTTAGATTTGGTTTAAATTTTTTTGGATTTTAGTGCGTAAGACAGTAGGAGTGTAGCGTTCACCGAAGCAACTGTTTATTCATAAATAAAGTTAATTGGTTGGATTAATTTTGAAGTGTTTTTTTTATATAAAATTCACAAAAAGGCTTGTGAATTAACAAAGGTCCTTCGAGCCGGATTTTGTAATATTGGATAATTTATACATTGAGAAGAAAACACGATTAGCGATTTTATGTAATCTCGTGGTACGAGCACGTGGCGAGTAAAAATTTTGCACCTGCCGTTCTTTTATGCTTAATTCGTTTGGAGCACTAATCTTTACTTCATCAGTTGGCCGCATAATCACATCGTTCGATTTTCAGCAGAATTTTGTTGACAAAATCAAAGGTATTTCCACGTGTCTTGCATACATAAAAGTGAGTACCGATACATTCCTACTCAGTAAAAATTGCATTTACTTAATTATTGAATAAAAACTAAAATCGTCGCAAAGTAATATGTGAAAATTGATTTATTGAAAAAAAAAAGTTGCTGCAATATAAAAAATTATTTAATTTTGGCATTTCGTTGCGCCTTGCTGTACATAAAGTCACAATAGGAATACCGCTATATACATGTTATATATCTGTGCAAATTCTGGTTCACGTGAAAGTGAATAATTGAAATATTGCCTAATTTGCATCAAGGTCGATGACTTAAATTCATCATTTCTTTTGAGGAATTCTATAGTCAAAGTGAAAAGTGTGGTTATCTCCAGATTTCTTAAGGAAATAATTGAAATTTCTGTGTTGCTATTTCTAAAAAGATTCAAGAAATTATAAAATTTTTCTGAAAAACAATTCAAAATGAGCAAAATTGGCGAAAAAATCGATAGGCAAGGGAACCCTGCTGAACGGAATGAAAAGGTGTATTCAGAACTAAAAACACAACGAGCCTCATTACAAGGCTCCGTTACTCGTATCAAAAATTACATCGATAAAAATGCTGATACTCTAACAGTCTTTGAACTTGAAACTCAAGGTGAAATCGAACTTATTACCGATAATTTAGAGCAGGAATTTCAAAAACGTGATTCGCTGGAAGACATGTATTGCTCAGTTAAGGCCAAGATTTTGTTACTACTTTCTAAGTTTAAACGGCAGCCCATCGGTCCAAATATTGATACACAAACGTCATTTAGCCTACCTCAATCACGAACAGCGCGCTTACCCAAGTTAAAATTGCCTCAGTTCTCAGGCAAATACACAGAATGGACAGATTTTTATGCCGCTTTCCTTACTTTGGAAGATGAAGATATTGAACTTAGAGAAATTAAAAAGTTCCAACATCTCCGATCTTGTTTCGGAGACCGACCACTCCGTTCTATTCAAGCTTTAGAAATTTCTGGAAACAATTATAAAGAAGCGCTCAAAATTTTGAAAGCACGATATGATAATAAATGCATTATTTTTCAAGCGCAATGACACTTCTTCGTCGAGTTAGAGAGGATCAAATTAAATCTACAAACGTTTCACAAGACTCCTCAATTTCTACAACGAAACCAGAAGTAATGTCAAATGAGCTTCAGTTATTAAATCGTAAGGATAATGACATTGTTTTGCTATCAAATAATGCTGCTGGAAATGCTGTGGCACTAGGAGAACCATCAAGCTGTTTCAAAGCAAATAACTAAAATAATAGATTAGTCACAGCGATAATTGAAGTGAGAGATGGGAATGGGTCCTACGTGCCATGCAGAGCCATTTTGGACTCCGCTTCACAGTTCAACTTCATTTCAGAATCAATGGCACAGCAACTCAATTTAAAAAGAAGGAAAGTCGAAGGCGAAATAAGTGGTATCGGTCAAACTACAGCAAAATCAAAATTCTTAACTGCTACTACTTTAAAATCGACAGTCAACAGTTTTTTCGTTGACACGGACTTATATATCATACAAAATTGGAATATTCCTGAAAATGTGAAGTTAACTGATCCATTATTTCATAAACCACAGAAAATCGATATGCTCATTGGATCTGCAATATTTTACGATCTTTTGTCTGTGGGCCAAATAAAGCTTGGGGAAGGATTACCTTTATTGCAAAAAACAGTGTTAGGTTGGATAGTTGTTGGCAAATTTAGTCCCCGAAATATTTCGCTATGTGCTTTCAGTCCGGAACCCGAATGTTGCTTCGACAGCGAATCCCTCCATAAGATGTTAGAAAAATTTTGGTCTGTAGAAGCTGCTGATCCATACAATACTATTGCAACAAAGGAACATATTGCCTGTGAAAGCCATTTTAAGGAAAATGTAAAGCGATTGGCATCAGGTCGTTTTTGTGTTCGATTACCTCTGAAGAAGGACTCTTCCGTTTTGGGTAGCTCCTTGTATATAGCTTAAGGACAGCTTTTAAATCTTGAACGAAAATTAAATAAGTCTGCTCAGCTAAAAACAGAATACACGGCTTTTATTCATGAATATATAACTCTGAATCTATTAATCGTTTCCGATTCCCAAGATTTACACTGCCAAAGGCGAGATGTACTAGATTGGAACTTCATGGGTTTGCAGATGCATCACAAATAGCATATCGCTGCGTTTTATATATAAGAGCAACATATGACACTGATAAGACAATGGTAAGAATACTGTGTGCTAAATCGAGGGTCGCGCCAGTAAAAACAGTATCACTGCCTAGGTTAGAACTCTGCGCTGCTTTGTTATTAGCAGAATTGACTTGGAAGCTACGGTCAATTATACAAGTCAAGCTAAGCAAGGTATACTGCTGGACCGACTCTCAAATTGTGCTTGATTGGTTGTCATCGCATGCGTCAAATTGGACTACTTTTGTTGCGAATAGAGTTGTTTAATGGCCCCCCTTTCTTACGAAACTCAGTTGAAACTTGGCCAATATCGAAGCGGACAATTATTATTATTGTTGTTGTTGTTATGATAGCAGATATGCAAGACACTTTGCAAGACATCGTGAGTACATCGAAATATGTCAACAACTTCAGAAAACTTCGACGAATATTTGGAGTTATCTTAAGATTCATAAACAACGCACAGAGTAGAAAGGAAAGCCCAAAACATATGACTGGACCCTTATCTGCACATGAATTACATACTGCCTTAATGAAGATAATATGGATCATTCAAACCCAAGAATACAGCAAAGATACATATATATTCTTTAGAAAAAACTTCGAAGATATAAGCCCTCAGAGCAACCTCAAAAGTCTTACTCCCTTCCTTGACGGTAGCTCATCATGCAAGTTACTCAGAGTAGGAGGGCGTCTGCAGAATGCTGACATACCTTATGCCACAAAACATCCCATCCTACTCCCCAAAATTCATCCTTGTATTTTTTCTCTTTTCATTTACTTTCATCAAACAAACTTTCATGCTGGGCCGCAAGCTTTGCTGTCATTTGTTCGTCAGCGATTTTGGGTGATCAATTGAAGAGATATAGCTCGGAAGGTAGTCCACCGCTGTGTTCAGTGTTTCAGGTCAAAACCAGCAACTGTCCAACAGATAATGGGTAACCTACCTTCCCACCTTGTTCAACCAGCACGCCCTTTTCTAAATTCTGGCGTTGACTTCTGCGTGCCTATATCGGTGCATTATAAACTTCGAGAAAAGCGTCCTTATAAGGCTTACGTTCATTAAGAAGCTGTTTCGGACCTAACATCAGATGCATTTCTTGCTGCATTAAAAAGGTTTGCCGCTCGTAGAGGTTTATGTAAGAATCTATATTTCGACAATGCGCCTAACTTTGTAGGTACAAAGAATGAACTGTCGCAACTTCGTAAGGTATTCAATTCCAAGCAGACGCAAGAGCAAATTCTGAATTGGTGTGCAGAAGATGAAATCAATTTTCATTTTATACCACCCTGCAGTCTACATTTTGGTGGATTGTGGGAAGCTGCAGTGAAGGTCGCCAAACAACATGTTGTTCGAACTATAGGTCTGGATTCACTAACCTTCAAGGAACTTTGCACTGTGTTAGCGCAAATAGAGGCCATCATGAATTCCCGACCATTCACTCAACTATCAACACATCCTGCAGACTTAGAAGCACTTACTCCAGGTCATTTTTTGATCGGAGAGCCATTGAACTCCATAGCAGAGCCTGATTACTCTGACATAAACATTAATAGACTTTCTCGCTGGCACAAAATCCGTGCCTTGCAGCAACATTTTTGGAGTCGTTGGTCACGCGAATACATATTGCAGTTGCAGCACCGAAATAAATGACATCTTGTTTCCCAAATCTAGAAGAAGGCACACTTGTTCTAAGTGTTGTTGAGAATCTGCTCCCCCAGAAATGGCTGCTGGGTCGCGTTATTCAAACCCATCCGGGGACTGACAATGGAAACTAAAGGTGGAATTATTCGGCGCAGTATTCAAAAGGTGTGTCCATTACCAATTTGAAAGTTACTCTTTCAAGGGCGGCGGAATGTTCAGTCATGACAATATTAAGCAAAAGAAAATAAACTGAATTATTAACTTGTAAATATTTCAAAATAGTTAAGGTCATTGAGCGATTTGCAATATTAATTGAATTTCTTAAATTACTGTACAAAAAAGTTTCTTTGCTATTGTTTTACACAGATGTTTACTTAAAACTTGTTCATGATCACAGACCTGTTATCACGACTTTGTATTGACCCGTTAGTGCACCTGGCCCAATACCAGCTTCGCCCATCAGATTGGAACCGATTTATTTTGGTCTTATCTGACCAAATAATCTGTAAATAATTTAAAATAACTATATTATAAAAAAGAGAGGTTATAAGTGTAGAATTTACCGAACGCCAATCCTGTATAGTCCTGATTCCTCAAACCCATCTCATGTTACCGAAACAATGAAACATGGAGGCGGTTCGTTGATGGTTTGGGGTTGCATTACACCCAACGGTGTCGGACCTCTTGTAAGAATTGAAGGCTTAATGCGGAAAGAACAATATCTTCGCATTTTACAGGAGAATTGGCCAACAGCAGTGGGTCAGATGAAAATATCACTTGGAAAACTGATATTTCAACATGACAATGACTTTAAAGACACTGCGAAAGTTGTTAAGGAGTGGCTCAATTCACAGCAATTTGAGGTTATGAGCTGGCCAGCCCAAAGTCCGGATATAAATTCGATTGAAAATCTTTGGGCTTATTTGAAAAAACAATTGGCAAATTATGCTGAACCACCTAATGGCATCAATCAGCTATGGGAACGTGTTCAGTCAGTATGGCAGAGCATTTCGAATGAATATGTGCTAAAATTATATGAGTCTATGCCAAACAGAATGAAACAATTGAAAAAGGCCAGAGGATATTGGATCAATTATTGATTTTTACGCTTCATGGAAAGTGGTGCAAAAGTGCGGCAATGGCCTGAATTTAGAAAATTTTATTTTGTTATTGTTTTTTATAGATCACCTAAGTATTTTTTATATCAAATATACCCCTGAAATATAACTGTTAAAATGTATATTGTTTTTGTTTTTTTGCATAAATAAATACTTCAAAAATCCATTTTGTTTTAATTAACCTGTAGCACTGCCTCATTTTTGCACCAAACTGTAGATATTTAATTTCCTTGACATTTTGTAGTGTCCCAATAATTATAATTTTTTTTTTCAAAATTTAAGGCTAATTAACGCAAGCTCAACCATATATGAACCTGATCAAGCCCAGAGTTTGCCATTCGATCTAGCTGATGCGATGTATTACTTTTGAAAACTACTGCCGTATCATCTGCATAGCCTACTGTGTGTCCCATCCATGATAATGCCCCGTTGTTTTAATTTACCTAGATCATTTATGAATATCTGAAACAAAATCGGACCTCGTATCGTGCCCTTAGGTACACCACATCTTATTAGCAATGGATCACTTATACTATCTTCAATTTTAACAAACTGCTTCCTACCTTCTAGATATGATATTAATAAAGAAAGCGCTGATTACTGCTTCAAAAAAGTTATGAAAAGGTAAATGTAAATTATTTTATTTGTGTTATTAGCTTGTGTTAGCCAGTGTTCACACCCGAATATCCTGCCTTTATGTTGTTACTGCATGACGGAAGCAAGAATATCGATCAGTTGGAAAACAAGTTGATAGCTACGGCTCATCTTAAGCTAAAATTATGAAAAGTTGGCAGAATTTACTTTTGAAGAATATGTGAATATAATTTGCATTTATTGTATAGTAGACTGAGACAATAGAGCGACTGTATTGAATGTCAAAGGAGATTACCTAATCGACGTGCACCCCAAAAAGGGGTATTTTCGTGGATTTTCCGAAGATTAAGAGAAACCGGAAGTGTTACTTCAAACAGATCGGAATTACGATTTCAAACATCGGAATATTCTGCTAACATCGAGCAGCAAATAATCACCCTCGTAAGACAAGACACTGAAACGAGCCCGAGACGAGTCAAAAGACGAAAGATTGGAGGGTTGCTCAGCAAGGAGGATTACGTCCATATTATCATACCCCAGTCTAAGGACTACTTGAAGGAAATTCCGAGAGAAGATTAGAATGTTGCATTTGACTTCTGGAATGCGACATGCAGAACTGGGCATTTCTGTGGACGGATTAATCGCAGTTCTCCGGGGATATTATCACAAACTTGCACAATTTCCATTCCTGGTCGGATTCTATCTCAAATAGGACAAGCGTAACCTCATTTCGGCCCAAATTCTCTACCAATGTTTGAACTGGTATCATCGGTACACACTTAATAGAACCATTCATTTTACCGCATGTGTTTAATAGCCAGATTTATCCGGACATTTTGGAGAATAAACTGCCAGACCTGCTAATCTTAGAGCAACACGATGGAGCCCTAGCGCATACTGACAATATTGTGAAGGCAATACTCAATTACACAACTTTTTTTTATGAACAACAATGAAGGATCAAGCATATTCAAGGCTTGTTAACGATGGAGACGAATTTGTTAGCAGAATTGGGACTGCAGGGATTAAAATACGGTTGAGGCTGGCTGCAATACACCTTAAACAGGAAATTGACATGCATCGAATGTGGCGGAGGACATTTCGAACAGCTTTTGTAACATAATAACATTAATTAAAATAAATTTCGAATTCAATAAGCATTTTAGGGTTAGTATGAGTTTAATTTCGGTAATTTGCAGATTTCATAAAAAATTTATAATAAGATTTACGTATAAATTTATACATTCTTTCTCCACCTGGGCGTGTTGTTTTTCTCTCGAATGGTAATAAGATGGGTAATTTAATAAATATAAAAAACAGGTTTATTTAGTGACTGTACCTTCAGTGGTATTCAATTCTAAAAAGGACATTGCACTAGTAGTTTTTTTGTGTTTCTTTCATGTAACTGTGTTGAGTAGTTCACAAAAATGAAATAATGATGTGGATATGGTGAGAATTGCAGAGAGTGACCGCAAACTCCGCTGTTTTTGGAAATTCCAAGATGTGGATATTTTGGAATTTTCGAAAAAACCACCCCCACGTTAGAACTACCCCGAATTAGGGACCGAATATCATAGGCGCCTGTGTAAATGTAAAGATAACAAAAGTATTGCACATTAAGCAAAAGACGCCCCTCTCATTTTTCACCCCCAATCCTTATTAAACACTCCTAAATACAACAAACCACCCCCACTCTGCTTAAAATCCTGAAAAGTGCTTAAACCGCCAATAAATGAGTATACCCTTTCTTTCGAGGGTGAAAAATATAATATTATTTCACCCATTCTTCTTGAATCAACCCCCTCCCCCCCCCCCAGTTCAAAAACCATCCTTTCGCTTTAAAAATGGAGGAGGGGAAAATGTCTTTCGCTGTGTTTGCAATACTTTTGCAGACTTTGCATTTCCACAGGGGACTATGATATGCAACCGCGACATCGGGGTAGTTCTAGTAGGTTTTCAAAAATTCGAAAAACATGCACATCTTCACATTTGTCAATTGGGATGCATTATCCGCTCGCTATCAAGTTCCCACAAGCAGGCTACTGCGGTTACTCTTTATGAATCACTTTGTAACTTCCAAACTTCCCTGCAATAAAATTTTTTGTTTGCCTAGGTGAAACCTATCACCCCACTTATTTTGGCACATCTTTTGTGTAATCGCCCTGACTTTAAAATATGGCTTTTGTCATCATGTTTAAAAACAATTATTTCGGAAATGCTGCTAAAATACACGCACTTCGTCCTTCTTTTTTAAAAGTATAAACGTGGTTGCAAAATAAACTAATTGTTAAAATTCAGTTTTATAGATCATAACTAAATTTTTTATTTAAGGGGTTTTTCCTAGTCGAAAATTTAAAAAAATAGGATTTTAATTTTTCTGTACATAGTCCAAAGATCTGTAATCAAAAAGAACTTTTAAAAAATTTGAAATAAGTGTTTTGTACAAATGCAAGAAGCCACTCGTATAGAGTGTACCATTTTCAATCGTGTTTTTCTTGAAACTATGGTTTTCCACCTGGTGGGCAAGATATCTCGGCAAAAAATTATCCGATTATTATGAAATTTTACACAATATCCTTTATTATATTTTCTATAAAACCACCGAAACCAAGAACCAGAATTTTTGAAATCTTTTCCCAGTTTTTAATATTTTGTTGTCCGATAGTTTTAGCTATTTACTATAACATGTCTTTTACAGTTTTTGTTTCAGACCAATACGACCCTCACACAATTGTTCACTATTTGCTGCCGTCAGAAAAAGTTTTGTTGAGAATAAAAATAACAAAAATGCATCAAAACAAATTTATCTCTAATTTAGAGAGTCAATTTTATATCCCTTTAAATTGTTAAAATCTAGTCTACATTTTTAGAGTTCTGAACAGGAAACACCCCTTAAGTGGGTTTATTTGACAATTATTATTCCAATCCAAAAGTTATGGTAAAAGTACATATGTATATTTTATTTGTATTTTTCGTCATACGTTTTAATAAATAATGTGCTTATAAATAGCAATTTGGAACGCCGACGTTCAACTGCATTACGTTTTTTACTTAGCAGCAAATAAACTAGCTAGAATGCTAGCTTACCTTTGGGGTATGTCGAAATTTTTGTTTTATTCCTCTTCTAAAGAAGAAGTAACATTAAATATACTTAAAACCTGAAAAGGTTTTAAACTCTTCGTTTGTACTTAAAATTGTTTTCTTTTTTTAAATGAATTTTGTCAAGTCCGCAGCTATCCTTAGCTAAATGCCATGAAATTAGGTATTCTCTAGGAAAGCATATCCGTAGCAAATAAGACTTTTTTTTTTCTTTTTATTTTTTTAAACGCCCTTTCTGAAAGAAAAGTGTTTTCCTTTCATAATTATTTCTTTTGATTATAATACTATTTTGTCTTTCTTTGAGAAATGTGGCATACAACAATTGTTTTCTCGAGCTTATTTTGGGGGAAATTCAGGTTGTGTCTGAAACAAGTGCTGTGAACCAGAAAAGGAGTTGCGAACGTGCTTTTACTGTATTTGTGCGGTGACTTTTAAGGCTTTTATTAAGAAAACTGTCACATCCTGGGTCTCATGCTGGGGCTCGTGCTTGTGGTTATAATTGCTTCAAATGTACGAAAGAAGAATGAACTTTCTAATTAATTGTTTTGAATTTTCTTAAAGGTAAAACAAAAAAGTGGTTGAAATAACACTGAACTGTATACGAATATGTGAACATGGTAGGCGGTTTGTGTCAGTTTTGCGATTAATTGCAAATATCTTTTGGATACACTTATATACGATTAATATTTATGAGGAAACGAATTTCATGAGAACTATCTTTAGGTTGCTTATTTTCAGGTTATTACATTGTTTTAAATATGATTATTTGTACAACTTAGTCAGACAAGTTCCTCCCTTCATTTCTGAAGTCTGGCGAGACAACGGTAACGAACATTACAAATCTATAGACCAGGTAAAAATAAGTCTCACTAATTTTTTCGTGACTCATCCCAGTCCTTGTTATACTTTGTCACAAGTTTCTCATCCCTGTCCTTATATAACGTCACAGCATCCAAGCTCATCTTTCACTTTACATTATAACTAAAGAATAATATCTACTGGGTTCGATTTTACACAAACACCCTTTACTACTGGAACGATTTACCTATTCATGTATCTTCGCAAAATGAAAGTTATATAATATTCTTATTACATTTTAACAACTTAATTTTTGTTGAGTTGTCTAATAAAAAATTTGTCATTATCTAATGAATGAAATGACTTCGCGTTTAAAATATTTTTTTTCTGTATGTTGTAACACTTCTTTACGTAGGTTTCTAATTAAGTTTAGAGATATGGCAACACCAGTGTGAATATGTCAAATCATTTTTAATGGTAATTGTACTCAAAACGTTTTGTCATACGAGTGCTATTTGTGTTGTTTACAGGTATTTGAAACATTCATCTTGGTCAGAAAAATGGATATAAATCTTGAACATTTTCATGCGATGATTTTCTGTGACTTTCGACGTGGATTAAACCAACAACAGTGTGCCAATCAACTCGCTTCGACTTTTGGTAATTAAGCACCATATTCAGCCACTGTGTTTTGCTGGCTTGCCGAATTCAATCGTGGTCGCATTTTATTTTATTGCAAGATCGCCATGTGACATACCGTGAGATTGAGGCGTGCTTGGGCTTTATGTAGTTCCGCTCGCATACATTCAATATTGCATGAACATTTGACCGTCAAAAAGATCTGTTCGCGTTGGATACCGCATACTTTGACAATCGCTCAAAAAAAGGCTCGTGCGGGAATAAGAGATGGATTGGCATTTGGAGACATTGAGCTCAAGAAAGTTTTTCATGCACCATGTGGTGAACGAATCGAGGTCATGTTGGAGAAGAAGAGAGTCGGTTGTGGAGGAGATATGTTTAATTATTTTCATGTCATCAGCATAAATGGACAATTTGATGACACAATCAACATCATTAATTGTAAGGATGAAAATTAATGGACCGAGGTGGCTGCCCTGAGGGACGCCGGAACGAGCGACAATGGGGTTAGAAATGGATGAGCTGAAAAGAACATTGTATTGACGGTTGTTGAGGTAGGATTGAATCCAGGAGATGAATCTGGGGGGGGGGGGGGGGGGAAGCCTAGGCGATCAAGTTTAAACAGGATAACGCTATGGGAGATCTTGTCAAAGGCTTTACTAAAATCGGTGGCGATAACATCAACATCTTTACCGTTGTCCAGGGCACATAGTGTTTTGGAGACGAATTCGGTAAGGTTGGTGTTTGTAGATCTACCTTTGAGGAAGCCATGCTGGGAGAAGGAGAAAATAGACTTACAGTGGAAGATCATGGAATCATAGACCAATTTTTCGAATAGTTTAGGTATGGATGATAATTTAGCAATGGGTCTGTAGTTGGATACATCGTTCTTGCAGCCTTTTTTGAATATGGGAATAATATAAGAGTTTTTCCATAATTGAGGGAAAACCCCTTGAGTGACCGAGAGGCGGAAAAGCAAAGTATGGGGTTGAACTAGATGCATGGCACACTTTTTCAGAACTATGGCCGGAATGCCGTCAGGACCGGGGTGAAAGTCATCCTCAAGCCCGTTAATACTGGCGGCGATTTGTTCGGGGTCAGGGTCAATTAGTGGTGACCATAAAGATGTGTTGCCAAGGGTGGCATACCATCGTGTAGCCTATTCTTTTAGCCATCTACACGATCAGTTTCAAGTCGATAGGTGCAGTGAGTGAACGTAACGTGTGTTACATATTCGCCTACCATGTCCAGCAGCAGATAAAAAGTTAGAGCAACGTTATAACGTGAAATTTCTAGTAAAACTCGGGAAGAACGGAAAAGAGAAAAGATTTGGCCCCTTGTAATTTCTGGCCGTTACCCGAAGTCAAGTTTCCACTCAGAGGACGGAAATTCAAGAACAATGACGAGATCGTCAAAGCTGTGGAGGCGCGCTGCAAGGAGCTCCAAAAAATGGATACGGTGGGAAATGTGTATTAGAACCTTGAAATAAAGAACTATAGGAAGAGCTGTGCCGTGTAAAATTTATATCCGTTAGTGAAGCTACTTCAGCAACGTCAAATCAGCTGGGGTCATTAAATTATGAGACAAAAGCATACTTACTAAAAAGAGCAACATATATACGTCGTACTGTCAAAGATTGTTTTCTTTTGTGCGTCAAAATGTTTCCACGAGTGAATTAACTTAAATTTTGTCCGAATAGCTTCTTTTAAAACTTTATGTTATCATTTCAATAAAATTATTAGACTACTTTTTGATTTTTTGTGAACCGACTTTGCTTAAACACCCAGAATTTGTTTAAATAAAGCAGCATCAAGTTTTCGGCTTTTTCGTGCGCAAATAATTAGAAATAAGATGATGGGAAGTCGTTTTTCCTGTAAATACATTACTCAAATTACTTCTAAATTCATTCTATAAACATGTGAAGTTCAAAAACCTGAATTAATGGATAAAAGCAAAAGTTTCGTAGGAATATTTGTGAGGTTAACGTGAAAACTGATTTAATGTTCCGGGGCTTTTGTACTAGTGGAGGCGTCAAACAAAATGTTTTCGTGGCATCTATCTTAAATAAGATTTAATCAATTAAATACAAAACTGATGGTTCACTTGTATGCTGCTTCAATATTTTATTCAGAGAAGTTAAAGTCAAATTATTCTTTAACGAATTATCAAGATTTTAAATTTACTTTTGGCCCCTCTTTAAATCAGGCTTAATTTACTGTATTGTTGCTAGCACTCGCCCGAAATTCTACTACAAAATAAATTTGTGTCACTAAAATCGCGTTTCAGCTCTTCCTCTAATTCTTTATTCTAAGATTAGAACCGTTTTTACTTCGAAAATGAGAATGTAGAATTGAAAGACTGAATAAATACTTTTTTTGTAGAGTGTTTTTATCATTACTTTTTAAACAGCCCTCGTATAAATAGGTTTATGTTACCATTCTGCTCTCAATTAACTGCAGAAATTCTTGCTGCTGCGAGTACCTGTTTTGTTTTCTTACTTCAGTTTTACTTTATTAGCAGGTTCATGAAATCTGTGATATCAAATTTCTTTTCATATGACACTTTCATTTAAGTTTTAGCTTAGATTGGGATATTTCCAGTAAAATTATGTTTTGTTAATTAATTTAGTAAAAGCCTACCTACTTTATCACTTACACTTTAAAATTTTAAATGTAAATTAGTTAAGGTGAAAAAAATTGTCCACGAACTTGTACTCAGGAAACTTCAATTGCATACTTTGCGGCTTAAAAGTTAGACTGATTACAATAGAGATGTTCACAACTTTTTATATCATTAGGTCTGTTCCCTATGAAGGATCCCGCATGTGCACGAACTTAGACATTTTGCGTTCCATCACGTTTGGTGCCAAGCAAAACAAACACCACAGAGGTGATGCTAAAGAAGAGTCGCATCTGCCGCTCTTTTAATGCCTGCATATACCCTTTGTCTATGGAAAGTGCCAGCGTCTCTCCGCCTTGTTCCGCTTTACGGCCCAATACTCTCCAAGAGGTTGCTGGAATCGGCTGGTTCTGCTTCTCGAGCTTCGACCGCTGCCGGATCCCCGTTGTTTTTGGGGATCCACACTACTACCCTGTACAGCTTGGGTAGGTCCTTCTCCTCAATAGTCTCTTCCTAATGAGTAAGTTTGGGTATCACCCGCTCCAACCAGCCTCTGGTGTCCGCCGTAGCACAGGTTAGCCTCAATGTGCCCCCTGTTACTCGGGATCCCCAGAATTGTGGGGCAGTCTCCTCGGCCGTAGTGTCATTTATGGCCTGGTCGAGTGCTTTCCTCAGAGCCTCGATCTGCTCATCCGTCAGCCTGTTTTTTGGATACTCAACAGGTATCACAACCATAGGTATGCCTGCAAGCAGGTCCCTGTAGAGTGGCTGTGTCCCTGCTTTACCCATCTTCTTTTTCTTGGGGGCTTGTCCCCCCGGAGAGTCCCCATCAGCACGGTTGCGTTTTACCCCCGCCGTCCTTGATGGCCCAGTTCCAGCGTTGCTGGTCCCCTGTACCTTACTAGGAAGCCCAGTGCCCAAGCGAGAGCTGAATGGTTTCGCCAGATAAGGGCGGAAGCGCGCATTACTGCCACTCCCACCAGCCACAAGTTTCTTCCCCGCCTGCCCGCCGGCGGATTCAGGCTGCTGAGGAGGGGCAGGTGTACCGCCTACAGCCTCTGCTGCCTTCCTCTCACGCACTAGCCTCCTGCGCATCGCACCTGAAGGTCGTATGCGTCTGACGTTGAGCTTAGCAACGCCCTCCGCGACAGCCTTCACCGCTTCTTCATCGCCAGACTTGACTGGCTTCTGTGTCTGGCGTGCAGCGTCAGAGTGGTTGTCACTTGCGCGTCCCCCCTCCTCTGCTGCATCGTTAATTGTTTTGTTTTGAGTTTCATTTTTGTTGTTAGTGTCCATATGTTGGTCCCACGAGTATGGCGGGAAGGGAAGCCATTTCAAAGGCAAGGCTAAATACAATGGGGTGCGGCTGGTGCCCCAAGGAGATCGTTTACGACAGCACAATTTACTACCCGCTGTCATGCAGTCCTTGACATTTCCACTTTGGCTTGGTAGGTTTGAGAGGTTTTCAACCCGGATCAGGGATGGGATAGATGGGAAAACGGGGACCGGACGGCGACTGTCTGCTACGCAAAGCACATTGGCCGGATGAACCGGCATGATGGGAGCGTCCTGCACGCTTGGAGGCCGTCGCCAATCATCCTCATTAGTAATGTATTACGCCATTTTGGCATCTGGCAGCTAAATCACATGCATACCGAATTAAGAGAATTCAGGTCTAAAAATAAACTTTCTTATCCAAAATCTTGCAATGACAGTTTGAGTTGCATTCTTAATTAGGAACTATTTTGTTGACGTGCAAGTATATCCTCAAAATGTACGCTGCTCTCTGAAGTGTTTCGGATTTCTTATCATAAAACTTAGACATTTTACGGGTTTCTCTCATCCTGCGGTAAGTAGCCTGAATGCACTTTAGTTGAAGAAAAGAAAATTTCTTGGCAAGGAAACAAGTTTTGTACGAATATTCAACTGAAACTACAATAAAATGCATGCAATTTGTGCATGCAAAGCACGTTTAACAGAGAACGTGGATGTTCTAACACTTTAAAGAATGCTTAATACAGAACAACTTTGGCTGACCGTAAAAATTTCACTATTTCCGAGAATATTTTGGCCTATTCTCTGAACGCCAGATCCATTTTCCCCAGGACTGAAAAAGCCAACGGAAAACTACTGTTGAAAGCACAAAATCACAGAATAGATAGAAGCTTATTGTAGTTGAAGATGCTGAGAGATGCATTTCCGATGAGAATATCTTTTTTCCTATTCTTTAGGTCATAAATAAACTTCAAACAGAAGGAAATCCAGAAAATGTTCATTTCTTCGTCGAGAAGAATTTAAATTTTGGATGTAAATGCAATCCTTGCAGCCGTGACCGGTTTTTGAAATTAAACAACTCACCGATCTACATCTAGATATACGTATATATTATGATGTAAACTAGAAAGTCGTGCACAATATCTATGGTTACCCCACATTTTTGTTTCCCTACAGAATTGCCTGCTTTGTGCACTTTTGTAAATTTTAAAGAGTTCATATTGTCGCTAGTGGCTGGCTATTGATTCCGAAGTAACTGAAGATGATTTAACATAAAAATTTATCCTGCTGCTTTATTTGTTCACATGTTTCATTCTGTTTTTTATACGTGGTTAATACCCTGGAGAAATAGTAAAATAGTATTATTTTTAACAGTTTTTTAATTTAAATAATAAATATATCGTAATGTGTAGTAAATCTAAAAAATGTTTAGATAGTAGCACACAGTAATATTACCTCATTAAATAATTATTATGAAGTTGTGGATGTCATATTAACCCCCATTTGAATTTCCGAGATGCATATTTATAATTTTTTTTGGAATACTAAAATTGTTTTGGAAAGTAAAAGTCCAGATCACGTACTCGTATGTTTTGTGTTTCCTTTAACCTCTTGTGCCGCATAGGGTGTCTACTGTACCGATCCTATGAATTAATAAATTTGGGGTAGGAGGGAAGTCTAGCGGGAGGAGTAAAATGTTTGTATTTGTTAATTATGATGGATTTATTATGATTTATACACTTACTAAAAGAAGTAATAAATAATTTTGTACTCGACTTTATTTAGACTTACAACTTTTGCAAGCCAGTCGATAGGAGAGTGCTCCTCAAGATTGACTTTTTCAATACTATATAATTTAGTATTCGTTAATTTACGGTAGGGTAATGTGTTATTTAAATTAAGTTATTGAAAGAAAGCTACATTCAAAGATTGTGCATTGCAACGAATATTGCGACCACATAAATACAAATAACTGGTGAAAAAATTTGTACAAGTAACTAAAATAATGCCCTTAAAATGTTTAATTTATAGTATCATTTTTATTAATTGAGGTGCATACATTGGCCACAAAGTTGGAGCGTATGAATGTCAGTGACATACCTTTGCATACGTAAACTTTAAAGCTTGCAGGATTTGTTTCATAAAGCCCGATGAACAATGCCTGACAATCCAACGAATACGAGCGCCGAGTGAACGAAGAAGAGAATCTTTCTTATCTAACAATAACTGCAGAAATTGAGCACTATACTGCTGGAATTCTGTAAGATAATGGGCAATTACGGAAAATTCTCTAAAGGATGATTCGGTATTTCCCTACCTTCTTATCTAATGCGAGGTGTAAAATTCGATCTAGAAAAGTTCTAGGTTTATAACATAACACAATTATCTTTATTCCGTTCTACCCCTTTAAAGCGCGAAAACCTCTATAGTAAAAATGAAAGTCCAAAGATTGATTCACGAATTCACTTCGAATGTCGTAAATGACATAAAATTAAATATTGGGTTTCTCTTTTAAACGCTTTCTGTGAAATTAGTTCTTGTTTTTAAGTTATTTTATTTTTCACTTTTTAGTGTCTTTAGATACGCTACTCGAAAAATGCAGACCGTGTGAATAAAGTGATTGGAACAGTACACAATAAAAGAGTCATTCGAATCGATACACGCGATACGAAGTAAGGCTCGCTGGGGGAACATAGTTAGACCATATAACGAAGTATGAATCATCCAAATCGGTTTATGCGTTACAAAGTTAGGTTCCATCCGCTCTCGAGCGTTACAATTTTTGACATAGTACCAGTAGGAGAACATACTTTATACAGAAAAACGAACCATCCAAATCTATTCACGCGTTACGAAGTTAGACGTGCAACCTATTCTAGGTACACATTTTTCTCGTAGCAACAATAAAAGAATTCTCCGATTAAAAAAGTTAGGCTGCCCCACTTTAGGTCACGTTTTTTGGAAGTAGTTAGATAGTCTCGTACGAATCGGCACAAGCCCTTCTCCGTCAGACCCTTGTAGTTCATTTAGTACATACCCATATCTTAAGTACATTTGCATTAAACGCATATGCAGATTATCTTCATCACATTTGCATTTGGTACATATGATTTATCTCCATTACCAAACACTAGCTTCATTACCAAATGTTATCCTCATTTCCACATGTTGAGTCATAAAATGTACACAAAATTTCATGAATCATTTCATTCAATATTACCCTCATAAAACTGCTAAAAAGTCAAAATTGCTAAATTATACCAGGTCAAAACTATTCCCAAAATTCCATTGACTCATCATTGAAAACACTTTCTCTAAGTCGGACAATTTAACCCTATCATAAAACATCTGCTTAAATTACTTCCACTTTTACTCACATGTAAACTGATACCTTTGTACACGCGACTTAAAGATTCAAAACGAAGACACCTCCCATATGACCCATTGAAGCAATTAACGTTTACATTCGGGTTACCGACACCGAACAGAATTTTCACATGTGTCAACAACTCTTTTGTTTTGATTGACTCTGTTGTTGCATCACCCTTGAATTCATTTTTGTGATTTATATCGCGTCATAAATTGTATATTCTGGATGACACTAGAATGTAAGTAGAAAGTAAGTGACCTAGAAATAAGTGCTTTACATTTTGTATATATACTTGGTTATCGTCTTAATAAAATTACTCTTGTTCTAACTCGAGTCGGAAGAGTTTGTTTCTTTAAACATTCCTCTTTTCTAAGACGGCAGTTTTGATTTATGTTGAAACGCCTTAATAAACTCCGGTATCAATAGCTGGCCCCTGGCTTAGCTTCCGGAAAACCTTTTAACATTTCAGGTATCAGAAGAAATAGTGGAACATAAAAACATTACACCCTAATCTCAACTCCACCTAAACCTCAACCAACCCTAAGTACAAAATTGTTATCCTACTACCAATCGAGCAAGATACTCATCCAACAGCAAAAAAAGCCATCCAAATCACTCCACGCGCTACAATGTTAGGTGTCGACCCCCTGCTTTTGAAGCGGTTAGACCTGTATAATACTAATTTTATCCAATGCTTCAAAAGTTGTTACTTGTCTATCCTATGTCTATTTTGTGACGGTGTCTCCAAATGTACTAACACCCTTTTCTTTTATCATCTCTGCTAAAATGCTCATGCTCCTCTGCTCCGTGGTAGTTAAACCGGCGAAAAACTAGTCGGTTGTCATCAGGGATCAAGATGGAGCTCTACCTCGTGGTATTAAAGACTACTATGGGAGTTGGTTACTGTGTTTTTGGGGGAAAAACTCTCTGGGATCCAAAACGGATAATTCACCGAGGAGCGAAAGAGACAGTTTAAATCTGAACGGGTTAAAATAAAAGTCTAAATTATATATATGGTATAAGTAAGTGATAACGACTCTGCCTGTCAACCCGGAGGTCCCAGATTCGAATCCCATCGGCGGCATACCTAACTGTTTTCTGCTGACGACAGATTACGATACAAGGGCCATGGGGCTGCAGAGAAAATGTCAGTGATTCGGAATGCACTTTTAATTGTATGTAGGTCTACTTGCAATCATTGTCTCAAATCGGGTGAAGTTCTTTACCCGCCCTTAGCACCACGAGAGTTTACGGGAACTAGAGAGAGAGATGACATGAAAATAACGCCAGAGGAGCACGCTGGCTATGAAAGTGTTTCACGCCACGGAAGAGCGCACGTGAGAGAAGGAGTGAACGAGTGTCCAACACCAGGAAAGCACGCTGATGAAGAAGATAGCTAGTTAACTAGGGAATCACGCTGGTTAGACGAGTGTCTTACGCCAGGGAAGCACGCTGGTGTAAGAGAGAGCGAACTAGCCAGGGAAGCACGCTGGTGAGAGAGAAATCTACATAACAAGGGAGGTAAAAATACTAAACTTATACTTTTTGATCCGATTTGAACCCAAATCACATTTGTAACCGGAGAAGTACGCCGGCTATTAAAAGTTACGTTACCTTGTCTTTTATATACCAAAAATATTTGCAAAATATAATAATAATATGTCTTTTGTTTTCAATATATCAGACATATTAACTATTTGGTTATATTAGCCCTCATCAGTGATCCGGCGTCAGGACTATTGCTAGATGTGGCCTGCCTCCGACGGCTTGTGTCCACACGTTTGAAAAATTGACATCAGGAGACAGACGTCTCCTTTTGCTGAACAATATTTTATATATGTGTATATTAACCTGGTTTAAACTTTTTATATACATATAAATTAAAAAGAAGTGAAAGTGCCACCAAAACTACCCCAAATTCAGGTAGGTTTGGGCTAACGACAAAAAAAAGCTGTGCCTGCCCTAAAAATGAAACCACGAGCCGCCACTTGGTTGACTAGTCGTTAAAACGCCATTGAATTTTGACACATTTCACAAAAATGTAATTATTTCATTTGATTTTGTGCTACTCTGTAAGTTCCGTATCAGGTCTAGCCTCTAAAATAACTCCTATATTTGTGCAGACCGCGGAGGAACCGCAAAGTTCACATCAGGCAATGTACAATGTGCCGAGTCCACAATCTTTGAGAGAATTGACTCTCTCGAGCATTGAAGAAATGTGGAAAAATCTCTTCTACTTGCATATCCTCAAGGTCAAATTTTAAGGTATCGTAAAATTTGGGAAGCTTTTCAAAGGCAAAACAACACGAATTTAAAATAGTTTTCCAAATTCTGTTTTCTCCATGTTTTAGGAAACGTTTAAACGAAACGTACATCGTAAACCCGTTCATTCAATCCAATTTCTTTACCCTTAATTTCTTTCTTTTTATATTATAGCGCATCACCTCTCTTGTTTCCGCAACGCTATGATTGAACTTCGCATGATTCGATGACAACGACCGCAATTGATAATTTTAGGTGGATTCCATACCACCGTAAGTAATCTGTTGTCAGCAGAAAGGTGGAGTTTGAATCTTTAAGTCTTACGATGGAAGGGCAATACGTTATTCCTTTCCCCAGCGAGTTTGTTTGAAACGTCTCTCTCTCTCTCTAGTTCCCGGTACACCATGTGGTGCATATGGTGGGAGGAGAATTCACCCGATTCGAGATGATGATTGCAAATGCACCTACAATTTAAGGTGGATTCCAAAGCACCGACTTACTCTTCAACTTTTTTTTTACTTTTGTCGTAATCTGTTAACAGCAGAAAACAACCATTAGTCGCCATCGATGGAGTTCAAACCTAGTAGCTCTTAGGCTTTTGAAAACCATAATTTAAAAATTTCCAACATAACAAAATTTTAGCATAAAAAATCAAAGTATCGGCATACTGAGAGGAAATTTAACTATGTACCTAACTGATGATATCAGATCCTTTTGTCATTTCGCAGGATAATTATTGCATTTTTGCTTCCGCAAAGAAGAATTGATTTTTTTTGCATATCAAGCAAACATATAAGTGAACAGTGATATTTGTCTGTTCAATACTACAACTTTTCGAGCTCAAAATATACATACGAGCCAGCGGAACCCGCAACAAACTTGACATCACCTCCTTTTCAGGCTGATGGATGGAAAAAAACGAGAGATTTATACATACGGAAATTTTAAAATATATGATTACGCGCTGGCTGGGGCGACATCTCTGTGGGAGAATTAATAAATTATACTGTGATTTTGTGATTTATTGTCCTTTGTAGACTTCAATATGTCTCCGGTATTGTTCAGGCGAACTTGATATGTGCAAATGAAAGTCTAAAATATGAACAGGGCTGCTTTTGATTATATCCCCGCCTCCGTACGATGACATTTGGGACAGCAACAGGATACATCATGTCGCGAAATAATGTATGGCTTCAGGGATATTTTAGATTAAAATTAAAATTATTAATTTGTTGTCTTACAATCAGTGTTATAGCGCAGATGGTTCTGGATTCAGCACTATCTAACTGGAACTAAGAATAAGAAGGAACTTTACTAATTAAAATTCTTGTTATAGAAACAAGATCGAGAACCAGTTGACGAACATTTGCCATATGACGATGTATTAAATCCAAAAAAGCTACGTAAATAGAAAGATTATGAATTCAATTTAGATAAAACTTTGTAGAAAAGCACTCATTCAATCTAAAATGTTCAAACAAAATTCCCTTGCAGCACATCCATAATTATAATTAAAATGCCTCCAGTGGCGCTTCTAGTTCGCTCCTTATTACAGAAAGATCTTTTAAAGGAACCACCACTGGTAGTTCGAGATATGCAGTAGTAAGCGTGTTCTGTGTAATGTGGGTGGACTTGGGGATATCTGTAGTTTTGCCAATACCGCAAAAACCACAGCAACCACTTTCCAGCAAGATGAAACTGCAAGGCATAAGTAACGTGAATTGGTGTAAAATTTGGGTTAATGGATCCAAAATTGGGAAATTTCGTTGAAGAAAACTTTTCCTTATGAATGCCAGGCTCGTTTGAGTAGTTTAACCCAAAAGTTTTACCCCTTCCCGGCAAAGCAATTACTTGGATAAGATTAGTTCAAATAAAATGTTCAGGAGGCAAACATGGGGAATTCTGCGGTAGAATCTTCGCCAGCCCAACGTAGGAAAAATTATGTTAACTACGTGATGTGCCTTTTCTAGAGGAGCTTGACTGTCTTTTCTCCGTCTTCCATCGGCTTCTCCATTTTAATTATTCCATTTAGAGTCAGAGGGATAGAACATTCTCTGATATTGATGGGATTTGAAGTACGTTGAGGCGTCGACACAGAGTAGGGTGAATATTTAGTAATTTTTGCTAATTTTTGAAAAATTTTTGGGCGGATAAATGATAATTACATAGGACATTCCCCATCAATTTCATCCTGAAGATATTTTGTTCGGGAATTTCCTCCAATCAAAGCATTTTGCAAATGTGATGAATACCTATTGGTTTTAGAGATTATACAGTTTTGATATTCGGTGGTGCATCATAAAGTCACTGAAGAGTAAATCGTGTTTTACCATTTGTTTTATAGTCCAAAATTGGAGTCATGTAGAGATTGTAGGTATTTATTATGTACGTACATATATAGATGTATAGGTGGTGGGACAAATGACTCATTTTCTGACAACCTTTAATGCATTTCTCCAATATCATAGATTGCAATAAATGCCTGTTTGTAGACTTAGAAAACTGATTTAAGGTACTAAATACACCTTGCCTGAGGTAGGAAATGTGGTGGAAAGTTTGTGAACTTTTTATTCAAAATTCAATAAATTCATCTAGAAGTATATATTTTAAAGTAAAATCTATAAAAATATTATTTAAAAATTTGTCCTATTGTAGCTCTGTCAATTTTTATCGGAGAAAACGGAATTTTAATTTTTCGTGAAATGCACGCCAGTTAAAGTTATGACAGTGATTTTTACTTAAAAATCAATGTTTATTTACTTATGAAAAAAACTACATATAAAGTTTAAAGGAAATGAGTCATCAAAAACTAGATAATCGTATATACAGGGTGTTTCAAATCTAGACAAAAAAATGTATGCCGGGCGAGGGGGTAGGAAGTCTCAACCGTTTGGGAGTTACAGGCTGATTCACAAATTTGCAATTTTCATGGTATGCACATCATTATTTTATTTTTATACTTTGTCCTACTTATCGCAGTGGCATCATACGAACACCTAAAAACTATTACCTCAATGATCTGTCCAAAAAAGTCAACTATGTTGATCTGTTTCGACTTCTCGAAGTAACTGCAGTCACTTCCAAAAGTGAAAAAAATATTTTGCGATTACCTAAAATTCAGCATTTTGCCAAATATTCTTCCAAATTTGTCTAATTATTACATCTGTTTCTTATTTTTATTAAATTGCCCATTTTATTATCTTTCCAAAAAAAAAATAGAAGTTTTAAAAAAACATTAAAATCTATCGATCAACGACAAGTTTTTGATGCTTACAATAAGCTGTATAAATTTCAACCAAATCCATCAAGTAGTTTTTGAAATACAGTGGTGAAAACATAGTTTCGAGAAAAACGCGTTTAAAGCTTAAAGTTCTCATTAGCGCGTTGAGCCCTTCAGTCAATTTGGGATATCTCGAAAACTATTCGTCGGATTGACTTGAAATTTTCAGGGAATTTTTTCAAGATATCATACTTCAAGAAAATGCAAAATCGATTTTTTTTAAATTCTGACTACCTCTAACCCCTTAAATTCGAAACTTATTGCAATTAATGTTTTTATGTCACACCAGCTGTTCGAAATGTATTCCACTAGTTTCGATGTAGGCCAATAACCCCCTTGTAATTTCTTTTAGGGTGGATTGTAGGCAGCTTCTCCTAAGATTATCCCAAGGCATGTACTTTGTAGATTTGGCAATATATTCTCCACAAAGTGCGAATATATTTGGCTATTAAGAAATTCACCTTTTTTCCTACGTAGGTTAGTTTCCGGACCGGTATGGAGGTATCGAGGAGTGGAAGTTTGTGATAACATTCCCGATGTACTGCGATTCATCTCTCTCTAATTCCCCTAACCCCTGAATAAGCCTCCAATCTTTAACTGAAGACACTCCTAATCGTCTTGGGACTCGTCTCGGGCTCGGTCTTGGCCGACGAGGATGATTATTTGCTGCTCGACGTTGGAAGAATCTTCGAATGTTTCAACTCGCACATCCGTGCTGTTTGAAGTAACTCTTTCGATTTGTCTTAACCTTTGTAAAACCTGCGAAAATACCCTTCTTTGTAGTGCACGTCGATTAGGGAATTTCCTTTCATATTCCAGTACAGTCACTTTTTCGTTTCAGTCTACTACACAATAAATGTAATTTACAATAATATTATATTCGCGTATTCCTCAAAAGTAAATTCTGCCTTCTTAACTTAATGACACCGATAGTTATCGATATGTTATTCAACATGATCGATATTCTTGCTGACTGACCCGTTTTTTAAAAATGTCCATCAGGTATTAGTAACAGAAAGCAAGGATACTAGGGTGTGACCTCTGGCTAACACAAGCTAATATCGGCAATAAAACAAAGTTACACTAACACTTTTATGACTTTTTTGCAACATTAAATAAAATTAATTACATGTGCACCCTACACAAACGACCTTTTGACTTCAAAATTGTGTTTATTTCTACCTAAAGTGCAATAAAATAATTAGGTAGGGATTCCTAAGGATGTGGTTTTTGTAATCCTCTTTATCTGAACATGTTGGAAGGTAATTGTACCTCCCAAGCTGCTAAGATTGTCCCTCCCTTTATCTTCTTGGCATATAGTTTTGTTTTGGTTATCCAGATCCAGATTTGGTTCAATCCACAATACATCCAATGGAACCTCGGTAATTGTTTTAGCGTTCTCTCGTTAAATTCCTCTCGAATTTTAAGTAATAGTCCTTCTGTAGAAGTTAAATGTTTGTAACGTAACTGGGGCACTTCGAGCTCGACATTAAATAAGACAGTTATTTCCAATCACAAATTGTCCAGACTGTACTCTATTATTTAGCTTAGAAATCTCAGCCACTTAGTTCTAGATATTTCCGAAATTTATTTTAACCACCACCAAGCCACCACAGGTTCGAGTCAGCCTTGACTTAATACGTTATTTGACGTTTTTCTAATTTCCGAAGGTAGGACATGCGCATTGCACACCTTAAATCTATGTTCATCTGGCCGTCTATGCTCCCTAGAGTGCACGTTACACTACCCCCCATCTTAAAACTCTCTTGTATAGCATCAATCTATCAATGCGAACAATCTCCTTTTTACCTTTCGGTTCTCCTTGTACTCTGTAGGCCACCTCGTTGATGCTCGTAAATATCTTATGGTATTCTTCCCACTTTTGTTTCATTCTATCGCTAGACGTTTTAAGCTTCGTTCTTGACAGTTATATATTTTTCAGTGGATTCCATATCGGTATTGGGTGTTCCGAACTTTAAATCACATTGCGCAGTTGAATTTGTCTTTAAAACAGAACTTTAGAGGATTTCTGATTTACTGAGTTAAGAATCGCTGTTAGGTAAGCCAACTCTTGCATTGAGCAGTCCAAACAGATGGAAATCGCAGGGCGATGTCAGGGCTATAGGAGGATGCTCCAGTTTAGTCCTCATTTCCTATAATTTTTGATAAGTTAAACGTGCAGTATGGGATTGAGCCATGTCGTGGAGGAGTGAAGTGGGTGGACCTGGTGAAGCTTGATTTGATAATGGCTGTATTAGGGCGTAGTTTCTTCTGTTTAAGGCTTCTTAAGTCCGTTTCTCTTAATTGTACCTAATAAAAGATAGATACAATCTGAAATTCTTTAAAATAAAAAATCGATTATTTTTAATTTTGCATTTAAATATTTTCTTATTTAATAAAATTCAACCTTCTAGTTTGGTTGATTTATTAGAACTAAAATTATTTACAATTTTATTTGTAAGTCAAATTAATTTTGATACAATGAAAAAGTGTTAGAATTTTCTTTGTATTGAGTACAGTATTTTCTGTCTATTAAGAAATGATTATCAAGAATTCCAAAGTGTTTGTATTTCACACAATTAAAAGTTTAACAAAGTGTGTACAGTTTGAGTAAAATATTATTTTACAATACAGTCTGTTTGAAAAATATCAAAGTGGATTTAGAATAATTTAATTTTAATTCTTAGTAATTATCTAAAATCTCCTTTCAATGTCAAATTACGAAAAAATAATACGTGTAGCTACCGCTACAAGGAGCATGTTTCTCATTTTCAACTCGATCACGTTTTCCTTGGACGCATTATGCCAAAACAAAACGCGAGCCCTTGACAGCATTTGATCACCAAACTGTCCAGTCAATCCTTTCAAAATTTCAATTGGTTTTACTCCTTCTTGAGTAATAAATTTAATAAAGTGGAAGGATACACCTGTTGCTGCGACATTGTGACAACTACTCGCAAACCGGTTGACCGCCTGTTCTCCCCTCTCCTGACATCCCTACCTATGCCCGCTTTAAGCGGCCGCTCGCTCTTATCAAATATATTTATATTAATTTTCCCATAGCTGTAAGAATCACTTTTGTTAGAGTTAAAACTAGTTTCTTCGGCTGTTGGGTTTGTCTGAGCTTAAATCTTTCACTAACAGGATGTCTTCGGCTGGATCGCAATGACCCAAGCCTTTACCTTTTTTGATGTCTTTTCACTGGAATTTACGATTCGAACTAAACCCGAAAGCAGGTATCTTCTATTTCGGTTACTTTCTCAGGCGAACAGTGCTTTTTTAAGTTTGTTTTGCTGCCTCATAAGCCAGATGGTAAGATAAAATCTCAGCATTGGTGTTCTTTCCAGCAAGTCGTAGTGCTTGTTGCAGATCTACAACTAAATCAATAAAAGCTTCTCTTGCAACTTCGTTAACATAATCTTGTATCTAGAATTCTAGACCAGTGTTGTTCAAAACTATGCCCGCGGGCAAGTGAGCTTTTAAATTCATATATGCACTTGTTTGCCTGTATCCGGTTTACTGTTTTTGCATTTTTTAATCGTTAAAGCTTACAAAAGTTAAAAAAATGTTCATATTTAATTTGTTTTTTAAGCTATTATACAATATCTTAAAATATATGACCTTTCGCAAACATTTTGAGGTTCTAAATCAGTGATGCCCAAACTCACATTACCTAATGTGAGGAATGCTTAAAAGCTTTAGAAGCATTTTGTACTGTTTGTTTAATTAACAACCTTAAAATGTTTGTAAAAGGTTGTATAATTTAAGATATTGCATAATTGCTTACAAAACTACTTAAATATGACGATTTTTTAACTTTTGTATGCTTTAACGTTTAAAAACCGCAAAAGCAGGAAACGGAATACAGCCAAACATTAAGTCTTTTATTTCCAATAACGTCTATAGTAAATGCCGCTTCTTGACTTTTCACATTAATTTTTTTTTCACATGGCTTTCGAGATACTTCTTTTTGCTCTTTTATAGAGTTCTTCAGTAATTTTATTGACCCTTCAGTTTCTGTTCCTCCAACAGTGGCGTTAACTCAGCCGTCGACGATTTTTGTTCCTCGAGCGATGCCTTTTATTCAGATTTGTGTTCTTCCAACGATGATCTTTAATTCAGATTTCTCCGTTGCTGAGTTAAGCTTCGAGCGAGGATTGAAAAGTTCTGTCATGCTTTGAGTGGCTTCTTAGTTTCTTATATCCTATCTATTTTATCAGAATACTACATTAACTTCGCATTATGAAACAACCAGCAACTTGGCCGTATTGGGTCTATGACATTATTTTCTTTATATCTCAATTTTACTTAATTCTCAAATTTTAAAAAAACGCATTACCATTGCATCGAAATCAAAACTGAAAAAACCTTGTTTGTAGCACAAATCTATTTCTGATCTACACAAGTGTAACAAAGTTTCATTCTCCTGGATTCGTGCACTACTTGAATAGTTTTCAACTGCAGAGGATACACTTTCCAAGAATTTTCACCTTATATTCTAAACTTTTCACGTATATGCCAATTGTTAAGTTCTTTCAACTATCAAAGCCTTCTGTTCCTCCTACTTCTTCCGGAATTTCTGCTATTCGATTTGTTAAAATAGTATTACGTGCATGGTGCACACATAGACAGCCTGAGGAAACTGACTGTAGAAATATTTGCACTCCTTGTATGGCAAATATCTTCTAAAGGAAATATACTTACAAGAAAATTGCTTTACTTACTCCCGCCCTTCCAATTTTACGGAAACCACTGTACTTTGCGCTAAACCGCAAGAGGCCATTTTACCTTTTTTCGTAATATTCTTCCGTAAATAGTTGTCTTTTTTTATAATGAAAAGGTGCACACTTCTGAAAGTATCACACAATCATTCGCTTTTGAACTCGATTTCGAATTTTTATTGAAATCTTATAATATCGTGTTGTATAAGTATGATATAATTCAATTTGGTAGATTCATGGCCATTGTTAAAATAAATTTATGGGAACAAAAATTAAAAAATAAGAAATAATTTTTAATGGCAACACATCGAAAAAACGAAAAAAATAAATTTATAAAATGGCGGGGCTTTATGTTTTGTTCAAAAGTTTTGTGTGCCATAAGTCCCTATTCAAGATTTGGAACACAGCACCATAGCACAGCCCGAGTAGTATACGAAAACGATTTCACATAAATTTATTTAAAAAATGGCGGGGCTAACTTTTATCCTAAAAAGTTAACTAGGCTACCAAATTTTTTCTATTGGTGATAACGAATTTTGTGAATCAGCAATTCAGCAAAAATTTTTATTTTGATTTTCTTGAAAATCGCAGGCTACGTTAATGGACTTGGGATTTACGCATTACCCACCAACTGGTTCCATTTTCATTGCCAAAACTGTAACCATTTTAATATACATACTCGTCCTTGTCACTCTTAATCTACTACCAAAATCCTTTAACATAACTTTAACTGTAGCTTCAAACAATACTTTTACAAGTGTGGCTCCGAATAGTGTTAGTGGCCAAATCGCAAAGAGCGGGAAAACTCATTTGCAAGTTTCAAGGTCGTTTCCGCTATATTTATAGTATTGCACATTATCTCAGCCTGTCAAATCATATAGGTCGTCGTATGTACTTTGTGACACTAAATCAAGCAGTTATTTTACCGCTAAATGTTTCACAGTTTTCCAAAACTTTTACAGGTTGTTAGCTATTTATTCTAATTCTCTCTTTAGTTTCCGTAACTTTTTGTGGGGCAGGTGGTGGAAGAAAAGGTCGAAATTTTTTGTTTAGGATTCTTTTTTTTAGTAATTATAACACGCACAAATTAGGATTGTGAAACTTTGGTGTAACAATGTAACTACGTTAGCGTAAAACGATCTTAAACCAACTATTAACTTATAATTTCACTGAACTTAATTCACGACAACCCGCGGCCGTGCCCAACAGTGAATTAATCATGCGCTGCCAAGTGTTTTCCTTCATATCACACACTGTACCTGCTCCAAGAGTTTTGCTAGGAAGAAGGGTACACAACATTTACACAGGCTATCCCTAATGGCCCTACTTGCCTGCAATAAAGCTGTTATGCTAACTACGCATTCCATTCTCACTATACTCAGTTTTTCTAAGAATTACGTCACCTCTAAGCTCTTGCAATGCAGATACGTTCACTCACAGCCACGGGAAGACAGGATAGGTTTTTACCTGATTATGCTCACTATAATCGATACTTAATTTGTTGATAATAAAGGAGAATGAGCAAAATGTACACGTCACCGATGACCTTCGCCTTTAAATATGTCATTCTTGGGATTATTCTGAGGAAGTGAATACAGGGTGTAACGTTTCTAGAGGTCAATACGAGTACAACTCTCACCTAGGCAAACAAAGCTCTCACCTAGGCAAACAAAAAATTGTATGGCAGGGGGGGGGGCAATCTGAACCGTTTGGGAGTTATAGGGTGATTCATAAATTTCAGTTTTTCATGGTATGCACATTACTCTTTTATTTTTATCTTTTGATCTACCCAACACAGTGACATCAAACAAACGCTAGAAAACTACTATCCCAATGACCTTTCCAAAATTGTTAATGATGTTGATCAAACTCGTACCGCTGCAGGTGCAGTCACTTCCAAAAGCGAAAAAATGGTTTCCAATTACCTAAAATTCCGAATTTTCCCAAAATTTCTCCGAAATTCATGTAATTAGTACACCCCCTTTTTATTGCGCATATTATTACCTTTCCAAACACGTGCAACATGGCAAGATAGACAAAGGATTAGAAAAACCGCATCCTTAGAAATCCCTGACTACCTAATTATTTTATTGCATTTTAGGTTGGAAATTCTTTAAATAAACAAAATTTTTAAGATAAAGGGTCGAAAATATTTGTTTTGGTGAATAGGTAACTAATTTTTATTATTGCTGCAAAAAAGTTATAAAAATGTTAGTGTAATTTTGTTTTATTGCCGATATTAGCAAGTTTAAGCCAGAATTCACACCCTTGTATCCTGGCGTTCAGTTACTCGTACCTGATAGAAATTTTGCTATAAAAAAGGGTTAGTCAGCAAGAATACCTAACATAGTTGAAATAGTAGATATGAAGTATGGTTGTTTTTAAACAGAAATTATTAAAAAATGGTAGAATTTACATTGGAGGAAAACGCTGATATTATTTACATTTATGGTGTAGTAGACGGAATTGCACTGGCTGTACTGGATTTACAAACTCAATTTCCGTTCCCACATTGTAAGCATAATTAACAGAGCTAACTCCGCGCTAGGGTTTTTGAAGCCCTGGTCCAGAGAGTTCTCCAATCCTTATGTTTCCAAGTCTCTCTATATCTCCTTCGTTAGACCTCTCCTTGAATATGCCAGCCAGGTATCGTCACCTACACAAACAACCCACATTAACAGGATTGAATCCGTCCAGCGTGGGTTCATTCGCTTTTCTCTACGTGATATTCCGTGGATAGACAGATTCAACCTTCCACCTTATGAAAACCGTCTGAAACTAATAGACTTACAACCTTTAAGTAAACGTCGTGATGTTTCTAACATTCTCTTCATTCATCAGCTATTAAGTGGTGCCATAGACTGCCCTTCAATCCTGCAATCTTTACGCATCTATACCAATCCCGGCAACTTTAGGTCCACTCCCCTTTTCCGACTCGACCGCCATCGCACAAACTACGGTCAAAGTGAGCCAATTACCAGGATGCTACGAAAAGTCAACGACCTTTCCTCCTTTGACTTCCATCTGAGTAAATCATCCCTTCACAAAGCCTTGTATCTTGATCCCGCCCATCTTTATCGCCTTTCTTAATTCTTCTTCCTTCCAGCTTGTATCTACTATAATTAGAGCTCATATTGTAGCTTTTACTATTAATTTATCTAAGGTTTGGAGGGTTATTCGTCGAGAGAGATTATGTCTTTATCATCATCACCCAGCCCAAGGACTACTGGAAGGAGATTCTGAGAGAAAATTTAGCACTTCGCTTGTGGAAAGCGACATGGAGAATGGGCCGTTTCTGGACCGAATTCTGTGGACGGATAAATCTCAATTGACCAGGGATAGTATCAGGAACTTCCATAGCCTCCATACCTGGTCGAACACTAACCCACACAGGGCAAAGGTGACTTCATTCCAACAGAAATTCAGTGTCAATATTTGGGCTGGTATCATCGCCGACCATTTGGTAGGACCACTCATTTTTCCGCAAGTGCTTAATAGTGAAATTTATGCGGACTTTTTGGACAACACACTGCCAGATATAATAGAGCAGAACCCTCTGGATAAACTTAGAGGAGAATATCTCTCCAACACGATTGAGTACCAGCGCATACGGCTAACATTGTGAAGGTAATACTAAATGAAAAATTTCCTAACAGCCGGATTGGAGGAAGTGCACCGATTGCCTGCGAGATCTCCAGACCTTACCCCATTTTACTTTTTCTTGTGGGAAACAAAGAAGGATGAAGTTTATTCAAGCCAAATTAGCAATAGGGAGGATTTAGTTAGCAGAATTGGGAATGCAGCGACGAAAATACGGAAGAGGCTGGCTGCAATACGCCTTAAGCAGGGACTTAGAAGGAGATTTTTGGCATGGGTATAAAGTGACGGTGGACATTTTTAACAACTTTTGTAACCCATCAAGATTAATTTTTATTATTTTCAAATTCAACAAAAAACATTTTAGAATTAATTTGAGTTTCATTTCTTTAAATTGTTGATTTTTATAATATTCTCCGATAGGATATCTACGTATAAATATCTACATACTTTCTCTACATGGGCATGTTGTACCTTTTTTAAAAGGTAATAAGATGGGCAATCCAATAAAAATAAAAAAGAACCGTACTAATTACATGAATTTCGGAGAAAATTTGGGAAAATGCTGAATTTTAGGTAATCGGAAACCATTTTTTCCAGTTTTGGAAGTGACTGTACCTGCAATGGTAGGAGTTAGATCAACATTGTTGACAATTTTGAAAGTTCATTGGGATAGTAGTTTTTTAGCGTTTGTTGAATGTCGCTATGTTGGGTAGATCAAAAGATAAAAATAAAAGAGTAACTTGCATAGCAATGGAAAACTGAAATTTATGAATCACGCTGTAAATCCCAAAGGGTTGTGATTGCCCCCCCCCCCCGCCATACAATATTTTGTTTGCCAAGGTGAGAGCTATCATTTGTATTCGTATTGATCTCTAGAAACGTTACACCCTGTATAATATAAATGGCGCACTCGGTCCTCCTTTCTATTTCCCTCAAACTCCGAAATAACTTTCTTAATGACCGCTTTTTTTCAAAATTGCGGTAGGAGAGGGTAATATCAATCTTGACTTTGTAATTCGACGGTGGAGACGGCGCGGGTGACATCCTCATATATATATATATATATATATATATATATATATATATATATATATATATATATATATATATAAAGGGTGTTTCAGATCTGACGTGCCAAAATGAGTAGGGTGATATATCTCAACTAGACAATTGTACGGCAGGGGGGGGGCAATCTCAACCGTTTGGGCGTTATAGGGTGATTCATAAATTTCATGGTATGCACATTACTCTTTTATTCTTATCTTTTGATCTACCCAACACAGTGACATCAAACAAACGCTAAAAAACTACTATCCCAATGGACTCTCCAAAATTGTCAACAATGTTGATCTAACTCCTACCATAACAGGTACAGTCTTTCCAAAAGTGAAAAAATGGTTTGCGATTATCTTAAGTTCAGCATTTTCCCAAATTTTCTCCGAAAGTCATGTAAGTAGAATCCCCTTTTTTATTTTTATTGGATTGCGCATCTTATTACCTTTCCAAAAAGGTGCAACATATCTACGTAGAGAAAATATGTAGAAATTTATACTTAGAAATCCTATCGTGGAATATTATAAAAATCAACAAATTAAAGAAATTAAACTTAAATTAATTCTAAAATGCTTTTTATTGAATTTGAAAATAATTTCAATTAATCCTGGATGCATGCCAACAATCTTCTTCCCTGTTTAAGGCGTATTGAAGCCAGCCTCTCCTTTATTTTCGTCGCTGCATTCCTAATTCGGCTAACTAAATCCTCCCTATTGTTAACTGGGCTTGAATAAACTTCATCCTTCGTTATTCCCCATAAGAAAAATTCCGATGAGGTAAGTAGTCTGGAGATCTAGCAGGCCAAGGAATCGGTGCACCTTGTCCAATCCAGCGGTTAGGAAATTTGTCAATTTGTTCACAATGTTAGCCATATGCGCTGGTACTCAATCGTGTTGGTGGAACATTTTTCTAAGATTATCCATAGGGTTCTCTTCTATTAGATCTGGCAGTGTATGGTCCAACAAGTTTGCATAAATTTCACCAATAAGCACTTGCGACAAAATGAATGGTCCTACCAAATGGTTGCCGATGATACCAGCCCAAACATTGGCACTGAATATCTGCTGGAATGAGGTCACCTTTGCCTTGTGTGGGTTAGTGTTCGATCAGGTATGGAGGTTATGGAAGTTCGTTATTTCATTTATTGAATTGGCATTCATCTGTCCACAGTATTCGGTTCAGAAACGCTCTGTCATCAATGTCGCGTTCCAGAAGCCAAGTACTAAATTTCAGTTTTCTCTCAGAATCTCCTTCCAGTAGTCCTTGAGCTGGGTGGTGGTGATATGGACGTAGTCCATCCGATGAATAACCCGCCAAACCTTAGATAACGACACTCCTAATTGCCTTGCGACTCGTTTCGTGCCCGTCTCAGGGTCCTGCCTCACGATGGTAATTATTTGCTGCTCGACGTCGGCAGAAGTGTCCCGAAATTTCGGATCGTGTCTCCACTTGCTTGCATTAAGCTTAAAATAAAAAAATAAAAAAAAAATCCATGTCGTGTGAAGTTACACTTCCTGTTTCTCTTAACCTTTGGAAAGTCCATGTAAATACCCCTCTTTGGGGTGCTGGCCGGTTAGGGTACAGCCGCTCTCTCTTTTCCGTCTACTACACCATAAATGTAAATAATATCCGCGTATTCTTCAAATGTAAATTCTACCATTGTTTTTAATAATTTTTGCTGAAAACGCCCTTACTTATTGATTTGTTTTTCAACTATGATAGGTATTCTTGCTGACTGACCCAGCAAAATTTTCATCAGGTACGAGTAACAGAACGCCAGGATACGAGGGTGTGAATTCTGAACTTTTTTGCAGGAATAATTAAAATTAATTACCTGCTAACCCAAAACAAATATTGGCGATCTTTTAAAATGTTGTTTATTTAAAGAATTTTCTACCTAAAATGCAATAAAATAATTAGGTACTCGGGGAGTTCTAAAGATGCAGTTTTTCTAATCCTGTGTCTCCCTTGCCATGTTGCACCTTTTTAGAAAGGTAATAACATGGGCAATGCAACAAAAATAAAAGAGAGGTGTACTATTTACATGAATTTAGGAGAAAAGTTGGGAAAATTCTGAATTTGAGGTAATCGCAAACCATTTTTTCACTTTTGGAAGTGAGTGTACGTGTAATGGTAGGAGTTAGATCAGTAGTGTTGATATTTTCGGAAAGGCCATTAGGATAGTTGTTATTTAGCGTTTGTTTGACGTGACTGTGTTGGGTAGATCAAGAGATAACAATTAAAGAGTAATGTGCATTCCATGAAAAACTGAAATTTATGAATCACTCTGTAACTCCCAAACGATTGAGATTGCCCCCCCCCTTGCCATACAATTTTTTGTTTTTCTAGTTGAGATCTATCACCCCAGTCATTTTGGCGCGTCAGATCTGAAACACCCTGTATATATATGTATATAATAGTATATATTTATGAAAACGTTAAATTATTTTTACGAGCGAGCTAAATTTATTTGAGAATGACTGAAACGTATTTGCGAATGGGTATGCTGGGTATTTTTCAAGATTTAGCCGGAGAAAGGACACATTTTCCGCGTCGCTTTTAATGGGATCTAATGTAGAAAAATTTAAATGAAATTGATTGAAACCAGCTACATATCTTTCAAATAACTCTCCTCTCATATAAGCGTATAAACATTTGGTATATATAACGTCGCTAATTTGTATCGGATGGATTTAAAAATTTCCAGAATATTCTCGAAACTAACTAACTAGTAGAAACTAAAAAATGTATTTTTGCAAAATTACAACGGAGCATAACCTCTTAAGCGGGCCTTACTATTTAAAAATTTCCGATTTATGTCTTTAAAAGGTCCTAATTGATGCGTTTTACTGGATTTTTTCCTATAAAAGATAAAAGTGAAGTACTAGAAACAATTGCAGTGAATGCGAAAGTAACCAAATCTATGTTTCGCAACCGTTGTTTTAAATTTAATTAGCTAATTAAAAACAGTAGTAGGCTAGTCAAATTCATACGCCAATTATCTGTTATGGTAGTCAAGTAATCGTACAGTACATGACGCAGTATTCTTATATCAGCTAATGTGTGCGAAGATCTATAAAACTACTTATCTAACTCCCAAAAACATTCTTAATATGGCTGACCTTGGACGAATATAATTCCGAATTTCAGCAGGCCAGATACATGTATAGATGGAGTAGTAGGAGTAGCATAACTTCATAGTGCGTGGAACCATTTGGATCATTCTTTTGTGACGTGACAGCGTCTCACTCCGCTGGCCTTCGTATACAAAAGTTTGAGTTCGAAAATTAGCTTGTATAGATATGTGTCTAGCAGATGCAAAAGGGCCCATTTTCATTTTATAAGAAAAAAATTTGTTTGGTATTGAATATTGTTGGATAGAAAATTAAATTTCCTAAACTGATAATATTTTGAGATTACTTTCAAAAGGGTAACTTTTCCATAATAACGCAGAATCAATATGACAAAGGCTCCTCCTGAAACTGATAGCCGCAGCTCATCGGCTGTTTGTGGCGAACTATAATTAATATAAGTAAGCTTAAGTAGGCAAGACAAATATAATGAATGAAAAATTTTGAAACTATATCTACTCAATCAGAACGATAAAGTTACTAGTGATGTATCGGTAAGTAATCCGGGGAGAATATACAGGTGGTGTGTCAAAATAAGTGGGGTGACAGATCTAACACAGCCAAATAAAAAATTTTGTAACAGGTGAGAACGCCAACTCAACCGTGTATGAGTTACTTAAAATTTTCATGTACATCTTTATTTTATTTAGCAGCGGCATCAAACGAACGCTGAAAAACTACCATCCCAGTGTCCCTTCTAAAAATGTTGATCTAACTCCTACTGTTGTAGGTACAGTCACTTGCGAAAATGAAATAATCTTTTACGATTACTAAAAAATAGTTTTTAAAAAAAAAGTTGAACCGACTTCACAAAAAGCGCTAAAAAGCATAAAATAATTTTTAATTTTATATCTATTACGAAATTTTGAAGTCGGTACAAATTAAACAAATAAAACAACTACATAACCACAATTGAAAATTATATATAATACTACCTGAACGTTTCAGCTTAAGAAATCATAAGAAATGACGATTAAATATTTTTGTTGTAGTTGTATTTATGTATTTATTCTACATAAAAATGTCTTCAGTTAAACGTGGCTTTCGTTTTCTAACGAATATTTACTATATTTTCAGTCTGAAATAAGTCGCCGTTTTTAGAAATTTTGGAGTTTTTTTTGTGACACTGCCATTTTATTAACAATTCGTTTTATTAAGACTGGGCACACTAAAATAAAGCTACTACAATATATACAAAAATAAACCCAATTTGTTTTTCCAATAAAAATGTTCACGCGGGACAGTCACCTATCATATCATATTCGGCGTGCAGCGGCTTTCAATGACCTCTATAAAATTAATAGGAACTATTATTTTTCAATAAAAAGATTTCTTAATCTAGCTGAAAGTATGTATTTTTTAAGCACCAATTATTTACATTACCACGATTTTTTTAGTTAGCTAAAAAAATTCCAACAAACATCTTTCGTTTTCAGGCTTTTAAGTGCTGTTCCCCCTTCATAATCTAAAAGCCTAATTTGACAAAGGTGTCAAAGTTTGTATGGGAATTTAGAAATATTTAACCTAATTTCGTAACACGTGGACCGATTTTTTATACAGTACTTTGAAAATTGTTAGAACCACTTTAATGCTTCGGGAAATTTAAATTTTTCAGCCAATTTATATGGTCCTAAACATCTTCACAGTACTGTACATTTTTGTTGTTATGAGTATCTCTCCCTATTGGTACAATGTTAAAAAGGATTTTGGGTCGCAGTGGTCCTAAGTAATAACGTCGGTGAAGTAACGTGTCGGCCTACCAATCCAGAAGTCTCAAGTTCGAATCCCACAGACGGCGACCCATTGTTATTTTTCGCTGACAATGGAATACGCGATTGTTTTAAAAAATAGTCCATGGGGTTGCAGAGAAAATGGTAGTGGTTCGGAATCCACTTTAAATTGTAGGTCCACTTGCAATCGTTGTCTCGAAACGAATGAAGTTGTTCTTCCGGCAATGCCCCATAAGGACTTACAGGAAATAGAGAGAGAGAACTATTGCTATTGCCAAAGTAGGAACTCCATGTTACAGAAAGATCCAAGTTATGGGAAGTTTAAGTTAGGCGAAATTGACTGTATTATATGTACACTAATTTTGTTTTGGATTCGTTGCCAGCTTAATCATGTTAAATAATCCAAATTAATCAAAAGCTACACAACACGGAAATAATTTATATATTGTATTACTCACTTATTCTGAAATTTCCGAAACTTTAAAGCATACAAACTAACTTAAAATTGAATTCACCGTGGGTGTTTTGTGAAACCACCAAAATCTTTTTACTACGTTTCAATTTTTATTAGTTTTTTAACTCTAATGCGCGTATTTCGGCCGATTATGCCATCTTCAGAGAGTTTACAATTACAAACTTGCAATTTGACGAATAAAACTATAGTATACGAGTATTTAATGCGAACGAACTCGCGTGTAGCAGCTAGCATATAAAAAATATTTTGCCTTTTGCCAATCACATAGCCCAAAGAAATTACTTCGGGAATTCGTATCAAAATAGACTTTAAATCATTTAAAATCTCTGAAAACATTTTGGGCGATTTCACTTAATCAAAACTGCAGAAGCAAAGCCTACTCTACATACAAGCCCGGAAAACATGACAGTTCGGCCATTTAACCACCAACCGTGTCGTCATTATTTTGTTAAATTTGTACCACAGATTACCCAATCCTTGCACACGTGTAAAACTGTCATTGATGCATTCTAACTTCAATACTTCAACAAAACGAAGAGAAGAGAGAGTATTCCCATTAAAATGGGAGCTGAACGCATAACAAAAATTCTTTAACAAAAAAAAACTTAGTCAAACGACGTTTTTTCTAAAACGACATTTATCAAAAAAGCGAAAAGCAAAAGAATAATTTCGCAAAATAATCAAAACTAGTTTTTCACAAAAGGCCATTTCGCAACTCTTTCACAAAAGTTTAGAAAAAGTAGAAATACTATTTTATTTCAAAAAACTATTTGAAGATTTAGATGCAGATGGTAAAAAAGTTACAGATTGGTTCAAAGCAATTTATGTTTGTAGAAGGAATAGTAGACCACCTATGTATATTATTTATTTGGTTTTGAAGTTAATGAATAAAATATTCCACGAACCTAAAATTATACTGAATTATGGCACCATAGGAATAATAATTGGCGCTGATCGTGTAGGTGTATATAGATTACTGGAAGAACTTCGGAAGGAAGTTTTTTTGTTGCAGCTGAAATTGCAAAGTTTCAGAATGGGAGACCACTAACTGTAAAAAGACAAAAACTTTACCTAAGAGACAGAAGAAATTCAAAGAATATTATCAAAAAAATAGTTTTTAAAAAAAAAGTTGAACCGACTTCACAAAAAACGCTAAAAAGCATAAAATAATTTGTAATTTTATATCTATTACGACATTTTGAAGTCGGTGCAAATCAAACAAACCAAACATATACAACAAAAATATTTAATCGTCATTTCTTATGATCCCGCAAGCTGAAACGTTCAGGTAGTATTATGTATTAATTTCAATTGTGGTTATGTAGTTGTTTTATTTGTTTAATTTGCACCGACTTCAAAATGTCGTAATAGATATAAAATTAAAAATTATTTTATGCTTTTTAGCGTTTTTTGTGAAGTCGGTTCAACTTTTTTTTTAAAAACTATTTTATTTTACACTTTTTAGTGTCTTCTACTCTTTACAACGAAGAAAGAACCATCCAAATTGGTCCACACGTTAGACGTTTGTTTTAACCCCCTACCCCACCCCCATTCCACTAAACTTTTTTTCTCATGGTATCCACCAAGGAACATACTCTACCGAACAGAAAAGGAATCATAGAAATCGGTTCACGCGTTACGAAGTTACTACCAATCCCCCTCCCCCCCCCCCCACCACCATAGGACCAAATTATCCTCCTATTAGCAATGGGTGATCACACTCTATACAACAGCAAAAGAAGCATCCAAATCGATTCAGGCGTTGCAAAGTTAGGTTCCACCCCCCTTCTCCCACCCCCACCCCAGCAACATATTTTTTCTCGTAGTATCAACCAAGGATCATACTCTACCCAATAGAAAAAGAATTATCCAAATCGATCCACGCGTTACGAAGTTAGACTACCCCTCCCCCCACCCACATCTTTCTCCATAGGACCAAATTATTCTCCTATTAGCAATGGGGGATCATACTCTTTACAACAGAAAAGGAACCATCGAAATCGGACCACGCGTTACAAAGTTAGGTTCCACCCCCCCCCCCCCCCCCCCCCCACAAAGAGGTTGGTCATAACCTTAATATCAGAGGAAGACGTATTCTCGCGCTTTAGGGTGGAGGTTTAACCATTGGATTTCTTCTTGGAATTGATAAAGTAATAAAAACGTTTGGGGTCGGATATGAGGCTAATTTCCATGCGTTGGAGGTGCTCATAGTAGAGGGTATAACAACGTTCAGAAAAATAGGTATAAGCAGATAGGTAGGAAGAATAGTCATGTAAAGTGGCTCCTAGGGTTTAAATTATCAAGCCTTGGTTTTAATCCGAATGTAATTGTTTAATAAAACGCAAAAGCCTTTAGAATATTTATACAATTGTATAGAAAATAAGCACAATTTACTCTACTTATCCAGCCATTTCGAAAGAGTTCAAGTCCAAGGTTGAATGAAATATACTTCACTAATAATATAAATTAGTAACCTATAGAAATAAATAAACTAAAGGAATAATAATATAAAAAATTTTTTTTATGTAATTATGGCACTTTATTTTGGCACAAACGTTATAAATGTAAATTGTAAAAATTCTATAAAAAGAGACAGAAAAGAAACTACTTAACCTATAAAATGTACTATATACTAAAAGAAACAAAAAATGGTTAAGTAACTATAAACGAAAAGAACAATAGAATGAATACGAACAATAAATAGAAAGAACAAACAAATGAATAAGAACATTAAAAGAACAGGAACAAGAAACTAACTTAGAAGAACAATAGACTAATCAGCAAAAAACGGCGTAGTATCAAAATGAATGAAAAAGTATAAAAAAATCAACACACAATTTTAAAAGCCACCAGGCAAGCGGCAGCTCCAGGAAGAGTTAAGTGAAATTTAGAACACTGAACACTGAGTTTTCCCGGGGATGGACGCAGCACCGGGCGAAGTCACTGCATCAAGAACTACTTCTTGCTTGCAAGCTGAAACGCTCTCCGCAGAAACGTTCGCCACTTTTCTACTTCGCCGGAACACTCAGCATCAAGTGATCCAGACGAACGTACGAGAAATTTTGACCGCGATAGCGTCCCGCGGGACCAGTCTGCAGAGTTGTGGACATCTGTAAACTGATCCCATCATCCTCTCAGTTCTTCTCTCCCAACGGGAGAATCACCTTTCCCGCAGCGCTTGCAGCAAATCCAAAGCGGAGAGAAGCTCCGTGGACAAGATGCTACAAGGCTGCGGCCTATTGAATGAAATTGAGTGAAAAGTGAGACTACCATTCTGCACCGACGCTAGCGGTTGCCACGTACAGTTAACTGCGTCGGCGTTCGGTGCCAGGAACTCGAGATGGAGTCGTTTACTCAGGCTAACAACGAAGTGTCTCTTAAGTGCACGTGTATGTAACTGTGTGTCAGTGGCCTGTTTCCCAGGCTCGATCCGCATGTAATACAAATGAACTGTTGATTTAGCTAGGGCAAGAACAAAGCTAATTAAACAATTCACCTGGTTACATGTCCTTGGCCCCAGTAAAAACGATGTTCTAGTTATGCCGAAACGCGGGCAGATTATCTGGCACAAGTGACGGACCAGTATCACCAAATCACATAAGGCCGGGCATGTGAAATATCGGTGGAATAGAGTTCCTTCATCCCCACAAACCGTGCAGACTCTTTGAACGTTCTAGTCTATGTGCGACAGCTGATTTGGATGCACGAGGCTATGATGTAGCAGTTTGAATCCTACATCAGAGTCTCTGTAATTGGACGGATAACTGTAGACCACTCTGCTAGTCATGTCTCCGATTACTCCCAATCCTACCCCAAGATGTGCGCTCCATCTATTAACACCCACGTCTTCTGCAGGTAACGCATTTGCAAATAGATCGCGCAGCCAACGTGTTGAAAGTGTACTGAATGGCGTGTGCGGCGGTTGATTCACCACGAAAGCTTTCACCACCTCTGTGCCAGGCGACCTGGTACTGAGTTGGCTGAAACGCTCTCGTTCTGTATCAACCAATTCGTTTAATTGTGTTGTGTTTGGGTGTATCAGTATGTTCCCAGAAGCATCAATGATATCTCCGAGAACTGTAAGCTGTCCTGTGTCGGCTGTTACACCTCGAGCATTACTGAACACCGAATCTACTAATTCAGGATTTAACCTGATCGGTATAGCTGAAAAATCCCCGTACCCAATTTCATCCCATTGCAAATGGAATGCCGGTCTTATTCTACCCCAGGTCGTGATCGTAGAGATCATTTCCTGAGACCAGTCGTGCGGATAGGGTGGTCGGACTGAAAACAGATAATAATGCTTTCCTACACCGGCACCCCCCAAGGAACTAACCCACTGAGAAATCAAGCTGTCTTCACACCGAAACACTCGTTGGAATGATCTGATCTGAAGGCAACGAGTTTTAACGACCATGTCCGTAAGACCCAATCCACCCTCCGCTACTGGTCGACAGAGCGTGCTGTCAGCGACCCATCTTCTTCCCCCCCAAAATGCGTCAATGATTTTTGCCTGCAAAAGTTTAACGAAGCCTTCCTCGAAGCACTCCGACTTAAGCAGCTGAACGATGGACGAGGTAATCAGGTAATTGACAACGACTGCACGTCCTTTCAGCGAAAAGGGGAACAATGTAGTCCGCCACGAATATACTGCTCCGGAAAGTTTCTCCAGAGCCATGCGGCGATTACGTGTTTTACCATCGAGCCCGATATACACACCTAAATACTTCAAGCAAGTATTGGTCCATTGTATGCCGAGGGGAGAATCTGAACGATTCCGCCACCTCCCACACCATAGGCCTTGGCTTTTGCTTAGGTTAACCCTAGCGCCCGCTAATCGCTCATATTGTTCGAAAACCCTACGAGCGACTGGAAATGCATCTTCTTTCGTAACGAAAATAGACAGGTCTTCAGCATACGCTAGAATGTGGCCTTATAGTAGTGTATGGTAGGTGAACTGAATATTGTCTGAACGATTGACGAAGATTTACTAGCAGCGGCTCCAGTGAAAAGTCATAAAGCATTCCTGACAGCGGCCATTTCTGCCTGATACCCCGACGAAACGGAATAGAAGACAATATATGCTCATTATGCTTTATGAGAATCACTGAATCTATATACAGACCACTGATAATCTCAATCCATCTGGACGGAAGCCAAAATTTATCGAGCACTCTCAGTAGTTACTCATGCGAGACGCTATCAAACGCCTTTTCTTGATCTAACGAGATCATGGTCATCTGCGAACCAGTCTTTTCGTGGTAGGCGAAAATATGTTTTGCTACGGCGATGTTGTCGTAAATAGTACGACCTGGAATGCAGTAGGACTGTTCCGGGTGTATAACCGATGCTATCACTGAGCTGAGTATAGTTCCGAGTGCTTTGCAAACTATCTTGTAGTCGACATTGCACAACGTAACTGGCCTCCAGTTTCCCAGCCTCTGAAGATCTCCCTTCTTGGGTATTAGACGCATAACGGATCTCCGCCAACTTGAGGGAAATTCGGTATGTCCAACCACTGCAGAACTGAAGACCTCCAATAGGTCTGGAATCAAAAGATTCCTGAAGCGTAGAAACAATTCTGGAGTTAGACCGTCATAACCAGGAGAGGTATGACGGCGAAGATCCTTCGTTGCGGTGAGCATATCGTCGAGGGTTAATGCTTTGTCCAGGAATTCTCTACTTTCATTGGAGAAAGCAGGAACGTACTGGAAGAATTCATCAGTGGACGTAGATGTTGGCAACGTCGGTGCAGCATATACATAGCTGTGTGTAATAGTTTCGGATATAATCCGCAAGCTCGTCTCCGTGTAGGAGTTGCCCAGATTCGGCAAGAATCGAATCTACTTCACAAGAAGCCGTGTTGTCTGGAAGAAGTACTCGGTCGGAGACTCGCCCTCTCGCAACCAGCGCGACTGATTTCAGAGTACAAAATCCAAACTATGTTTGTAGTTTTGTACTCTCAGCCGTTCTTTTAATCTCTCGTATTGCGAGAGCAATTCTGGTTGCGCGGGCAGAAGCGTACCAATCCGGGTGACTTCGGACGTCAAACTCGATGCTATATACCTGCTTCGATTAAATCTCGTCTCAATAAATAAGCGAATCTGAAACTTTCCAACATCCCACCAATGACTAAGGTTCGCTTAGTCATTTTTCCTTCCTCGCCATTGATGCCAAAACTGTATGAATTCTTCAATGAACTGCTCTGAATTCAACAAGTTATTGTTGAAAATCCAGTAAGGAACCAAAGTGCTAGTCGCCACAACAAGAAGGTGATCTCTTAATGAACACACTTCATGAGTGACACTAACGAAAAAGTTAAGAAGGCTAGACGAGACGTAAAGTCTGTCTATCCTCGAACCCGAAAGCTACCCCGGACATTTCGGGAAACCCTTGTGTATGACGTCGTCGTTGGATTAAGCCACCGGTAGACATCGACAAGATTGAGCTGTCTGACTAGGTTCCGCAGTCGTCCCGCGTTCACTGAGTTGAATTCAACTCTGGAATGGCGGTCGAGTGCAGAATCCAGTGTGCAGTTGAAGTCACTCCCAGGGATATCTTCACCACCGAAGTTCGCAAGATGCGACAGGACAGAGTCCATTACCTGTCTTGATATATCCTGGTCATGCGGTAGGTACACGTTTACTATCCTTAATGTTTTGTCTCGCAAGACGAATTCTAAGGAAGACGCGAAACCTGAGCAGATATATGTGTATACAGGAGGCGGTAGTGTAAAACTGATTGACACAGCAATTGCCACACCCGATCCTCTACGAGGAGCTGGTGTGGCAAAAACTGTGTAACTTTTGTGTAAAATAGTGTTTCGTTCGAGTTGTGTAAATGTGTCGAGTATGAAATTTGTCTCCTGTAAGAGTGCGATGTAGTATTCCAATGTTTTATGTCTTCAAAAATTGCGTGTAGACGTGTAGGTGCACTTAAGCCCCCAGTATTCAGAGAGACTATCCTACACATTTAAGGGAAAGCCGAACTGGGATTATGAATGAACGACTCTATTGCAGAAGCGCAATGTTCAGGCGCTGCTCTTCGAGGGCGTCCACTACTTTAATGTAGAGGCGCTCGAGCCTCGACACCTCATTATACCGAGCCCGTTTCTTTGACTCCTGCTTCAGAAGCAATTACTGGGGCAGGATCCTGGCTGGATCTCCAAGCTCAGGATTCTGTTCCCGCTCTTCTTATAATGCAGGCTGTTGAGGATCGTGCGAAGCTTCGCCCTCGGCACCTCAACTAAATCGGGGTCCACTTCAAAGCGGCTACCAACCGACACAGTACTCCCGATGCCACCGACGACGCACTCGGAGCGACAGGTTTTGTCTCCTCCGCCGAGACCCCCCCCCCCCCCTCTTGCTTAGCACCTTCTTTGGCGGAGGTGCAGGCATATCCTCCTGGCCAGGTTTACGCTTTCCACGCCTCTTCCTCTTCTTCTTCTCCTGACCTGATTTTGTGGGCTCCTCATCCGAGCTCACTGCTTCTACCCGTGTTGGGGTGGCACCGTTTACAGCCAGGACCGGAGTTGTCCTCGGACACTTTTTCTGCAGTTTGCTCCAAGAGAGCTGGTGCAGCACTGAAGGCACAACTGCAGGTGAAGGAGCACGCTCCACAGCGTCTTCAGCCACTTTCCTTTCCCTCTTGGGACACTCTGCAGCAAAATGCCCTACCTGATGGCAGGCGAAACATCTTGCCTCGGTGCTCACCTCAATCCAATTTCTGGACCCGAAAATGCTACAGAAGAAGCCCTCTGGAAGCACACATCCCTGGTTTAGAGAGACGTATGCTTCCCGGCTAGAACTGAGGATGCCCTTTCTTTTTTCTTGATTTGGGAGGCTTTTTACTCCCCCCTGTATCACTACTGCTACTACTGCCACTCATTTTGAAGGCAGTAGCAAGGATATTTTAATTTTATCACTTAGATGGCTACTTTTAATTACAAATTTTGGCTGGTTGTCAAGGAAATCACAAATAACAAATAATTTTGTAGAAATGTCAAGATTATTCATATTTTCCATATTTTCGATTTTAATAATTTAACGTATAATTCTTCCAAATTTAACAACTTTTTAACAGTTTTGTTCACTAATTGCACACCGGTACACTTCTGACACTTTTTTTCCTCTTTAATTCCGTTTTTTTCGCAGTTTTTCACTCGTATTAAGATTGACACGTCCGTCCACTCTGACACTATCAATTATAATAATAATAAATAAATAAACTAAATGAATAATAATGAATTAAATATGTGCAAAAGGTCCTGCTTAGTGCCATAATAGAGAAAATAAAACATGTTCATATTTGTAAAAAGAATACATAAAAAAAATCGAACTCATCGAACTGACTTTTGCACACCAATTCCTACATGCCAGCCCACTAACGAAACTTAGCCGGAAGATGATGAAAATTCTTTTGCGCATACTCGAGGCTGTGAATAGGGTATTCGAAAACGAGGATTGATTTCCTCGCTCTCTTGATTTTGAGTGGTCGACCAAATAACATATGCAATTTGTTGAAAACAACGCGCTTCGGTCTTAATTCTTTTATTGACTAGATGAGACTGGCTTATTATAAAATGATGGCCCTATCATGAGCAGTAAATTTGACTAACAACAAGAGTTATGTACATGAAAACTTACACAAATAAAATGAATAGTATCAATATACTTAGTGTCAATACAATACAAATATGTACAACGATATCGTACAATATTATACATACACTACAATTCGGTCATCCTGAGTTGTAATCGACCCGATTACCTAACCTTAAATTCGGTACATTAATACAAATTCTGTCAGTTCGAAACCAAACTACTTAATCATTCTCTAATGAAAATATATAACGCTTAACACAAAGCAAATAAATGGATATATATCCTGATCGTACTATACGTACTAAAATTTCGCTTACTTCAATCTAAATAATAAGAATAGAAACAATTACGTATACAGATTATATCACTTCAAATATAGTATACGAAATCGAAAATTTTGAATTTTAACTACTTGCAGTTATACCTTAAAACTTCAAAATGATGTTTCCTTTTCAGTTAAAACAAACTAAATTTTCCTAAAAATTTTCATTTCCACACGAATAACTTCTTGTTTATACCTGGCAACGTGACTTTGTTCTTTGACATATGTATGCATGTGGTGGCTTATGACGTTTATCAAAATGTTCTTTGTTATATTCCTGACTATGCCTTATGTTTCTCTCAGCCTGCCCTCTCACCTCCACCAAATCCAACCCCTTGTCAACATTCAAATAACCCCGCAAATATTCCGCCACTCGATCACAAAGCTGTCCCTTCCGATTAACACCGAACAAAAGTGTACTCGGAGTAAATTTTGTACTACGGTTAAGCGTATTATTTATAGCATATTCGACTCGTATTAAATGTTTGTCCCAATTACCAGTGCTGTCAGCCTCACATTCTTTGGCCAACATCGCAATTAGCGATCGATTTATTCGCTCAATCTGGCCGTTTGATTGGGGAGTCATAGTAGTAATCTTTACGTGTTTAATATTATTGCTTCCTAGGAACTCGGTAAATTCCTGAGACGTAAAACACGTTCCTCGGTCTGACAAAATTCTATTCGGTCGACTATAATATTCGAAGTAAGTTTCCAAACACTTAATTGCCTCTTTACTACTCGTGTTAGTTACCGGAAACAATTTTACGAATTTAGTAAACCCGTCTATTATCAAAAATATGTGTCGCTTTTTGGTACGTGTGCAGGACAGTGGGCCAAAATGATCATTGTGTAGTGTGTCGAATGGCAGCTTTCCCTTCGGAATATAATGAAGTACTCCCTCTTCTTTTCCGGTATTTGGGGAGAAGAATATACATTTCAAACAAGTCTTAATGTACTTTTGTATTTTTGATTTCATAACTGGGAACCAGTACATTTTGCTCAATAGTTCATAGCACTTGCCAATTCCCACGTGGCACATTGATTCATGATGGATGCAAATAACTTTGTCTTCCATATTTTCTGGGACGTTGAACCGAATATCATCTTTAACCTTCCGATATATTTACCCATCTATTATCTCATATAAAGGACTTTCGCGTTTTTCCAATTCAGATGCTATAGCCATTATTTTAGGGTCTCGTCTCTGAGCGGCTGCTAGAATATACTCAAACGATTCGTCTCGGACATTCAGAACATTAAGCGATCTACTCAGCGCATCAGCATGAAACATTCTGTTCCCATTTCGATGTTCAACCGTATAATCATAAGATTGCAATTCCAAGGCCCAACGTGATATACGCGGATTAATAAATTTCTTACTCAATGTATGCGGAAGTGATTGACAGTAAGTAACAATCTTAAATTTTATACCCGTTACATAAATCCTAAATCGCCGTAGTGCGTAAATCATAGACAAGGTTTCCAGTTCAAAACTATGATACCTACTATCGGCCTCGGTAACTCTTTTAGAAAAGTATGCAACCGGATGAAAATTCCCATCGATATGCTTCTACATTAAAATTGCCCCGTAACCTAAAACTCTAGGATCACAAAGCAATTCCGTTTCTTTATGCGGACTAAAAATTGCAAGTACAGGTGAGTTTAACAAGTTCATCTTCAAAGTCTCAAATGATTTCAACTCTTCCCTACTGAAACTACATAAACTGTTTATCATTTTTCAATAAATCATACAAAGGTCGCGCTAATATTGCGAAATTCTTTATAAATTTTCTAAAATATGAGCAAAGACCCAGAAAGCTTTGCACTCCTTTGGTACACGTAGGAATTGGGAAATCTTTAATCGCCTTTAAATTTTCCTCATTTGGCTGAATACTCGCTCACTTTATAGCCTAAACAAATTACCTCGCTTTGTAGAAATGAGCATTTATCAAATCGTAGTAGAAGACAGTTTGCAGTTACAATCTTTATGACTTCCTTTAGTATGTCGATATGCTCTTTGATTGATTTTATGTGAGGCAATCAAAGGTCTAAAAATCTTTTTCATATACTTTTCAAAAATCGCGGGAGCGTTCTTTAAACCAAATGGCATTCGTAAATATTCGAATTGACCAAGAGGAGTAACGAAAGATGTGTACTTAACTGAATGTTCTGCAACCTTAATATGGTGAAACCCATTGTTCAAATCCAAAACTGAAAAATATTTTTTGTCTTTAAGCCTGTCTAAATGATCTTCAATTATCGGTAAGGGAAAATTGTCTCTCACCATAACCCTATTCAATATATATTTTGAAATGGAAATAAAGTTAACAGACGAGAAACCTTTTCATTGCACTCCGCGTAGACTGCCGTTCGCGCATAAAGTTGAATTACAAAAAATATTAGAAGATCTTATGAAACGTAACATAATTCGTGAAAGTGACTCTCCGTATGCGTCCCCGATAGTATTAGGAAATAAAAAGAATAAAGAATTACGTCTGTGCGTTGACTACAGAACGCACAGACGTAATTCTTTATTCTTTTTATTTCCTAATACTATCGGGGACGCATACGGAGAGTCACTTTCACGAATTATGTTACGTTTCATAAGATCTTCTAAAATTTTTTGTAATTCAACTTTATGCGCGAACGGCAGTCTACGCGGAGTGCAATGAAAAGGTTTCTCGTCTGTTAACTTTATTTCCATTTCAAAATATATTTTGGGTTCGGCAGTAGTTGCGAGAAAACAAGCTGGTTTCAAAATCTTTTGGATATATCTGCGAACACTATATGATAACGTTTCGTTTATCTTGAAATTTGTTTCAAAATATGGCTCATCATAATCAATATTCAAAAAATTTTCTTTGTCAAATAAATCAATTAGCGTACCTGCTTCTGCCGGACCAATCTTGCATTATTTAATTCATTTGATTTAGGATTTGTCAAAATATCTCCTCAATTTCCATTATTCACATTTTTTAGTTTTTTTCTTCCATTTACTATTCTTTCCTTTAGTTCTAAATTACATTTTTCGATGAAATTCCTAGCTAAAATTATGGGATATTTCATTGTAAAATTTTTTACAACAAATAACTTTAACAAAACAATAGAAGAATTAAAATAAATAGTTACATTAGTCATACCTATAATCTCTAATAAGCTATCATTTATACCACAGAAATTATACTCAGCTGATCCTACAGTAGTGATGACAAATGTTGGCAAATACTGCTGTTGAACAAAACTTATGGGACTCCCTGAATCCACCAGTGTCGGCAATTCACAGGCAAAATTCGTCTGAGGACCGCTACTAAATTCTGTAAGAACATATTTAATAAATTCTAATAAATTCAAAGTTGTTTACACCTATGCACTTGTTTTCCACTGGAAATTGATTTTGATTCCCTGTACATTGATTATCTAGTCCAGATACTGACATCACAGATGGTCGTTCACTGCAATCACTGATTCTATGTCCAACTTTACCGCATCGGAAACTGGAACCTTTTTCTCTTCGTGGTTGAGGGTATTTCTGACTAAGGTGCCCAAAGTTGGTGCAGTTAGAGCACTTTACTTTGAGAGCCGCTACTACTGGTTTGGTTTTGACGTCATAATGGTTCCTTTGGCTTTGTATATTATAACTGTTATTTTTCGTCTGCACTGAAATTTTCTTTAGCTCTTCGATATTATTTGCTCCGTACAGAATCGTTTTATTTACAGCTGTATCATTTTTACCGTTTATTATATAATGGACTACGTCAGCTTCACCCACATCTGTTAACGATTGCATTTCAAACATGTATTGCTGATAGGTCTCCTCTGGTTTTTTCTCTCGTTTGCGCAGCTCATCGTGTACTTCAGCGCTGCTAACCTTTCTACTGAACTCTTTATTGAGTGCCGTTTTTAGCTTCTGCCATGACTTAAATGAACCTGTCCGCAAAAACAGCTTAGCCGTACCTGTTAACAACCGACGAGCATACAAGAAACACGTCATCTGATCCCAGTTTAGGATTCCAGCGGATTCATCGATTTGCTGAAGCCATTTCTGGATGTTATAGCCATCCTCACCACTAAAAGTAGGCAGCGATTCCTCTATGTCTCGAAAATTTAGGCATGACCTTGTAGTTGTAGTAGTTATAGGAGTTGTAGCAGCTGTAGGAGTCGCAGGAGACTCATCTAGATCGGTTAACTCTGCTAACCTGCGTTTTAACTCTATAATTTCCTGCTTTTTCTTTATTCTTTCTCGTAAATTTTCCAATTCCGAGTTCAGGTCTTCGTCTTCATTTGCTGTACGTTTAGGCGCACCGAATTGATCTTCTGGCAACATAAGATTTGGTGGAAAATATTCGTTGATTTGTTCGTTACTCAAGGGTTTTACTGCTTCCTCCAATCTAAGTTTTAAGGTGGCTTTATTACCTGCTGATCGCGTATGACCAAATCTTATTCAAAATACGTATATTTTTTTTTACCACCCACTTATTTTTTCACCAAAATTCGTTTTTGTTTAATTTCTGACCAGTTTATGACATTATTTTTAACGAGATTCACGCAAATTCCATTCCACTTCTGAAATATTATAGCAATTTCTTTAAAACAACGCGCTTCGGTCTTAATTCTTTTATTGACTAGATGAGACTGGCTTATTTTAAAATGATGGCATCATCATGAGCAGTAAATTTGACTAACAGTAAGAGTTATGTACATGAAAATTTACACAAATAAAATGAATAGTATCAATATTCTTAGTGTCAATACAATACAAATATGTACAACGATATCGTTCAATATTATACATACACTACAAACACAAGCTTAAAAGTAAATTTCGTATAAGCTAAAGCATTTAAAAAAAGTAAATAGAGTAAAAGATAAAGTATTTTAAGAAAAGCATCATTATTAAAACAAAATATAAACAGTAAAATCAACACGCAAAAGTTCAATCTGAGTAGAAACACGCACAAGAAATTTAGAAATTACATATTGAGAACAAGGACCGAAACATCATCAGCGTTTTCGCATGTGGCCACGTCTACAGGGAAGTAAAAATATAATTCATCAACTAACATAACATAAACGCAATAACACTGAAATTCTATAATAAAATAAAATAAAACTTCATAAATAAAATTACTAACCCATAGCTAATTTAACGATGGTAGCAGGCCGGCCGAATTAGATTAACCTTAAATAAAATATTTTGTGAGCTTGAACTATTTCTAAAAATGCATAGAATCAATTTAAACTAATTATTTTCATTTCAAATTTTAAAGAAAAAACATATACCTATTTATATTTAATATTTTTAATGCAAGCCATACCACCTCTAGACTCGGGTACGGCTTACAGTCAGACTCAGTCTGGGTTAGAAGAAAAGTTTGCCAACGTTTATTTCTCCTGTTGCGGAGAGAGCGTAATTCTTTTTCGTACCATACGGGGGATGAGGAGCAGTTTTACGAGGAAGAAGAGGGATAGATTTTGTAAGACGGAGTTGGATCAATTCGTTGAGCCGAACGACCACCATGCCAACTTTATATAACTTTATAACGCGTGGACCGATTTGGATGGTTCTTTTGCTGTTGTATAGAGTGTGATCTTCCATTGCTAATAGGAGCATAATTTGGTCCTATGTGGGAGGTGGGGAGGGGCAGAGGTAGGAACTTCGTAACGCCGTGGACCGATTTCGATGATTCCTTTTCTGTTCGGTACCATGAGAAAGAAAATTTTGTGGAGTTGGGGTGGGGTAGGGGGTTAAACCTAACTTTTTAACGCGTGGACCGATTTGGATGGTTCTTTCTTCGTTGTATAGAGTAAAAGACACTTAAAAGTGAAAAATAAAATAGTTTTTTAAAAAAAAGTTGAACCAACTTCGCAAAAAACGCTAAAAAGTATAAAATAATTTTTAATTTTATATCTATTACGACATTTCGAAGTCGGTGCAAATTAAACAAACTATTTTATTTTATACTTATAGTCGTCTTCGCGCATGCGGGAAGAAACATCATTTGTTTTCGTGTCGACTCTAAACTTTTTTTCCGTATTGAACGTATAAAACTTAACATTTACAGAATAATTTAATCTTATTTTCGGTATTAGTATTTTGTAAGAATAACTTATTGTTATAAATTATACACATTAATGCGGTGTATACGGTGCATTTGTTTGTGCAACTTTATATATGCTCGTACTATTCAATACAATTTCGCAATCCATTAGGAGTCAAGGGAATTTAAACTTTGATGAAAAAGTTGTAGTAAAGCTCGCTTAGGATTCAGTTAGTGAAATTAAGTGTATTACTCGCAGTAAATGAAAATTTCTTTCCTCAGAAGTTTTAGAACATCACGTTAATAAAGCTTAGATAATAATTCGAACATTCGCTCTAAAGATTTTCTGTCGTTTACAAATTTAATTTTCGGCTTAACAGTAGGTTTGTAGCTCGTTCTTTCACATAATGTATGATACAATGTTCCATAGAGTACATGTACGAGTGCACTTACTAGGAGATGTTTGATTTGTGGAGATAGTACTTTAATAGTTCTTTTCAAACTGCCTCTTCTAAATCAATTGAAATCTTTTTGTTAGTCTTTTTATATGAGTCATAAAATTTATTAGGCAACACTATAACTGCACTGTACTTGGATGCAGTGCAATGATAGGGGTAGGGTAGTCCAACAAGCTGAAACAATTCAATCCGCATGAAATACGCAACACGGCTGGACTAGTTGTAATCTGAATTATGGTAACTGTGATAACTCAAAAGCAGATGAAGTTTCAGTGGCAACAAAACAGGATATACACATAAAATTACACAATTGAAGAAGTTTAGGAATGAGTTCTCCAAACACGTTGCTGGAGGAGATTACATCTAGAAAAGCAGGCGGAGTTCTGATAGTACCATACACATATCTGAATTCTGAAGCTGAAGTTGTCGTTTGTTCAATTTACACTCCTGGATACAACTTGTCCGTCTATTCTGACAATTTTATGGACTGCAACCAGTGAATATTGACAACTGAATATATGCTGTAGGGATAATGTGTACCAAGAATATCATAGTATCTGTTCTGGGGTGTTTGCGAAGATTAATGTTCTCAAATGTGCTTGAAAAAATATGTACTCTTCCATCTCGGGGATTATGCGCTTCTTATTTGCATGGCTTTTATGCGGCAACATCTATTTAATATGAAGTGATAATTGTAATGTAAAGCTTTTAGATTTCAATTTGGATTCTACGCAAGAAGTGATTTACAGCATTCCGTTCGATTTGTATCGGAACTAAAACAATAACAAATTTAGTACGTATTAGATTTTACGATTATGGGTATGGTAAAAGATTCGTGATCATTCAAAAGACAAACATCTTCTGCTGATTTTTCCATCGGTATTCTCTTCTATTTTGATGAAATATTTCACGCAAACCCTTAAACTTTAATTTTTGAAAATAATGGTAACTCTTTCTTTGATTTCTGTAACCTCTTGGGGCACAGGGCGTCTACTACAGCGATTCAACAACGCCTTTAGTTGTGGCCACGATTTGTTGAACTGGGTACCTTCATTCCTCACGGATCTTCTCCATATGTTTCGCGATCGTCCAATTCGGCGTCTTCCTTGAGTCCGTGTGTGGCCTATCCATTGCCACTTTTGTTTGCGAATACTGGTATCTATCCCGTCTTTTCATGTAAGTCTGTGTAGGTCTTCGTTGGTAATGACCTCCGGGAAAAGGTATACGTATACGTATAAGTATACGTCGGAGACACCGGTTGACAATGGCTTGTAGCTTAGATGTTCTTTGACAAGTCACCTACCAGGTTGAACAGCCGTAAAACAGAACAGGTTTTACGTTCGACTCGAACATCCGGAGTTTAGGGCGTCCGGAGATGTTATTGCGCCTGATCTCAACAAGAATATTAATTGCAACTCGAGCCTGTACATCAGCTTAACTGTAACTATGCTTCAGAAATAGTAAAATTTATCCGCTTGCTCTATTTGCTGCTCTTCAAGGTAAATTTTATTTTGTCTCCTGGAGTCCAAGTTAATAAGTTTTGTTTTTGATAGGAGACATTTTCCGGCGGCACAGTCTGGAGCGTGAGGTGGATAGAAAGTTTCTATTAATACCTCACGATGAGTGGTCGCTTATGACGCTGTACAATACGTCATTAAGGACGGTCAGGAAAAGCAGAGGTGACAATAGGCATCCTTGTCTCACTTGGAATGGCTCCGAAAAGTTTTCCTTATGTAGGACCTGACAATGAACTTCTGAGTAGGACTCTGTAGGAGTTCTGTGGTTGATGTTGGCTGCAATCGGCGGGTGTTCTGGCTCGTGTGAAGAGGTATTCGACGGTCCAAAGGCGTTGTTTAGGTCTACAACAAAACATTATCTTCACTTTTGCAGTTGATTGATCTAGGTAAAAGAAGGGATCCATTAGTATCCTTTACAGGATTTTCAGTTGTCAAAGTCTTTCCTACCAGTTTTGCAATTTTGTATAGATCTCAACTGTCTTCTGTCTTTTCTGCTATCGAATTGATGTAGTTGCGTTTGTCACGTCTTCTTTGGACGCCTTTCTGTATAGATCGGAATGCATTTCTGATATATTGTAACTGTAATATCGGTTGTAGAATTGATGCCGTTTTTAATCTGCTTCCGTTAATATATTTTGGATCATGTGCTTCACTAATCCATGGTCGTCTTCCGCTCTCTAATTATTCGACATGTTCTGTATTATAACTTAGCTGTTATAAGATGGTATTCTCTGCCAATATCAGCACAGCGCTTAGGCCTTACGTCGAGACGACACTTTCTTAAACTTTTCGACACATCACTATGGTCAATGTGAGACTCAGTTCTGTCGTCTGGGAAAACTCAGGATTTTAATCGACAACAGAAAAAAAAACTCCTCGTTTGTGTTCCTGTTTCCGAGTCCAAACTTCCCCATTATATATTCAAGGCCGATCTAGTTAGCGCCAATCGTAGCGTTAGGATCCCCGTGACTATTTTTATATTCTTGGCCAGTGTATAGCAAACCGGTATCAGATGTGGGTGATGTAAACTTTCTACTTCCTCTCCATATAGTTTCGCTTAACCCTAAAATATTTATTTTGCACTGAGCCATTCCCCGTTCTACCTCCATAATCTTCACGTTTCCAAACTTGTCCAACAGAGTTCTCACGTTCCGTAGCCCGATCGTAGTCCGATGTTTATAGCCAAAGGTCATCTAGGGTACTAGATGTTTCGTGTGTATAGTTGGGTTTTCAAATAAGCGGGTTACACGCTTATTCCATCCCATTGAGTCGTCCTGCGAATCACCGAAAGTGTATTTGTATAGCGCATAGAATCCCTCTAAGCCGAGGTGTTCTGGCTGGCGTGTGGGTTTCCTCTTCCTTTCTCCAGTGGGCTTTTGACCGCCTAAGGCGGAATTAATCAATGGTACCTAATGTCATCAAAATATACTATATAATGGAAGTCCTATGGAATACACTGTCTAGAAAGCGTGATGTAATGGTTAGTATCTAGATGAATTTTGAAATACGGTATATGCTAACATTAAGGCCAATGTGACAGTTTCAAGAAACCCTGCGTTTAATAGATAGCGCGTTATAATAATCATTATTGTCACATGAACGGCTTTTAAATCGGCGGATAATTTTTAAAAGAATTGTTGAGAAATATGAAAATATGATACAATCAGAACAAATACTGTAGGTTCGATTACCAACAGAGGTTTAAATCAGTCTACTATTTTGTTCAGCGTAGAGAAAACCTACTGCGGTTCTAGACTTCCGTGAAAATCTAGAAAATGTGGTATCTGTTACACGAGCCGCCGTGCCTTCCTCTTTTGGGGTGAGGAGCGGCTTGCGGGAGTCCAGTATTCGACTGAAAATAACTTCTAGGGAAAGGAAAAAAAATGGAAAACACTCCGTGTTTTCTTCGAGAACTCTAATTAATTTAAATTTAATTTACTGTAAATGTAATTTTAATTTATAATGCTTTTTTACTTGAAAAATGAAAGATGCCGAGACACCGCACGAAAACACGTCTGTATTACGGCTTTTATTTTACGATAATTTATTATAATTGATAAAACTATTTATAATTTATAATACGCCTTTTTTGATTAGGCTAATTTACACTTTACTGCACTTTTATTTATTTATATTTTATTTATTTTTCTTATTATTTTTTAAATGCCCTTTTTTGTAAATTGATGTACCCTTTGTTAAATATTCTAGAAATTACATCTATTATTAAACAAGGTTTGAATATTAAAAAACAATATATATAAATTGTCTAGTTGAAATTACATTCTCTTAGTTTTATTGTTGTTTAAATTGCCTTGTGCTTACGCATAGCTAGGCGTGCCGAATACAAGCAAGAAATTTTATAAATTCCATTTCGGTTTAAATTACATGGCTATGTTAAGAGTTTAATACAATTTTTGATTTTCTATTACATATTATACTATACATATATAAAATTTTTGTGTGTTTTATTATTATTATTATTTTCCTGACATATTCTTAAAGTTTTGTTTTATCTTTTATGTATTTTGTTTCTACAGCCTGTTCTTAAGCGTGGTACGTATCCTTCCTTTGTTTCAAATTAAATAAATTTTGAGTCTTTGCTTTACTCTAAGTTTACTTTACTTGCCTGCCAATGTGAATACGATGGGTTGTTCACTCATACCCGCGTTTTCCGCTGTTGCATTAGTGACTTGGTTAGGTTCTCGTTGTGGAGGCTTTTTGGAATTCCGTCTGTAAATTTTGTAAACCGAAAAATCCAACACACCAAACAACAGTGAGTATATCAGTACATAGTGATGAATTGTATGTTTGTCTATTTGGAGTCATTTCTGTTTCTCGTTTGTTAAAGTATTAATTTGATTAGAAATTGTTAACAAGTAATCAGTTGCTGCATATTTGGCAAATACCATTTCTTCAGAATAAATGTTTAGTATAAACGATTGTTTAGTATAAACGATATATTAGATGGAGGTATGTAATAATTTTTTAATTGGGCAGTTTTTATGTTGAAGCCTCGTATAATTAGCTCAGGAGTGCGCAAATAACAATTTCCTGACATTTCGATGATTCCGACTTTGTAAACTGTACAGGGTGTTTCAGATCTGACGTGCCAAAATGAGTAGGGTGATAGATCTCAACTAGAAAACCAAAAAAATTCATGGTAGGGAGGGGGGGGGGCGGCAATCTCAAGCTTTTGGGAGTTACAGGGTGATTCATAAATTTCAGTTTTTCATGGTATACGCTTTTCTTTTTATCTTTTGATCTACCCAACATAGCGACATCAAACAAACGCTAAAAACTACTTCCCAATGGCCTTTCCAAAATTGTCAACAATGTTGAGCTAACTCCTACCATTACAGGTACAGTTAGATTGCCCATCTTCTTAGGTACCTCTCCAAAAAGGTGCAACATGTCCACGTAGAGAAAATATGTAGAAATTTATACATAGAAATCCTATCGGAGAATATTATTAAAATTAACAAATTAAAGATATTTACCTCAAATTAATTATAAAATGCTTTGTATTGAATTTAAAAATAATTACAATTAATCTTGGTAACTTACAAAAGCCGTTCAAAATGTCCACCGCCACTTTGGATGCATGCCAACAATCTCCTTCTAAGTCGCTGTTTAAGGCGTATTGCAGGCAGCCTTTCCCGTATTTTCGTCGCTGCATTCCCTTCATTGTTTCCCATAAGAAGAAGTCCAATAGGGTAAGGTCTGGAGATCTAGCTGGCCAAGGAATCGGTGCACCTCGTCCAATCTAGTGGTTAGGAAAATTTTCATTTAGTATTACCTTCACAATGTTAACCATATCCGCTGGTACTCCATCGCGTTGGTGCAACATTCCCCTCAGATTATCTATAGGGTTCTCCTCTATTAGATCTGGCAGTGTATTGTCCAAAAAGTCTGCATAAATTTCACTATTAAGCACTTGCGGCAAAATCAATGGTCCTACCAAATGGTTGCCGATGATACCAGCGCAAACATTGGCACTGAATCTCTGCTGGAATGAGGTAACCTTTGTCCTGTGTGGGTAAGTGTTCGACTAGGAATGGAGGTTATGGAAGTTCGTAATATCATTCCTGTTTAATTGACATTCATCTGTTCACAGAATTCGGTTCAGAAACGCTCTGTCGTCAATGTCGTGTTCCAGAAGCCAAGTGATAAGTTTCAGTTTTCTCTCAGAATCCCCTTCCAGTAGTCCTTGGGCTGAGTGATGATGATGTGGACGTAATCCTCCGCGATGAATAACCCTCCAAACCTTAGATGACGACACTCCTAATCGCCTTACGACTCATTTCATGGTCGTTTCCGGGTTCTATCCCACGATGGTTATTATTTGCTGCTCGACGTCGGCAGAAGTTCCCGAAGTTTCGGGTCGTGGCTCCATGTCGTGTGTAGTTACACTTCCTGTTTCTCTTAACCTTTGGAAAGTCCGTGTAAATACCCCTTTTTGGGGTGCTCGCCGGTTAGGGAATCTCCTTTGATATTCCAGTACAGCCGCTTTCCCTTTTCCGTCTAATACACAACATCCGCCTATTCCTCAAATGTAAATTTTACCATTTTTTAATAATTTTTGCTTAAAAACACTCGTATTACCCTAACAGTTTTAAAACTTTTTTGCAGCAATAATTAAAATTAATTACCTATTAACCCGAAACAAACATTTTTGACCTTTTATCTTAAAAATTTTGTTTATTTAAAGAATTTCCTACCTAAAGTGCAATAAAATAATGAGGTACTCAGGGAGTTCTAAGGATGCGGTTTTTCTAATCCTGTGGATACCTTGCCATGTTGCACCATTTTATAAAGGTAATAGGATGAGCAAGTCAATAAAAATAAAAGAGAGGTGTACTAATTACATGAATTTCGAAGAAAATTTGGGAAAATCCTCAATATTAGGTAATCGCAAACCGTTTTTTTTCACATTTGGAAGTGACTGTACGTGTAATGGTAGGAGTTAGATCAGTACTGTTGACATTTTTGGAAAGGTCATTAGGATAGTTGTTTTTAAGTTTTTGTTTGATGTGGCTGTGTTGGGTAGATCAAGAGATAAAAATAACAGAGTAATGTCCATACCATGAAAAGCTGAAATTTAGGAATCACCCTGAAACTCCCAAACGGTTGAGATTGCCGGGGGGCCCCTGCCGTACAATTTTTTGTTTGTCTAATTGAGATCTATCACCCCACTCATTTTGGCACGTCAGATCTGAAACACTCTGTATAGTGCGTTATTTGGTTTCCACATATAGCGTCGACAGTAAGATTCGCAGTGGTTGAGTATAACCGTTCGTTAACTTACAATAGTATAGAATCCAAACCGTAGTATGGTTTGATTGTATGACATGACAAGTGTTAGGCAAGAAAGTTTTGCGCCTTAGTGGTATGATCTTTTAGATCTGATAGTTTTCTTTATAAGGCAATGGAATTGTGAACTCTTATATCATTCTTTCTTCTTTGATAGAAGCGTTCATGTGACTAATACGATATAGTGACAGAAAATTCCCGTCCCTTAAGAATGAGAGTATTTCCTTACGAATAGTTGAGAGTACTTCCTCTAATTGCTCGGGTGTTACTATTCTTGGGTGTGGCTTACCGTGCCAAACATCGGTAACCCACTCGACTAATGTGTTCACTATATTCTGGTATTTAATAATAATGAGGGTGGTCAATGATGTGAGTGATTCCATTTCTGCAAACACTCTATTGTCCTGTGCTGCGTTAACCAATTGAATTTCCAAGACTTTTACCCTGACAAATCTAGCATTTAGCGTTGAAAGTTGGTCATTAATCGCAGTTCGCGACTTGTTGAAAACATTGACAGTTGTTTCCAATATATAAGTTTAATTTTTTATGAGATCCAATAGGTGGTTCTCGTTTTGTTGGAGTTTATCGTTTTGTTGGAGTTTTATAGTTTTGATTTACTATTCCAATGGCGTCGAAGAGTGCTCGTCTTGGTCTATTTTTGCTTTGCAACAAGCTTTATTTATGTGTTATATCAGTCATCAGGTGAACCATTTCAGATACCGTGCTAGAACAGATTACATCGAGGTTATGTTCTTTATTTAGAAGATTGCAAAAATTATTTATTTGATCCACGTATTTATTCTTGAGCTAAAGTTTTTAATTCATATGGTATAATACCACTATTTTCCATTCATTTGAGAAAAAATCCACTACCCTTAAAATATATTTATTTCATACCATTTCAGTATAACATCAATATTTACTTTAGTCCGATTCCATATTATGTATGAGGTAACAAAAATATGTAAAAATTCTTTTTTTTTTGGATTTTTGCACGCGTGTCCTTAGCTGTGTCTTAATCTATAAACATTTTTATGTCATTATTACGGACTTTTTTTGATTTCGTTTCCGATCTTTATCGCAGAATTTTCCTTCGATATGATCTTGACTACTTCAAAAGTTCCATTCCAGAGCGAAGATTTTTTAAGGAGAACCCTGTCACCTATATTAAAATGCTTTGGTTTTGTGTTTTTGTCATAGTACGTCTTTGATTGAACCTTTTTACGTGTAAGGTTTCTTTAGCTAGCTGAAAGCCATGTTGTAATCGCGCCTTTAGCTCATTCGAGCAATTCTCGTAATTATAAGAAGTCTGAGGCTTATGAGTTAATATATTGGGAATGTTTGCTGGTATTGTAAATGAACGTAGAGTAAGGAATCCAGGTGTCTCATGTGAGGTGATCATGGTTGACGTAATGTCTAAGGTACTCAGCCAACGTCCGATGTCTTCTTTCCAGAGCCTACAAGCTACAAGCTTCCTTAAACATTGAACTTAGATAATTGGTTCCCTGATCAGCAAGGATGGTCTCTGGAATTCCATGGCTATATACCATTTTTTCAACGAATGTTTTTGCGACTGTAACCGCCTCGGCGTTTGAAATAGGTAGTTCTTCGGAAAATTTTGTTAAGTCGTGCAAAAAGGTTAGGAGGTATTTATAGCCTTCGTAACTGCTGGGTAATGGACCGACTATGCCAAAAGCGACCCGTTCAAAGAGTCCTTTACTTGTTGTCGTTATCCTCATAGGCAGAGGTGGATTCTTCCGTAGTTTGTTTTTCTGATAGGATTCCCATTTGCGAACAAAATCTTTCACATCCCTTAACATCGTAGGCCAAAAGTATTTCGTTTTAAGACGTTTTAAAGTGCGAGATACTTCCTGATGACCACCAAATAGCGAATCATGGTACTCGGTTAATAATTTGTTGATATCTTTCTTATTATCAGGATGTATTTTAGAGTCGGTGTGAATGCACAATTTTAATTCAGACCTTTTAAAAAGTTCCTTTAGAACAGCTTTTTTTTCGAAGGTATTGTGGTTTAGTGTCGGAACAGTTATTCCCGCTTCTGTAATGTTTGCTTCCAGGCAATATTTGCGAAGTTTTTCGATGGAAAATTCTAGGTTCTGTTCATCACGGTGTGATCTTATAGGAGTTGTAGTTGTAATAATAAAATACTTTTCTGTAGGTTCATTGAAAAACTTGAGTTCCCCGATTTCTGGCTTATTAAAATGTTTTAGCAGTTTTTTTAACATATTTTCCTCATATGTTTCAATTATGGGTAATAAAATAATTTTATTTTTAGCATTTTTACTCTTGAATATAGAATCTATTTTTTCGTTCACGGTGAAACGTACATTTGAATTATTATTATTTTTATAATTATGGTCAGCATCGCATCAAATGGAGCAGCGACGGTTGTGATTTCCTCGGTGGCATCCGCCACTAATGCGCTATTGGCGAACTGCGCCACGTAGTCAGTGGCATCAAACCTAGAAACTGGAGCAGCCCAAGTAGCAAAGACCTCAGCAGCACCAGCTGCTAAAGTGCCTGTGGCATCTGCCACAAATAACAATATCGTTTCAGCCCCCAAATCCGGCCATCAAGCGCCCAAGTCTCACTGGGGCCAAGTAGACTGGACCACTTACAAAACCAGTGCCAAGAGGACCAGCGCCTGTCAATATAGAGGTAGTAGCAGGGACAAGCTACGCCCAGCCTCCGGCAGACTTTTGAAAGTCTCGTCCCAAGACGGTCGCGGGACTTCAAGGACTTTTCGACTGCCATGTGTTAAGTCAGGACTGTGTTGCCCTGCCTATATTTCCTTTAAAATAGCCTTCAACGCTGAGGCACAAACCATACTTGAACCGCTATACCAAGGCAATGAATTTGTTTTATTTTAACTTAAACCGAATGCCAGAACTGTAAAGGAATGGATTTTTAATTACGTGTAAAACAGAGCACTCGCCCGTGGAAATAACCATCAATTGAAAGCCCTCAAAATTCCGTAAGAAACCGACGTGAACTATCAATTAAAACACTCTTGAAATGCAATCAGAAACTGAACTTTTTATTACTGTTAAATTGATCTTAAATACAAAATTTACGTTTACAATGTTTACAATGCAATATTAACTGAAGTTAAATTCACACCAAAACATTGCATGAGGTTAATGACTCAGACAGACGTTCTTTTAGGTGCAAGGTGTTAAATTCCGTGAATGAATTGAGGTAAATGACATAAATAAAGCCTACTATTACAAATCTTCGCTATTCCTATCTATGATCTGGGATGCTTAGATGCAGCAACTAACATTCTTCCCGCGTTGAATCTTCATTCACAGATGCAGATTGATCAAACGTTCACGCAGAAGTCTAATTTGGGCTGTCGTAGAGTTGGATGGTTCTGACAAACACCTCTAGACCTGAAAATCAGGACACCGGCCAATATTACAATCAAAAATAATAATAGGTATCCGATGGTAAAATGGTGTACCTTGTCTTAACGATTCTCCTAGTAGCTGTGATGACACCATTGTTTTTAAGGTCTCAAGTTGTTCCCCTTAGATTTCGTAGGTAGTTGAATTAGCAATGACAGGTTTTAATCGTTCTGGAGTGGAGATGTTAAGTAGCACACTTACTCGTTTGTAGGAAGTTCTAATGCTGCTGGGGTATATGTGTGTCCCTTGGATTGTCAGTAAATCATGTTTAATGACGTAGTCTGTTAACATCTTCAACAGGCCAGAACACTTCAAGACTAGAGGAACTGTTTCCTGCTTGCATTATGCATTAGCAATGATAGGTTCAGCGACTGCGAATGTTGAATCCAAACAGGGCTATTCTCTATCCTTTGCAGATTAAATTTGTTGTACTGTGAGTTGTTTAATAGATTCATTTCGCAGGAGCAAGTGGCTGCCTTCTTGTAATATACCGGATGATTCAGAGGACAGATATGATAGAAATCTTCTGTTACTCTGCATGACGATAAGTCTTGAGTAATCATTGAGTAGAATTGATCTCTGTGCGGACTTAAGGCGATATATGTGGCGCAGGGTCGTATAGTGATCAGAGTATCATTTGCTAATACAGGTATCGGTATCATTTTAAAGAGATCAAATCTTTCCACAGTTACCAACGGAATTCTAATTTTGATAATCACATGATTATTTTCCAATCCTGATGCTGCTGACATGGTTTTGTAGAGCTGTAACAGATCGTTCTGATCTGCAGGTAAATTCACTGATGGTGGTAGATGATTCCTACTTGTGACCAATTCGTTGCTTAGTTGTTGAGGCGTCACGTGTAATGGACTGATTCTGCCATGATGTGTGTCTATTAACACGTCAAGAATTGAAGATTGAGTTCTCTGGTGATGTGATACGACTAATGACAATTTAATAGACAAAGATGTATGTTTCCTCTCCGGTGTGGTGAATGCGATGTATCAACTGGGTTATTTGGTTGTCTAGTTCCTTAAATTTTCTGTCCGTTGCTAATTGATCTCTTTTAATAACATTGATAGTTGAGTCAAGCACTGACGTCTGATTTTTCAATAATCTTAGAAGGTGCTCTTCATTGTCATTAATAGCATCAATAGTTTCAGACATTTTCTTTGCATATTCAGAATCGAAACCTCCAAAAAGTGAATTTGCCACATTTCCAACGATATCAACGGCACCTCGTTTCTGTCTTTTAGTATATAAAAGTGTATTTTCAGTCTCCAAATCTTCTTTAATGTGTTCGAATTGCGATATCATCGGCCGGCATGTACTCGATTGCTTGATTTGCTGGTATTAATGAGTTAATGAACTTGTGCCATTTGCTAATATTTCAAATTCCATCCAATAGGGGTTCATTTATTTATTTATTTACAATATTTCATCAATGTGCTGATTACTACAAAAAGAAAAAAAAACTAAATAAAAACAGTATAACAAACTATATAACAACAAAGAATAAGGAGAGAATTCGCAAAATATAAATACAGAAAATAAAAGTGTAAAATGAATAAAAGACAAATAAAAAGTAAAAAGTACACAAAGTCAAAAGCAAAAAGTAACTTGTTGAGGTTGTGAGCTGTCTCCTCACATGATTACGCGATAGATGAAAATCAATGCAATCAAAATAGAAATTAAAAAATCGCGACATCGATGTGATAGGCTCATTTAATCCATAATTAGTGCGATGGAAAGGTAACTGAAGAAAGTCGTGATTTCTCAGGGAGCGAGACCGAACCGATATGACAAAATAAGCCAAGAGAGCAGAAGAGTCTATGAACCCCCGAATACAGTCGAAAGCAAAGGGATCCTGGCGTTACGGCGTCTATTTTCAAATGTGTCCAAGTGCAGGAGTTCAAGTCTATCAACATGGTAATATAAGGGAGTTATTCCAAGGAAGGCCTCGAAGAGCGAACCTAACGATATGTGTCACATAGAGCGGCGACCAGACTGGACAGGCATATTCCAGAATAGGCCGGACAAAAGTGCAATATAAGAGCTTCGTAATATAAGGGTCATCAAAATCAATTGACTAACTCTTCACGAAACCAAGAGTCATATTAGCCTTGTTGACTATGGCATCAAATGATCCTCGAAAGAAAATTGGGAATTGAGCCAGACACCTAGGTCCTTAGTCTTAATAACTCTTGTTAAAGGACAACCCTCGATGGGTAAGTTAAATTGAAAGGGAGACCTTTTTCCTGAGAAAGACATAGATGTACACTTGCCGATATTTAGGGGAAGGTCATTAATGGAACACCAATTCTGAAAGGCGTCCAAGTCAGAATTTAAAAGTAGGCATTTGGCATTGTCAGACACAGTGCGAAATATCTTAGCTTCGTCGACATAACAAAGAATATTTGAGTGAGACATTATCGTAGATACATCATTGATATAAATTATAAATAACAATGGCCAAGTACGAATGAATCCAATTTACAAAAACTCGCGGAAACCCAAGAAGGGAGAATTTGAGAACAAGAATTATATGATTTAAAGGGACTTTCTTATGAATAATTTTCAAAAAATCAATTTTTTTTTTACATATTTCGATTACATTTACATTCGAAAATTACCTCCTAAAATTTTATAAAGTAATTCTCACTAGAAAAAAAGAAAGAAACCGGTTTCTCATGAAACGTTTTAGGGAGTCAAGAAATGATTATGTTAACAAGTCAGTAACTGCGATATAGGCCTTGTATGGTGTTTATTCTTGGACCTTGTAATGTACCCGGATGGGTCCACAAAAATCGACGCCAGAATTCACAAATGGTCGGGCTGGTTGAACTCTTGTAGGTTTGGCCCTTGCACATGTTACGCAATGCTGAACAATGGATCTGGCAATTATTTTACCTTTGACATGGTGCCATTGTGTGGCTATAGTTAGTTCTTAAATAGCAGCCAATCGAACTATTTGGCGATGTCGGATCCTGGATCTCTCGCTAGGGTAGGCCTTAATCCTGAATTGATCTTACTTTGGTAGCCAAGTTAGTCCTAATGTCTTCACTCTTTCTTCTGTGCTGCTCTCAAAATCAAGGTATATTTCTTGACCTTCTGGTGGTATTCCTTGTAGTAAGCGAGTGTGATTAGCACACCATTTTCTTAGTCGGAAGCCTGCTCCATGGAGAAGTTCGGTGAGCTTCTTCTTCATTGCTACGGCTGTTGTGAGGTTGTTGGAACCAGAAATGCAATCATCGACATAAAAATCGTCCTTCAGAACCTCTGCTCCGAGAGGGTATTTATTGACGTTATCCTGAGCTAGCCTTTGAAGGCATTTAGTCGCCAATTAGGGTGCTGGTCTAGTACCATATGTAACGGTAGCATTTTAACGATTGATTTCTCCAGAAAATCAACTGATATTTCTGGTCAGCGTCATCTAATATATAATTTGAATGTCTGCCGTGAACACAAATTACCTTGAACTGTTGGTCCTGCACACATTATGTCGTCGAAAATTATCATGAGGAGTTCACTAATAAGTTAGAACTTCTAGTGCTGGTAGAAAAACAGGCATGCATTGGACAAGAAATTCAAACCATCGTAAGGAACTACAAGAATGACTCAAAGAATAGGAAGTTTACAAAAATGTACTACATAGATCGCATCAAACGTTTGAATGATGCTTGGACTCATTTTGAAGCAGTGAACTCCTCATGATATTTTTCGTAGATTGCTTAATTGAGTTGTAATAATCCTCAGTGAAGTAGGAGTGTGTTCGTAGTACGTCAGGAGTTTCTCTTATTTCATTGTCCACTGCTTCAAAATGAGTCCAAGCATCATTCAAACGTTTGATGCGATCTATGTAGTACGTTTTTTTAGACTTCCTATTCTCTGAGTCCTTCTTGTAGTTCCTTACGATGGTTTGAATTTCTTGTCCAATGAATGCCCGTTTTTCTACCAACGAATCAATTGCAGTAGCCATCTCGATACCTTGCTGGATCTATGAGGACGATGTCAAGTCGATTTATTTGTACGATGTGCTAGTTTAAACGATGATCATGATACAAGCGTTTCACTTGATCACGTCGGGGTCGCCAAATGTTAAGTCAGGACTGTTTTGCCCTGCCTATATTTCGTTTAAAATAACCTTCAACGCTGAGGCACAAATGGCACTTGAATCGCTATACCAGCTATACCAAGGCTATGAATTTGTTTGATTTTAACTGGTATAAACGGCACTTGAACCGAATACCAGAACTGTAAAGGAATGGATTATTAATTACGAGTAAAACAGAGCACTCACCCGTGGAGATAACCATCAATTGAAAGCCCTGAAAATTCTGTAAGAAACCGACGTGAACTATCAATTAAAACACACTCGAAATGCAATAAGAAACTGAACTTTTTATTACTGTTAAATCAATCTTAAATACAAAATTTACGCTGACATTAACAATAATTAACAATTGCTTAGTGCAACAAAAGCTAAAGCCCAACATAACAAGGTTAATCGATATTCAAAAATGTTTACAATGCAAAATTAACTGAAGTTAAATTCACACCAAAACATTGCATGAGGTTTATGACTCAGGCAAACGTTCTTCGATGTGCAAGGTGTTAAATTTCGTGAATGAATTGAGGTTAATGACATAAATAAAGCTTACTATTACAAATCTTGGCTATTCCTATCATTGACCTACATTAAATGTATAAACGTATGAAATAAAACAATAAATGCTTACATGACTATGTGGGATTACAATTTACTTAATCTAATTGATCTGTGCCACTCCAACACGGGAAAAATCAGACTCTTCCGACGAGGAGGTTACAAGTGGTAGCCAGGAGAAGAAGAAAAAGAGGATGAAGAGAGAAAGTAAGGGCAAGACTGACCAGGAGGTGATGCCACCACCGAAGAAGGCAGTGAGCAATGGGAGGGTCTCGGGTGAAGAGGCCATACTTTGCGCTCCGAGTGCATCATCGGTGACACCAATGGATGCTACTGATGTTCTCACGGACGTAGAGGTTGTCTCTGCTCTCGAGATGGCCGGTCCAACCCAAAGCGGCTATGAATCGTGCGGAAGTTCCATATCTATTAGTAGCCGCTTTGAAGTGGATCCTGCTTAGGTGGAGGTTCCGAGGGAGAAGCTGCGCTCGCTCATCGACAGCCTTCATTATAAGAATAGTTTGGACAGGATCCTGGCCATTCTCAGGCGTGAGCTTGGAGATCCAGCCAGGATCCTGCCCCAACTGAAACTGCTTATGGCAGATGCCAGAAAGAAGGCAAAGTATAATGAGGTGTCGAGGTGTGAGCGCCTCTTCAACAAGGTCTCGGGAATCCTTGAGGATCTCCAACTGGACAGGGCTCTTCATCATTAGAGTCGTACAGTTATTGTCTGAGTTCTTGCGATTTCTTGAATGTGTAGGATAACATCGATCAATGCTGGGGGCTTGAGTGTACCCACTAGACTACACAGTATTTTTGAAAACATAAAACAATGGAACGCGGACCAGGAGACGAATTTTACACAAAACAGCTTTACACGTCTAGAACAAAATTAAAATCTACACATCGGTTACACAGTTTTTGCTACAGAAATGCCCCGCAGAGGTTCCGGTGTGGCAATTGCTGTGTCTCACAGCTTAACACTGATGTCTTCTGTATACACAGACATCTTCCCAGGTTTCGCGTCTTCCTTAGATTTCGTCTTAGGGGACAAAACGCTAAAGCTAGTAAACGTGTACCTGCCGCATAACCAGGATACTGCAAGACAGGTGTTGGACTCAATCCTGTCGCATATTACAAACTTCGTTGGTGAGGTTATCCTTGGGGGTGACTTCAACTGCACACTAGATTCTGCAATCGATCATCATTAAGTAAAGACAAGGAGGATAATAATCAAAAATCGGGTATTTATAGTATAACTTGTGGAGAATGTAATAAAAAATACATTGGGCAAACAAAACGTTCAATTAAGATTAGACACAGAGAACATCTAAACCACGCAGAGAATTTCCAACCTGACAAATCTCCAGTAGCGCAACACATAATTGTAAAAGATCATAATGGCATGGGATTAAATAATCTGAAGTTAGAAAAAGCAATAAGTAAAATTAATGAATTGGACGCATAGGAAATCTTAATACATAAAAACAGAGATAATATTTTAAATAATGACAACGGTCCAATTGAATCACCTCTCTTTTTCTTAACGACCCAACAACGGTGATAAAAGATCATTGAACTCAGTAGAGAGATTGCCAAATCGACAATTCATCTTTACTACATGCGGATCGAGCATGGGCAACAGCCCACCAAACTACAGTTTCACACACATGCACTTAAGAACCACTTCGTTGCCAGATTAAAGAGGCCATAACCTCTGGAGTTCCTGGCAACAGAGGCCGACACATTAAACTGCACCTGGCAACCTTTATCATCGGTGCGGAACGGAAGCCTCGTCTTTCACTGGGAAAAACAGGCCGCAGACTTGCAGCAGCTTGCCCACGAAGCCTCTCTTCGCTTTGGTATTGCTACAAGTGCTGCGGGAAGGACAAGTCTTACGTTGGAATCGTAGAACTGGGAGGATGATGGGAGCAGTTTGCAGGCGTCAATGACTCAGGTCCCGTGGGACTCTAATCGGTTCGAAATTTTTGTGCGTTCGTTTAGAACATGTTTGGAAAAGTGCTCCCGGAGGACTTGAAAAGTGGCGAAAGAGTCTACGGAGAGGGAGTTTGTTTGGGAGCAGTGGTTCCCGAACTAGGAACTTCGCCCGGTGCTGCATCTACCCTCTGGAAACACTTAGCCAATCATGTTCTAGTTAGATTATTCGGTTTCGGTTCATTTTGTTCGGTTGTTTTAGGTTTAGCTCTTCTTAGAGCTGGCACTCACTTGGAGGCATTTTGAAATTTGTTTATTTTCTTTTTTACAGGTTTTTTTTTGCCTTCAAGTCATTTTATTTTTTTTATGTGTCATTTTGTAGAATTTTAAGGTAGCTAGCAGTTTTAAGGATTTTACATTTGTAACGACTAAAGCAGTAAAGAGCCATTTTACATTAAAAAAAAGAATTATTATGGTTGGGCGTATTGTTCTTTGTATTTGCTGTTTTCCGAGCTTGGTTTCTGGTTGTTACCCTTACATTACGAGGAGTGTGTACCTCGTTTTCTTCTGCATCAGATTTCCCTGGTTTATAAATAATTCCGTAGTCGTATTCGTCGAGTACAATTCTCCATCTAGCTAGTCGCGAAGTAGGTTCTTTCAGATTCATGAGCCACTGTAGTGGTCTGTGATCTGTCGAAATAGTAAATGTTATTCCGAAGATATAGGGATGGAACTGTCTTACGGCAAATATTATAGCTAACAATTCCTTTTCGGTTGGCTGGTGAAACTTATAGGCCTATTATTCCCTATCTCTCCTTGAGATAATACAGCACCAATTGCCATATCACTGGCGTTGGTAGTTACGAGAAATTCCCTGCTAAAATCTAGGTACGCGAGAACAGGTGCCGTGATGAACTTTCCTTTGAGTATTTTGAAGTTTTCATCACAAAACGCGTCCCAATGAAATTCTACATTCTTCTTGAGGAGTTTTGTAAGTGGTTTTGCTATATTCGCGAAATTCGGGATACGATAATACCCTGCAAATCCTAAGAAGGCTTTTACATCCTTGGTTTTCTTCGATGTTGGATAAGACTTGACTACTTGCATTTTGTTGATGTCGGGTTGAATTCCCTTTTCTGAAATTACATATCCCAAGTAAATCAATTCCCTTTTTATGAAATGACACTTCTCAACCTGGAGCTTTAAATTATGCTTCGTTTAGCGCTCCAGGACATTTATTAATTTTGTGTTAGGATCTCGATCGTATCCCTAGAAAACAATGTCGTCGACGTAGAGAAAACACTGAATGCCCTGCAAACCCGTCAAGACGTTATTCATTAAACGCTGAAAGGTAGCCGGTGCATTTCTAATTCCAAAGGCATTCTATTAAACTCGTAGTGTCCGAAGGGGGTGCTAAATGATCTTTTCTATCGACCAGGATTTGTTGAGGTCCATCTGCTAAATCCAGAGTGCTAAAATATCTGGACCTGCCCTATTGGTCAAGAATATCTGTTATGTTGGGCAATGAATATGCATCAACATTGTTCAAACCGCGAAAATCTACCTCTACTCTCCACCGTTTGTTTTATATATATAAATATATATATATATATATATATATATATATATATATATATATATATATATATATATATATATATATATATATATATATATATATATATATATATATATATATATATATATATATATATAATGCCAAAGCTCAGGGGATGCCCTATGATGCTTAAGCACAGCCTTGGCAGGAAAGGAATTAAGGATGAGGGAAATGTGTCGATGTACGCCCTGTTTGAAAGTTTCAGACTGATAAGACGAGGGAAAAACAGAAGATGGTAAACTGTTCCACATTAGTGTTGTTCTGCTTAGAAAAGATTCCCGAAATTTGACGGTACGTCCAAATTTGACCTGGAGAGTATAGGGGTGGGAGTGATTTGTAGATCTTGTATCACGCGTTGCCATGTGTCTACAAGGAATCAGGCTAGCAATTTCGTTAGAAGAACGGCCATGGAAATAACGATAGAAGAGTGAGAGACAACCGACATTCCGTCGATGCTCCAGAGAGTCAAGGCCCTCAGAGATTGAGGGATCGCCAATAAGTTTAATAGCCTTACGCTGGACTTTGTCTAACGCGGACAGTGCGGTGTGTCCGGCCCCTGCCCAAATATGGGAATTATATTCAAGTCTAGGCCTAATGTGGGACTTGTAGATCAGCGCTAAGTCAGGTGGGGTGAAATATTTCTTACATCTCTGTAGAAAACCCAAACATTTCATCGCACTCTTAGCGATTGCAAATATATTATCAGTCCAGCTAAGATTGCTGGATATCTCGATACCCAAGATATTTAGGGAGGGCGAATTTGGTATAATCACTCCGTCGACTTTAATGGGTTGGGGGAGAACCGGGCGTTTATAAGGGGCATTAAACAGCATTGAGTTTTGGATGCATTAAGCGTAACACGATTTGCTCTGCCCCAAGTGAGGACCATAGAAATGTCGTTGTTTAATGATCTAAACATGCGTTCCCGATTGGCTTCTGTAATGAGTACGCGAAATCAAGGGTGCTGTCGTCGGCGAAACTATGAATAGGATTGAGAGTAAGGGATAAGAGATCATTAATAAAAAGAAGAAATAAGGTTGGTGAAAGAAGTGAACCCTGAGGTACACCGGCATTTATTTCGTAGGAATCAGATGTAACTCCGTCAATTACTACACGAATTGAACGGCCTGACAAAAAACTCTCTATCCATTTAACGAGAGTAGGTTGCAGACCAAATGTTTGAAGTTTGGCTAAAAGGGCAGCATGCCAGACTCTATCAAAAGCCTTTGAAATATCAAGAGCGACGATTTCGGACTCACCGAAATTATGGAGACAATGATTCCAACGCTCCGTTAGAGCCGTTAGTAAGTCTCCGGTTGAGCGGCCAGCGCGGAAACCGTACTGGCAATCGTTGATAAGATGTTTATTTTCTAGATATTTCAACAACTGAGAGTTGATGAGTGATTCAAAAACTTTGGATATGATCGAGGTTAGTGCAATTGGTCTGTAGTTAGAGGGGTCGCATGCCTCTCCTTTTTTAAGTATCGGCTGGACATGAGCAAGTTTCCATAAACTTGGAAATATTCCTGTTGAATATGACAGGTGAAAAAGTTTGCGCAGAGGTTTAGCGAAAGCAGAGGCGCAGCATTTTAAAACAAGGGGCGAGAAACCATCAGGCCCAGTAGCTTTGGACACGTCGAGTTTTGAAAGTACTCTAAAAACTGCGAGTGCGAAAATGTAGCGTCTTTTGCCTATTAGTACATTGTGATGGAGATGGAAGTGGCTGCGATGAAGGTGGTAAGTATGAATTAGCAGCAAAATTAGCAGCAAACAGGTTGGCCTTGTCCAATGAGTCAGTAAAAACATTCCCACTATAAATGAGTGGTGGTGTTGACGAACAGGTGAAATTGTTCTTTACGGTTTTTACTAGAGACCAGAAGCCCTTACTACCCTTTTGGGTAGAAAAAACTTTCCGTCTGATGTTCTGGTCGAAATTGAACTTAGCCCGGCTAATTGCTGAATTGCAAATATTCCGCGCATCTCTATAGATACGTCTCAATTCCTCTGAAGGGCACAATTTATATGCCTGGAAGGCTGCTTCCTTCTTTTTAATGGCTGCGAAACAGTCATTATTGAACCAATTGGTGTTAGTTGGTTTGATGTTCTTGAAGCTATGAGGAATAAAGCGATGCATTCCAAACCATAGGATGTTCAAGATATAATCGGTGCTTCTGTTAACGTCCTTCATAGAAAAGCAATCAGACCAGTCCAGCTCTCTGAGATATTTATTAAGTCCCGCCCAATCAGCATTTTTATAATGCCACACTAATCTTTTGGTGGAGTTTAGATTAGTGGTTGTCAGAGAGGAGATGGAGAATTGGGCGGAGATTAGACAATGGTCCGAATTACCCAAGGGAGACGTCACCGAAACCGAGTATTTTTCAGGATGCGATGTTAGAAATAGATCTAAAAGATGCGCGTTGTGCCCCAAAGTATCAGGAACACGAGTCGGACACTCAACCAGTTGCTGTAAATTAAAAGAATCACTAAATAACTCGACGTGTCATCCAGACGGGCTTGTGGTAGAAGAATGCCTGAGCCACTGTGTGTTGTGGACGTTGAAATCGCCAGAAAGAACGATTTCAGAAGAGGGGGATATTTCCAAAATCTTATCAATATCGGAGGACAACTTATCAAAGGAACACATAGTGTCAGTGGCAGACATATTCGGGCTGCGGTATAAAAAACAAAAATGAATGATGTGCCGATAGAGTTTAAATCTAATCCAGACATAATAAAATTCTGGATTAATAGAAGAGATGGGGGAATGGCACATCTTTTCTAATATAAACCGCGATTTCCCTCTGAGGAGAGAAGAGTGGCACTAAGTGATGACCAGGGATGTGATACTGATTAATATCAGAATCGGAAACAACTTCGGTTTCGCTTAGTGCAAAAACAGCCGGATTTTCCGCGATCAAGTGGCAAAAATTAAATAAAAATTTTTGCATACTCCCGGTCTTAATTTTCCCAAAACAAAACAAAACAAAAACGTACACAAACATAAGGACTGACGAACGGGATCCACAAATGCGAAGCAAAGCCGCCTCTGAGAAAACCATGCCAGCAGCAGTATTATGCCTGCTGCGCTGAACTTTGATCTCGACAAAGGCAGCCAAATGCTCAGCAGTTGAGCCCCGTTAAACGCATTCAATGCAGCACGATTGTACTACATTGAATGTTGGATGGAAATAAAATATATTCAAAAGGAATGGATTCACCAGACTGTGCTTTAAAATAGAGCATAAAAGCCCCTCACCCCGGCGAAGATGGCACCAGCACTTTAAATATATTTAACTAAAAATCCCGCTTTCGCTTTTAAAGTTTTTTAGGGGGCAAGACACGGTGGCACGTCCGTCCCCGTCAGTAGTTCAACTCAAACTCCCTGCATCTGAAAAAAGTCATTATAACTTCTAGATTTCTAAAATTGAGCATTTCTCTTCAGAGTTGCAAAGCTCAAGGTTCAAGGAATTTTCCAGCTAACGCAGAAGTTCATTCACGGGATCTTCATGAATTCTTCGTTTGGCGATTTAAAATTCGTGAAATTCGTCCCATTCTATTTGTAGATTACGTGGTTGTATTTCCACGTCAGTTTTATTTGCGTTAAGCATGAGAACTTTAATTTTCCCGTTCTCTTGGTTAGCTACTGTTGCACCCAGGTAGATTCCTGGTTCCTCGTTTTTTCACTACAATGATTCTGGGGTGGTCGAAAGGGATTTCCATTACTTGCTCGCTTCTGGAAGGTAAGACAATGCTTCCAGTTTCCAAGCAGATTTCGTCAATCTCACATCCACCATGCATTGTATTGCCAGATTTTAATATCTCACGTCTCGAAAACAGATTATCCTTGAACTGTGTTCGGCTTGAGTCCGATACGAGGTTAGGTTTCACAATTTCGGTACTGGGTTAAGAAATCCCTATTTTGGTGGTTTCCCCCATGTACCGTGTGTCCGTTTTTCGATTTAACATCATTTATCTGTTTGTCTGTAGCTTGACCAAACTGATCCGGTTTGACTTTAAGATTTGATGACTGAAACGATGCGCTATCCTTTACAATTTTCGATTTCGATCGATTGTCCTTATTTGCTAAAATTTTTTCTTTGAAACTTGGTTTTATCTCAAGATCGTTTTTGCTATAGTCGATGGAACATCCATAGGCTTGTGAGAAGTCGCTGCCTAGTTTTTCCTTCGTAGTTAAGATTGGATTCTCTTGGAAATATATAAAAAGAGTGTTGCAACTCCATGGTGCGACTATGAATTGGGAACGAGAGTGTTCCTGTAAGAATACCGAGGGTTTCAATAGTTTTCCCAGTTATAGTGGAGATGGTGCATTTTTCAGAATTGATGCCTGTCCATCTTAGTTTCGTGTGATATTTTATCAGACTGATATCAGCGCCAGTGTCTATCAGAAATGTGGAATGAATTTAGCCTGAAGGCTTAAAGGGAATACAGGTGGTAGTTCTACTCTGGTTTATATCGAGTAAGACTCTTATTTTGAAAGGTATATTGGTATTTAAAATTGGTGTACGTCGTCTGTGTGAGTGATTCGGGAAGGGGCGCTGATTGATTCCTCCCAAACAGCCGCATTTTCCATCTTTTTGTCTTCTACACGTCGTAATGTTTCTGTTCTCCTTTCTCTGAATGTTGTGTCGTTATACCTCCTTGGGATGAAACGTTCGTTATGATTGTATCTGTCTCTATTCGGTTGGTTAGCTTTTTCAACATCGTGTGCCGGTTTTGTAGATGTCCCTTGAGAGTTGTGATTCCGGTTTCTATCATTATCACGAAAATTCACATGAAGCAGGTGCGAATTTTGGGCTAGTCGTTGTCCGACAATCCCTTGTGTTATGGTTTGGCTTTCTACAGTAACCACCTCCTTTTAATCGGTCTTGGCGCAAAATTAGGCAAATTTGTGTTTCGATAACACATATGGTATGCCCTTCACGATTGCATACTTGACAGATGTGTACCGGTCTGGGCACATGTTTAGGGAAATGTGAATGTATTTCTGGATTATTTCCAAGACGAGGGGCCTGTTCGATCATATAACTTTTAGCCTGTTCTAAATCGTCTTCGCCATATGCCTTAACCAGCAGTTTCAGGCCGTGGTTTTTTAGACCGTCCTCAAAGGCTTGAACTACTTCTTTGAATTTTCTTTTAAGAGGTATTCGCGTACACTGCTATTCTTCGTTCCAGAATAAGTGGCTGAACAAACAACAACGTTTCTCACCAAAATCTCTGACAGACTCCTTATATGACTGTCTTGTCTGGGAAATTTCGTTCAGTACTGCGGTTCTGGATTGCTCTTCTTTGAAGTGTTTGTTTGTGGACATCCTTAAGGTCCATCTTCATTACTGGGGTCTCTGGGGGAGAATTAGGCGGCGCCATCGTAGAGAAAGGTAGCTCACCAAACAATTTCGCCATTTGCGCGAGTTTTGTATTCTCACTTTGGTGAAACAAAAAAAAAAATCTCACTTCGGTGAAATTTAATAAAAGGATTCACTTATTGCAAATTAATTTTATTCTTCTTCACTGATTCTTACACTTGAACTTTGTAACACTAATTACATTTGAAATTCATTAGGTTCTGTGCAACAAACTTTTACTACACTTTTAAATCGATCTCTTTGGAGCCGATGATACAAAACTTTTACTGCACTTTTAATCGATCTCTTCAGAGCCGATATTAACGATATAAAATGTGTCTTAAGACTAAATTTTCCTCTCTCATTCGAGTTACACATTCTGAATTTCTTAGTTTAAAACTGCTTACCTAATCATTGTTCCCACGATAATTTCTGATAAAGCTTTATTTTATTTCAGGTAAGTGCAAGAATGCAGAAAAATGGAATTTGTATGAACGGATGGATAGATCAGGTTCGTCCATTTATTTTGTTTATGTCTAGAGTATTAAATTCGTAACATTTTTGTTTCCTGTATTTTCAAGGTGAGGGAACGTAACTCGCGCGACTTCGCGTTAAGACTCCCTCCGTTTTTAAAAAGAACACTTTTCTCCTGAGGAATTGTTATCCTTATCTTGAAATATCAATCTACAACATATATCAATCAATTCGCGAGTCGAGTACACCTTCCCTTCTCTAAGATACAGTTTTAGAATTTATAACGATCAGACATAAGGCGGATTATTTACGTCCAGGTAAAATACTGTCTCTTAGACGAGGGCAAAACGATTTTTGTGAAAAAACTAAATGTAATGAAAATCAAACATATTCAAAGGCAGATAAAAAAAATTCTCCTATATGGATTTAAACAAACTCTTGAAAACCCTTCACTTAAACACAAGAAGAGGTTTATTTTATATATTTTAGACCAGCTTCCGATTCGGAGTTCAAAAGAAAAGTTTCACGGGGTAATTTAAAGATTTCATAGGGACAGTAAAAATGGTGAAGAAGAAAAAATTTTAAATCAGTACACCCAAATTGAAAAAAAATTATCCTTTTTTTGCACCAAATTCGTACTATAGGAATTAAATTACACAATTCATCACCCTGCACTGGTTCACAAGAAAAAATAACCACACTTTTTTTAGACACAAACAAAAATGCATTTTCACGCTCATAAAATTTCTTTAAATATGTGGATCATCACTTTTTCGCATAAATTTGTACGCCAATGTAAATTTTACCAAACAATGGGCCATTCCACACGAGTATTCTTGCAGCTGTTGTCGAACAGGTTTTCTGGGAAAGAGGTTATAGAAGCAAAGAGGTATTTCTACAAATGTGCTGCACTTTGGAGACAAATTTGCATCAGAATCCAAACCTATTTCACCTGTTGTCACGCACTAATACAACCAGAGCACCATTTTTCTGGTTTGGAGGGGTCAGAAATTTTTAGCTGAACGCATGATTTCTTTCTTGTTTCGGCTGTTGAATGAGCGCGACCAAGAAAAGATTTTGAATCATAATCCAAGTCGATAAAATTGTGGCATGTTGCTAAAAGTAATAGAGTGATATTATAGCTAATTTCTTTTAAGGCGGAATAGTTTGGTTCTTAATGTAATCTTGTAAATCAGTGCTAATTGCCAATTATTGAGAACATTTTAATAATCTGTTGCGCCTAATTGAAATCCCTAGTTAAATTTTGTTAGTTTTTTCATCGCTTTTTAGCCCTTCGCCGCTCTTTTATCCAACACGTTCACTTTTTTCGGTGATATTCATCTGCAAATAAACAACAGATAGCCGTAGTAGTTAGGGAAATAATCGCGGCGTTATAATTAGGGCAAATTCGTCTAAAAATTTGTATTTTTTCATTAGCGATTTAGATTAAATTTGAAAAATTATTATGTATATCAGTATATCAATCAAATCTTTAATCCTCATACTGATTTTGAATTTTCCTGAAATCATTTTGTAAATGGGTGAAATTCCAGTTGTCAAACGTTCACGGCCAGCAGTCAACTTAAAATGAAGAGCAATGCACACACAAAAATGCATAGCCTCTTATTCGCATGTAAATTTGACAACTGCAGCAAGAATACCCGTGTGGCATTGTTTGGAAAACTCTGACTGTTGTCGAACTGGTTTGACAACAGCTGCAAGAATACTCGTGTGGAATGGCCCAATGACAGTCGCACATTGAAACTTTCAAATGGATATCCATCGCGCTCCAGCCAAAAAAGTAATTAAAATTATACTGAGGTTATGCAAAATAGAAACGTTAACTGGATTTAAGAAAAAATTGGAAGACTACCACAAACATTTTCAAATTTGTATCTCTTTTAGATTTGTAAAAATTTCAACACTGGTTATATGTATATTTCAATCACACTTGAAATAAAAATGAATTTAAACATAAAGTAATCAATAGGTACCTCCAGAAATCTTTTCATTTTGATTTCCGTTTACTAAAATTGTGGCCCAGGTATAGAGGTGTCTCCGCTTTGGTCGAATTTGCTTTCTTGCCTTTGGTTTTCTGGGCAAGATTTCTGCCGATGAGTTGAAAAGTTGATATCCCGATTTGTTCGAAGATTTTTTGCTTAATTTGTCGTAATATCTGGTGCATCTGGTTCCCATCGCTGCCACCATTTGTTACACGAGCCGCCGTGCCTGCCTCTTTTGGGGTGAGGAGTGTCTTGCGGGAGTCCAGTATTCGCCTGAAAATAAACTTCTAGGGAAAGGAAAAAAATGGAAAACAATCCGCGTTTGCTTCGAGAACTCTAATTAAATTAAATTGATTTTAAATTTCAATTTAATTTACTGTAAATTTAATTTTAATTTACAGTGCTTTTTTACTTGAAAAATTAAAGATACCGAGACGCCGCATGAAAACACGTCGTCGTCGAATTTTTTTCAGAAAAACTACAAAATAATTCCAGATTACAAAAAAGGGAGTTTATCGTACATATGACTGACTGTATACAATAATTTTTTTGAAGCGATTAATTTCAAAATGGCGTCTGTGCGGCGTTTTTGCAATGACGTCTCCGTTTTTCCAGGTTCCACGGCCGGACAAAGAGCTCTTGTAATTTTTGAGTTATGATGAGCCAATGCATTTTTTTCGATTGTATATAATAACAGCTACAAAAGTACGTAGGATTTTTTTCGATATATTTTTGGCCAAATGGTGCACTTCTAAAGTGAAAAGTTAAGAATTTGCCTAAAAAATCGGCGGAAAATTGTTTTATAGACAATGTATTTTTAAAGACACAGTCGAAATTTCAAGTGAATCAGTTGAAAATTGTCTGAGCTATGTTTCCGGCCAACTTGAAAAATACAGTTTTGAGATAAAGGCGTTAGTTTTGAGTAGTAGAAAATCATGAACAAATAACCAGGTGGCCCTGTACTAAATTTCGAAAACCGAGCACTTAGACATTCTTCACGGCCTTAATCTTTTGGGACATCATTTTTGAAGTCCTAAAGGACCATTTGAAAAATGAAAAAAAAAAATCGATTTTTCGAAAATTCTAGAGTGACCTAACCCCTTAAACAATTTAACGAAAAAATTTTGGTCCAAAATCGGAATTTTTTCTTTTTGGAGCCGCCGTTTTGCCAAAAATCAAAATTTCGACTATTCCTTTGATTAATACTTAGACTTATATATCCAATAATAGAATATTTTTGGTTTTTTTATTTTGGATAATCAAATCCGGAGATATCGTGCTCATCGACACCCCCTTTTTTTGTAGGACCTTAAGGAGATCGTCTACAGGAGCAGTGTAACTAAATATTTTTAAAAATGAAAAATGTCGATATAAAGTTTAAAGTTACCACTACATGTATTAATACTTCTTGCATTTGTCAAATAAAATCCCCTGTCAGAAAAAATTCGTAAATAAACGACTTTTGTTGGCCTTGCAATTGCGTATAACCCATTAAGGGAAAAGATAAACAATTTCGGTTTATTGCCACAGCTGATATGCAGGCTAAGGAATCTGAGTATTTTAATGCTTGTGAGCAATAAGACACTTTATTTGTATAGCATTTATGCTTGTGCGTAATACGATATTTAAAGTGCGCACTTGACAAATCCCATGTCGCATGGCAATAATCATTTGTGCCGTGTTGACACGTTTATGAGGGTTATGTATGTTGGTCAAACGTGACCATTTCATATGCAATGGTTTATAGTTCGATCCAACTGAGTTATTAATATTCTTAGGTGCCACACAGATGCAATTAAGAGAAGTTATGTATATTGTGTAAAATTGGAAGATTCTTGTTTTCGGTTTTTATATTCTCTTGAGCAAATTTTACTGAAAAAATTTACTAGCTCATTTTACTGAAAAAATTTACTAGCTCATTTATAGGCAACGAAATTCAATCCCGGCAAAGTAGTTACATTTTCCAGCAAATAAGATTTGCTATAAACGTGAACCAAGAAGAAAGAACTTGTGCAGTACGCACTCCCAAATACAATTCACACAATACAAGTCCTTTCAACTAAATCTCATTAGTGGTCAAGGGTTGAAAATAACTAACTTGCTTTCTATCTTTTCATATTTTCAGATATGATAATAGCTTCCTGCGTTACTGTATGTCTTCCGATGCAATGTAAGCTACTTCAAACTTTAACAGGCACGCATTAGAAGTAAATGAGATTTTAATTTAAAACAAAGCAATTTTATAAAATAAAACAGATAAAAATAGTTTTAATATAAAGTACACAAATACAGACACAAAAATCTCTGATTAAATATTTAGAAAATACTTTATATAACAACTTTGAATTAAACATCACTTTACACTTCCTCACAGGCTGAGAATCTTGAAGAAACTGAACTATCATAGAGCTACCAGTTATTAAAAACTGCTCTTTTACATTCGCCCGATATGAAGATAATTCGGTTTATTTGACATAAACGATTTAGTTAGTACGAGCACTACAGTGGCAAATAAACTCTGTTTACTATCATTCCTTGTAAATCATTTCAGCCAAGCACATTCACAAAGAATGATTTTTTTTTTTGCTATTTTGCAATTGCTAGAAATAAAGGCTTCATTTATCAAAAATGAATCTTTTTTAATCGTTTGAAATTATTGTATAAGGTTCGTGGGAAACTGACAAAACTCGTTTGTGCCATTGTGTGCTCATTTAGGGGACCTTTACGGTAATTTTTTCCTAAAATCGTCAACAATTTGTTTTTCAAAAATGAATCTTTGAAGTCTCAAGAATGTATTCCAAAAATTTTTTCTCAAAATTCGATGTTTAAGTATTAGCTTTACGCTCTTTTGTCTGCGCCGGCAGATAACGCGAGTGCTACGTTCAAAACTTTAAACGCGTTTTTCTCGAAACACGATTCAAAAATTTCAAATTTTCCTACGTCAGTGCATTCATTTACATTCAAACTTCAATTTTTTAAATTTTGGTTTTGTTTCAGATGCTTTAGAATTCAGTTATCTTGCTCCTCGTTTTTTTTACATTTTCTTTTTAAGCGTCTCAAAAAAGCGCCACCTGTGCAAAAACGGCTAATTAAAAAACAAAAAAACTTAATTTACAGTTTATAAAGTTCTTAATAAAATAAAGAAAGTTTTATGTAAATATCTTGAATAGTTTTTTTGTAATCAAATTTCAAAAAATGACCTTTTTCTTATCAAATTACCATAAAGATCCCCTTAAGGAAACTGAAACTGTTGCAAATGAAATTTGTTTAGGCAATTTTTCTGAGTGCGTAGAAGAGCCTGACAGGTGTACTTTGTGAGGAACATGACATTGAGCTTGCGAGAAGGGCTACTTGATCATTGTGATAATTGTGATAATGTGATGCCTCTCCTACTGAAATCTGCCCATATGTTCTTTCGACCAACCTTGCAATCGTCTTTTTAAATTTGACGACCGTAAGATGTAATGTTATGTAAGGTTGGAAGGTGTTAACGTGATCGGTCCTTAAAAAATCCTCCAGAAAGCTAGCTTGTTTATCGCTGAGATTAAAGGATTCTTTGCTTGATTCGCATTAACAAGATTATTGCTATTACTTTTGACACTGTTTGTTTTTAAAAATTTTCACAATTACGCCTTTTTCCATTCTATTCTCCATTTGAGATAGGCCATCCATTTCCCAAAATTCTCAATCGTGGAATGAAGAATCACATATTTGTATCTCACACATCTTCAAACGTGCGATATAAAGAAGACGCAGAGATACTCGACGGTATTTGTATTGTTTAAGTGGGGACTCAACCCTGACCAACGAAAAAAATGCAATTTTACTGAATTTCGTTTTTGACACTAGGGATAAGAAAAAAATGTGGGCCTTTTTGTGTGTTATGCTATTACAAATGATTCAAAATAAAATATTAAATAGAGTTTCGTGCGTCCCGGGGTGCATAAAAAACGTTGCTGTCCGTCCGAAGATATGTTTAACTTATAACGGAGCTGATTTTTGAAATTCGGAAGTTTAACACAAAAGGAAAAAGAATTAGCACATCAGTTGAATAAGATCCGAGATTATTTGGCGGCTAGATAAAGAAAAATCTTTTCTGAAAAAAACGCGTTTAAAGTTTAAAGTAACATTAAAATAAACATATACATATTCTCGCGTATTTATTGCTCCATTATATATCAGTACATGGGCGACCGAGCTTGATGAGAACAACAAAATCAAACCACCAAAACGGTTCCACGTGTTACAAAGGTAGATGCCGGTCCCTCCTTCCACCCCCACCCTAAGCCCAACATATTTGCCAAAATACAAATTAAGCAAGATACTCTACACAACAATAAACGAATCATCCAAATCGTTTTATGCGTTACGAATTTTGGTCCCCACTATTCCCCCGCCCTCACCTGTGATGCAGTTTTGCTCGTAATAACAATGGCTAACATATATATAAAAAAAATATAATCCAAATCGACCCACGTGTTACGAACTCACGCAGAGTTTGAGTCTCGAACTCTCAAACCATGGCGTGGTGATCTTGCCACTCATCCATCGATCCAACTCCGTCTACATTTCGCACAACAATAAACGAATCATTCAAATCGCATAAGATGAAACTGTTTCATATCAATATTCTAGACATCCAAAAGAAACAGAAAATTGAAAAAAAGGAACTTTTTTTAATCTTTAAGGGTTGGGTTCATCTTAAATCTTCAACAAAATATTCTATCAAGTAAAAAGCCGTTTGTATCTCTTCTGTTCCTGTATTGGCGACCGTGTGACGTTACTGATCCATGACCGTGTTTCGCTCTGCAATCGTTGAGATTATACAACTTATAAACACAACGGCGTAAAGTATCTGATTTGGCAATAAATTACGTTTAGTCTTTTTGCTTTGACTTCTAGTTAGTTATACATAAGTTGCCTGTAATATGTAAAGGCTTTATTAAAAATAAAAATTAATTTTTTCATACAAAAATAAAGGCCAGTAAAATTTTATTTTGGTTGCGAAATATTATTCCCGACACTATTGCTTGGTCATTCTTTTTTTTTTTGTGTCGGGGTTAGGGTGAAAATATTCAAAAGGCACTCACCAAAGAGATTCTGTAGCCAGATATCTATTGGGCCCGTTTTAATCTCCAATTCAAGCAATTTACATTGAATTAACTGAATTTCTCCACTTCTTCTAAATTCCCTTGGTTATTGCAAGCATATGTCTGTAGGACACTGTGCCAAACGCTTGGACGCCCTATTAATGTACATCTCTTGCTTGCTAATGCAGGACATCGGCACACTATATGCACCGCCGCCTCCCCAACTTCCAGGCATAGTGTATAGGTGTAATCTTCAATGAGTACTGTTCTCTTCAGATGGCACCCAAAATTACTATGTTTTATCAAGTTTTCCTATCTAAGTTCAGACTTTTCCTCAGATAAAGATGTATTATTAGCTTTTTGTGTTAGCAAATTAACTAAAAGGTTATATAGACATATTAAAATAAAAATTAACACTGTTAGTGAGTTAATTTTAATAGATTAAGAAAGGTAGGGCAGCCTAAAATTAATTTAATGCTTCTAATATGAAAGTTATAATAATATCTAATAGGCAAAAATAAATGTTATTTATGTGTTCATTGCAAATTTTTAGAAATATAATTTATTTGAATTCAATTATATTTTGCTTAATTTTTCTGAAATTTTACAATTTTAATTACCGATATTCCAGCTACCTACTTCAATTTCACCAACTTAGCACATCTTCACTAATACTTAGTTACATATTTCTAAATTAAGCTACATATATGATCTGATTATAAAATAAATGGTAAGAGAGAATTATTTTATTAAAAAACTCTTCGCCCGCCAATTGTCGAATCCTTACAAATGTAAGTTGACTATCTAACCAACCGTCAAATCGAGTGACTTTGCTCAATTTTTATGTAGTTTTCAAGTATATAGTCCACAAAAAACGTTTTTTTTTTAAATGAAAGAGCTAAATTTATAATAACAGACGATTTTTCTAAAATAGGAAATTTTTCAAAAATTTTAATAAATACTTTTTGATCACATATTTTTAAAACAAAGTTTTCAGAATTAAGATGCGGGTGACTTTGGCACCTTAAGAAAATGAACTAAATTAGCTGCCAAAGACACTATTTTCGTTTAAGATCTATTCGGGTCTAGGAGAGGATGAGAATTAATGCTGAACAGTGTTGAAAAAGTATAAAATAATTGTTATGATTCACATTTATAGCACGTTATTAAACTAAAGAGAAGTTCTTGCAAATTTCTGTAAATATCACTGAAAAAACTAATCAAAATTGAGTTATTTTTAAATAAAAACTTAATCTTCGTCCAAACAAATTTCACACATATACTTATTTACTTTGCTTTGCCGATTACATAGGTCAACATCTAGTTAAAGACTGACTCCCAAAGTCACCTGCCATGACAAAGTCACCCGATTTTACGGTATTCATAATGAAAAATTATTCATAATTTCCTCTTACATGGCCGAAAAGAAAGAAAGGATGCGAGGAAAGAGTATCCAGTTTTTTGTATTGAAATCGTGGAAGAGTCAAGACAAACCGTTAATTTTATTTATTAAAATAATTTAGCCGTAAAGTCAACCTTGCGAAATTCAAGGTCCGAGCAAAAGTTGCAAAAATTTCAAGATTGTTAACGGAATATGACTGCTGTGTTTGGTTAACAAAAGTATCACATCGGAAAGAAAATGTCAACAGATAGAATCACATGGCAGCGGGTGAGCATAGATGACATACAGCAGAAAATTTAGGATCTAGTAAGTCTCTTACCATTTATTTTATAATCAGATCATATATGTAGCTTAATTTAGAAATATGTAACTAAGTATTAGTGAAGATGTGCTAAGTTGGTGAAATTGAAGTAGGTAGCTAACACATAAATAATATTTATAATGTTAATTCAAGTCTAGACTTCTCCTAGATGTTTGGCTTTTGCGGGTACTTTTCATCGGAGTAGATCTCAATGACAGAATATTTTCAAGAAGCGTTTTGTACGTAAGACGCAAATTGTACATTAGTTCCGCATTCATGTTTTTCTGCTTAAGAAATACATACATATTTCCAGTGCGCCAAATTTAACTCGAGGAAGCTTGACACTACATATTCGTCAATATTTCAAGTCCTTTACTATTGCCAGTGCCAAAATAACCTATAATAGATCTACCCACCTCAGCATCCCCCTTTGCCATTTCATTCGCTCTCTTATTGTCCTATGTCCAGGTACCCAGAATAGAGTTCTGTTGTGATGTCTCGAAATCCCGCCTAGGCTGGTCTTACACAGTTGCACAAAGTTTGATTGCGCCTCCATAGTTTCAGCGACTTAATGACCCCGTGACTGGCAGTATATATGTATAGAATTAACCCTTCTAACTTAGAAGGCGCACTTCACAAGCAGAAGCCTGGAATCAATTGACCTATTCACCAGAATATAACATATATTGAGGCGAATGAGGCTCCCATAACCCATGCAATAAAATATTAGTAAAAATCCAAAACACTAACAAACACTACAATCAGGGGTGCAGAGATAACAGAGAACGTTTAAGCACATTCTTAGTAAGAGCCAGGTCAAAAATAGGACATATATTCACGGCCCTACACATGCGGTTAATAGGCTCATGCATACCATAGTTAGATCGAGAGTGGATAACATGTAGTAAAGGCAATCTCCTTAAGCTATACGGGGTATGCCTATAAGTAACCAAACTTGCGAGAGTGCCAGAGTCTATATTCGAGTTCAAAAGCTGGTGAATAAATACTAGGTCAGCAATTCTACGTCGTTCCTCCAGCGAGTGCATATTAAGCAGTCGGAGGCGATCCTCATAAGGAGGAAGCCTTAATGGATTATTCCACGGGAGGTCCCATAGTGCGAACCTAACAAAGTTCCGCTGCACCGACTCAATGCGTTTAGAATGAACAGCATAGCAGGGAGACCAAACCTGAGATGCATATTCGAGAATTGGTCTAACTAAAGAACAAAATAAGTGGATTAGGGTCTGTCGATCAGAAAACTCCCTTGACCACCGCTTAACAAAACCCAGGACTGAATTACTCCGAGACACGATGTGATTTATGTGAAGAGTGAAATCGAGTTTTTTGTCTAGCTTTACTCCAAGGTCAGTAACGGATTCCACACGACGGATAGTGGTTTCCGAAAAGGTATAATCAAAAACGAGCTGATTGATGCTCCTAGAAAATGACATAACTTCACATTTATCCAGGTTAAGCTGCAGTCCATTTGAGGCACACCAACTCCTGAAGGTATTCAAATCATCCTGAATGCAGGAAGAATCATAATTGTTTCTAACGCATGAGAAAATCTTCATGTCGTCTGCGTAGATTAAAACTTTGGAGTGCTTAATCAGAGTGACGATGTCGTCAATGGCAAGAATAAACAACAACGGCCCCAGATGGCTACCTTGCGGCACACTAGATGAAGCCCTGACGACTCTGGATAAAGTATTACGGAAAGAGACACGGTAAGTCCTATTTTTTAAGTAAGAGCAGATCCAGTCGAGCAATAAAGGCGGAAAACCCAACCTTTCAAGCTTAAGCATAATCACGGAGTGAGGGAGCTTATCAAACGCCTTGCTGAAGTCGGTATAGACACAATCAGTCTGGAGACCTAGTTGGAAGGCAGAGATAATGTGGGATGTAAATTCTAGTAGGTTAGTTGTCGTCGATCTACCAGGCAGAAAGCCATGTTGATTAGATGAGATCAACCCCTTACATTGCCCAACAAGCTGTGAATATATGACAGATTCAAACAATTTGGGTATGCAGGAAAACTTCGCGATTGGCCTATAATTTATTATAAGGTTTTGTGCCCCTTTTTATAAACAGGAATTATAAAGGAGCTCTTCCATAACGTAGGAAATCTACCGGCCTGAAGAGATTTATTGAAGATGAGTTCCAATGGAGTGAGTAAGGCATCAGAACAGGATTTCAAGAATGCGGGTGGAACACCATCAGGACCAGAGGAAAAGTCCAGTTTAAGCTCCTTGATACCATTCAAGATAATATCACGAGATATGATGGGCAAAGCAATGGAGGCAGCGGGACGGTTTTGGATATAGCCAAAATCTTCCGCGGAAGGGACAAAGTTGCCTGGTGAAAAGGCGCCTTCAAAAAACAATGCAAAGTTATCGGCAATATCGGGCGCGCTACAACTAGAGGATCCATTATACCACATTGTAGATGGATAATTATCAGTCTTCTTCTTCAAATTTACAAATTTAAAAAAGGTACGAGGATCATTTTGTAAGTTACTGCGAGTATTATCAAGGTATTCCCTATATAAGGATGAAGATAACGCTAAAAAGCAGTCATGACAATATACGAATTCAGAATAAGCTGACGTGCTTCTACAGCGCAAGTAGGTTTTCCACAACTTATTTTTTTTATTCTTAAGACTCCGTAGTTCCCTAGTATACCACGGGGGAGAATGACAGGATGATCTCGACCGCTTTAATGGTACACACGAATTAAAGAGATAATAAATCATCTCATAAAACACAGAAACACAATCATCGACATCACAATCATAAAAAAGGGATGGGAAATGTGCGTGGATATCCATATTTCACTCTATATACTGGCTTAGCCGCTGGGGAGTCGCTGTTATTTCGTCTAAAGTCACTGCATTTGACTAGCAGTCCGTATGATTCGTACCAGATACCAGTGGCATTTGCTTGAGTAACTGCTCCTGTGCCCGTTTTCTATTCGTTGGTTTATATGGAGATCTCTGATGCTTCATTCCTTTCCATTTCCTTCTAGCAGGTAGCTGTAAAGAAGTTTTGGTAAAGAGGAATAATTTCCCACATTCGTAATCACGAAAAAAATAGCAACTTGTGCAACATCTCAATCGGAATTGAAAAGAATTGGACGTTTTTATATTGTCAGATATTACCTCTCGTTGTGAACTCAAGTCATCTGCCATTTCCGTAATTCTGTCTGTCTTTATTTTGTGATAATGATAGGATATCTTGTCAGGTAGGTAATCGAAATAGTCACTATAAATCTGAAGAATGTGCTGATCATATAGGTTCCGAAAAAATCCAAAAACAAGTTAGATATAATTAAAGGATTATAACCAGAGATCCGTCATATCTCAAAATCTCAGGATAACTGTCAGAATTACGTTTCCAGTTTACAAATCGCCAAAAAGATTTAGAGTCGCCCCGTATTGATTCGTGCAAGCCAGATAGATAAGTATTAGTGCTTAGATGCTGAAACACCTTCCGTAAATTAGAGAAAGATAAATAGTCATAAGAAGATTTTGTCAGCGCGTACTTTTTCCAAGCTTTACTTTTAAGTTCTTTACACGTTGAATATCAACATCGTACCAAGGGGTTCCTGCATTCGACGATCGACACGTTTTAACTGGGACTGATAAAAGAAAACCGCTAAAGTATACTGTATAAAATCGATCAAGAACTATATCAATATTAATAAAATTTAGAACTGAACTCCAATCAAACGTGCCCAAATAACTGTTGAGAATATAAAAATTAGTCTTATGAAAATTTAATTTACTATTCACATCATATTTGTGAGATGGGTTAGAATCATAGCCATTCAAAAGTGATGTGCCATGAAGATCCTCCTCCACCAAAGGCACTTTGCACCCAATCAGGCTACAATAACTCTCGTCAGAAGCATACACAAGATCAAGCACACGAGATATGGGGAAGGTTAAAATCTTCGAGAATGAACAACTCGTCAGATACAGCAATGTCAGCAGCTAGTCTAGCAATCAAAGTGGAGCACCTCTCTTAAGTTTCACAGACCATATTTAGCGAAATATAAACCACCACCAAGTAGATGGATTTAGAAGGAAGAGACAGCTTAACACAAAGAATATTCAGTCCATCACCGTCAAGAGAGTATACATTGGGCCTATTCATAAACGCATGTTTGCACTGCAGCTGCATAATTCAGCAATTCACTTTGTTCAGCTGAATGGTGCAGATGATGCGCAAACCTACGTTTATGAATGTGCCCATAGTCACAACGGATGTAATTCTTAACAGCAATTAGAAATCCGCCACCACGTATTGATAGATCGTCCTCACTTCGATCTCTACGGAAAACTTGGAAGCCAGTATCGAAGAGCTTATTATCAAAATACCTGTGTTCAACCAGATTTCCGTTAAACAAATGACGTCAAATTCAGAATTTTTATAAAGTTACTGTCTCTTAGTACGTAAGCCTCTCACGTTTTAGTAGTAGATTCGAAGTTCTCTGCGATTTTCATGCAACTAGTTTTATTAATCCTGATTTCTTTTACGTGGCACGGATTCATAAACTCCCTCTGACCACAATGCAACCGAGCAGACAATGTCAGACATCGGGGCTCATTAAAAGTTTGAATGACGCAACCAAATCCTAACGCCTCGAAACCCTATGAAAGTGGAACAGGTGTCGACTCTTCAGCATTATGAGCAATTTTTGTCAAAACAAAATTTTTCCAGCAACAAATTTATTCGACTACATTCCTGTTGCAGAGCATGGAATGCTGATTTCAAATTGCGAAAATAGTTCATAAGAACACCAGGAGAAACTTTTCTGTGTCACCGCAATATCATAAAAAAACCTTTCACCTCTTTCAACTTATCTTCAATCCGTCCATTCAAATTAATGCATTTAGGATGCGCAAACAGCTGACACCCAACACAAAACACGTACACCTCCACTGGATTATAAGCAGCATCATAAACAGAACATTCCGGCATTATTCTGTTGGTAGGTCTTCTTTTATTCCTGTTAAAAGGTTTCTTATTTGATGTTTGAACCAACTTTTATGTGATTCGACGACTTAGTCTTTGCGATGTTTGTTTTAATAAAGCTATAATCTCTTGTAAAGTTTACTTAGATGATGTTTAAACCAATTTAATTCTGACAAACCAGTTTCTGCGATGTTTGCCTTTAACGTACCTATCTTGTCAAAATACACGTATCTACTAAACTATGCACTATCCATCATCTCAGATTTCCAGTAGAAACTTCCTTAAAATAATCCACCTTTT